>CM062288.1:62194995-62794935 GCA_031216915.1 Pictodentalium vernedei | reverse complement strand
AAAGACTTGCTACCACTGCAGAAGTGAGTATTATTTCATATTTGCACTCTTTCTCTCTCGCTGTGTCTGTGTGTGCGAGGGTGTGTTTGTGTGTGAACTGGTATATACACCCAGTAGAGTGAGTTAGTTTGTTCACAACAGGACGAGCTGATACTTTGAAAGGCCGAGGAGCAATCTTAGCCCTTTTCCTAGCATAAAAAGCCTTGCAAACAAAATTATTGAATGGACTATTTTTTTTCATTTTCTGCGTCAAAACATAGCTACATGTAATGACTTCCCATTGGAACAAACTGACTCATCACTGGAATGCAACTCATTCCAATGAGGCGTCATAAGCTATGTTTTGGTGCAAAAAATAAAAAAAATATAATTAGAATTGAATGGTAATTTTTGTGAAGAGCGCCGATCGGTTTGGGCCGTTACATTTGTGTAACGAGTTAAAATGATGAGGTGCTGCTAAGAGGTCGAATTTGAGCAAGAAAACTACCCAGGATTAGCCCAACGAGAATAGAAGACCACACCGAAATAAAAAACTTTTCCCGAAAAATCAGTGATGTCATAAGCCATGCTTGGAAGAAAAATGACGTTTTCAGTATTACGTGGCCGGATGAGGTCCATTTGTTGGGTAAGAAAATCTATATTATCTGTATTGGTCACAAATCTAATGAGCTAGTCGATTGCCAAGTGGGTCGGTAAGTTGTGAAGTAGGTCGGTCAATCGTTGAATGCTGATGGGCGGCAAGTCATGATACGGCCAGTGGAGCCAATATTTTGCTGGGCTGAATTTCGATGTCTGTCCGCCATTGCTTTGAATGTGTCCAGAGAGAACGATCTGTCACAGATCATTCTGTTTGGGCACGTTTTATGATTTTGGATCAGTTGATGGTGGTTTGTTCATAATTAACCTTCTGAAGTCCGATGTCAAAATATCAATGAGATTGAACTAGGAATACAACCAATTCAATGTTTTTTTTGACAGAGCACATTGAGCTCTGCCAACAAGATTGAATTGGTTGAATTCCTAGCCCAGTCTTTATAGGTCAATTATAATGTATAAAATTATTACAGTAAAGTGGGTATTATTCACTAACTTCATAAACGTTTTGTGATTTCACAGGTTTTGGATGCTGGCTCTTGGGAGCAAATGAGGAAACAACTCCAACAGGAAGAGCAACGCCCAGAAACATGTACTTCTTATCACTCTACCTCTGACAGCGCATGTTCAGCGCAACTATCAACACCATCAAGTCTGCATAGTCCTACCCCTCTACCATCACCCCCAGTAAAACGACGCAGGAAAAACAACCTTCCAAAGAGTACACGCAAAACACAGAAAAAGGTGAATATATTAATACTTAAGAGAAATGTTCCCTGTAATCTGAGAGTTTTTTTATTCCATTTATTATTCCATAAAACCGGTCAAAGTGCATGATATATAAAGTGCATGATCAATCAATCCACTGTCCAATACAGGCATCAAAGTTCGGTCCCCTTAGCATTACACTTTCGCAGCATTCAGAAGTGTTCTAAGCATGTTTTGAGCTTCAGTCGATTGTATTTTGTTGTTGAAGTATGAGATCCTCTTACCACTTGATGACTCCCCGCCGAACAGTTTTTTAGGCATATTGCCCGATGCTTTGCCGTCCATTTCGTGAACTACTGGTACAACTTTCGACAGATGATCAATAACGTTGTTACACACGTCTGTTGTGAGTTTTTCGTTCCAAAATTCATTTGAGTATGCCATCAACTCCTCTTTGGTTGTTGGATTCTTCCTGACGACGTACACTTTCAACATTTGCCAAACCATTTCTATCGTGTTTAAGTCCGGACTCCCTGTAAAAATTAATGGCTGACATCAATACTGGTATTTCACACACGGGCACAACATACCCTCTGTAAAACACCTATAATCTGCCCCCCCCCCCCCCAGGGTGGTGGAGGGGCAGTATATAGCTGTACATAGACTAGTATGTACACCTAGGACCCCTGTCAGAGAGGTCAGTCTCCACCCAGGGGTTGATTTAATTTTTTAAAATTGAATAGTAGTTTAGTAACTTTGATAAATTTTGATTAGCATTTCCTTTTATTTATGTTTTTGTCATATGAAATTGATTAGCCATAGTTAAATAATTAATTTGAAAACCGCTATGCGAATCCACTTAAATGGAGCCCATGTCCCCCAATGACCGGGAAATGCTAGCGCCACCACTGACCAGGGCCCCATAATAGAATATAAATATAAACGTTAAAGGTTTAAATTTATATTCTATTGTGGGGGCACAATAGCAACCATCCACAATTGCCATTGCATATTTATTTTTTTTGATTTCTCATGTTGTGTCGAGTACTTGTATGGAAGAATCCCCTACAAAATACCCCGTGAATTGGTCTAATTGAGGTCTTGGGTACAAATGTACCTCAAAGAGCATTACTTATATATTTTGACTGGGAATTTAGAGGTCCCTGCAATTCAGACTTAGGGGTGAGATTTGATTTCAATATGTTGATCGTAAGGCAAAATGAAAGTTTCAAGAAACTGACAGCTTTCGAGTCGGGGTAATTTTGTCGAGTAGTTTTGGAATAAGCAAACATACTTTTCAAAAAAATTACTGCCTAAGTTATTATAGGAAAAGCAATGTCCTTACCGGCTGGGCCACTTCCACCAATTGATGCCCTTCTTCTCCATAAAATCTTTCGCATACTTGCTGGTGTGTTTGGGATCATTATCCTGGACAAATCGATGCCCGTCAGAAAAGTCACTTCTGATGGTTGGCAGTAACACTCTTTTCAGAATTATGTTTGTAAAAAATCTCTTTTCCATTATCCCCCTCAAAGATAAATAAAGGAGTCTTTCCTTTTCGGCTTATACCGCCCCACAAGTGAACTTTCAGTGGGTGTTTTGGGCGGCAGAAGTTGGGAGCTATGCTGTCAGAAGGTCTATAACATAGAAGCTTATTATCATGTAGTTGAATGGAGGTCTCATCTGTAAATATAACGTCAAAGAGTTCGTCCATTTGCAATCAGTTCTGCACAAAATTCGTTTCGGAGCACTTGATTCTTGTCTTTTACAAGTTGACAATATCTCGGCTTTGTTGCTATCCACCCCGGCAGCCTGAATAGCTTTGAAAACAGTAGATTTCGACACACAAACATTTACATCAGAAAGTCTTTTTCTTATTTCTGTGGCTGATAGAGTTGGGTTATTCATAAACAGATTAGCAATAAGTCCTAGATTGTTTTCAGTAAGTTTTTTGAACTCGGTCTGTCATGTCTCTAAAGTCTGCGTAGTTTCAAAAGTCCCAACCTGAAATTGCCCCGATTACATATCGAACATGTTTTATAGTCACATCTTCGTTCTCTTCTTCTTTCAATAATTTCACAATCGCACGAGGTTTCCCAACCAATCCAGTGTTTATCGATGACAACAATTTTTTGTCAGTGATTTAAAACACTTGACCTTCCCATTCTTAAAGTACTCGTAGAATGTGCCAAAGAACATACAATTAAGTTGAAATATGATAGATTGGGGAGATTCTCAAAAATGACCTGTACAAGACATAACCAATCAATAAACAGTGTGTGTGACAACAAACACAGCTAACGATTGTGTAGTGGGTTGTAAAATTTATTGCACCAAATGGCAACTTGGCAGAAAATGACAGGTGGTTAAGGAAAGGGATCTAAAAAAAATAAATTCTTTATCTGATCTTGTACTTTCATATATCATTGTTAATAATGCGTACTTTTTCCCAATTAGGAAATGGTTTGGTGGGGGGGGGGGGGGGGTGGTTGGGGGGGGGGAAAGCAGTTCTTTGTGTGTTTCTGTGACTGGGCACGGGACTGGTATTGTGATCCTTTAAAACTGACGTATTCTTGTTTTTTTATATTTACAGGCAGCAGCCAAAGCCCAAGCATTAAGTTCCGCAGGGTGCGTTGACTGGTTGGATGACTCTGCTGATACTTCCACTGAACTACCTCTGCAACAACTGCATACTGCATCAACACCACAGTCATCACAGCTCCCTACCTCTACAGGAAACACGACTCAAGTTATGGTTCTTGGTCTTTCACCAAAATCAATAAATCATCAACTTGTGATAGCCTCTCCGATGAAAGTAGCCTCTCCAGTGAAAGCAAGTAGTATGCCAACTCCAACAAAAAGACCCCGAGCACTGACGCCTGTTGGGTATTTAGAAAGGGTCCCCCAATATTGCTAAAACATGAACCCTTTTGGAAACTCCAACAGGCAGTACAAAGATGATGCCAACTCCAACAAAAAGCCCCCAGCACTGACGCCTGTTGGGTATTTAGAAAGGTCCCCCAATATTGCTAAAACATTAACACTTTTTGGAAACTCCAACAGGCAGTACAAAGATGCCAACTCCAACAAAAAGACATCCAGCACTGACGCCTGTTGGGTATTTAGAAAGGTCACCCAATACGGCAAACACATCAACTCTTTTTGAAACTCCAACAGGCAGTTCAAAGGGGCAAAATTCAAATATTGTGTGTTCGAGAAAGCATTCGGTACTCGAAAAGAAATTGGACTGTTTATCCAAAAGAATAGACACTGTGGAACTGGTTGTACGAAAACAACAATCAGATATTGAATGAAATTTTAAATTGTACAAAAATGCTCCTGCCCCCTGGACAGCCAATTCATTCACAGTTTCCATCTGATGAGCCTCCAATGCAGCCAGAGTCACTACCTGAAGACCAATTCAGCGACCCATTCAGCGACATTCCACCACCATATCATTACGCAGTTGCTGAACTTCAGCAACTGGACAAACATTCATCTTGCCTAGGCAACATTGCCAAAAACTTGTGTTAGAGGCTGTTCAGTGAACTTGACGGGCAAGAACGACTACGGGAAAAATACTCGTACTTTGGCGGTGGAGTTTTGGGAAAGAAGGGGGCTGGACTCCATTAAAAAAAACATATCTGGAAAGATATGTTTTATATCTTTACCCAGGCCTGAAAGACAGGACAGTTTGGAAGGACAGGATAGTCCCCAAAAATCAATGAATCTTTGAGGCGTCCTATTAAAAAAAAACCTAAGACAGTCTCTGAAAACCAAGCCGTGAATACATATTCTTTGGATTTAGGATAAAATCGTATTATGATTCTATGAAGCCTTTGAATTGCAGTTCATACAATTTATTTTTAGAGGAATGTTTTATTTTTCAAATTAAAAATGTATCTTTTTGTATATATATGTACTTTCTGTCTATATTTCTTGTGTCTAAAAAAAAAGGCACCCAAAATCTCTCAACGTTTGCTCACTTTTTGCAAAAGAAAAATAAAAATTAAAAATCCCCCCTCCCCTCACCGATTTGAAAAAAAAAATGTCTGAGAACCAATTTATTTAATTGGATGGTTGCTGTGCCCATAACAGAATATAAATCTAAACCTTTAACGTTTATATTTATATTCTTTTATGTTGCGCTAGCGTTTCCCTGAAAGTGGGGACTGACCACGACAGGGGACTACATGTAGGTGTATATATACTAATCCGTGGGGGCGCGGTGGCTCAGTTGGTAGAGGTGCAGACTGCAAGCCGAGAGGTCCTCGGTTCGAATCACACCTGCGGAAACCGCGTTGTGTCCTTGGGCAAGACACTTCTCCCCCATTGCCCACGTGGGGGCACGGTGCCATTGTGTACTAAGGCGTACTGCACGTCGATGGTGCACCTGTCTTCAACCAATGCTAACCCTGCTTGTGTGGAGTTGGTATGTTGGGGAGCTGACAGTTGCTCGCCGTTGCTCGGTGGTTCTCTCCGGGTACTCCGGCTTCCTCCACCAGTAAAACTGTCACGGTCATGGTTAGCCATTGTGCAGAAATATGTGACCTTAAACACCAATAAATAATAAATAAATAAATATACTTATCCGTAAAACGGCTATATACTGCCCCTCCATCACCTCGGGACTCAAGCCCCTGGGGTGAAGGAGGGCAGTATATAGCCGTATTACAGAGGCTAAGTTGTGCAACATTGGGGGGTGGGGCTAGGTATATACTTTTGTGTAAGACGGTTATCTACGGTTGATACAGAGGCCATGGTGCAGCCAAACATCTTTACAAGCGGTTACCTCACTCCGTGGCCCACGCAACTGCTGCCTTGTCAAGGAATTATTTGCCAGAATGTTGCCCCGCCTCAGGCTCACAGAACAGATCTGAACAGCCAGGGCACGCTGGGCACCTGATCGTGGTCTTGTACAACTTCCATCTCAGTTCATTAGTTATTGGATGGAAATTTACGACACCCAGGCCCCCTTTTGCATGTGCAGCAGACCTTCCTGCTGCACATGCAAAAGGGGGCCTGGGTGACGTAAATTCAAAATTTTTTCTCGACATTAGAACATTCATTTATCTTCCTGAGTGAAGTGCCCTGCCTTACAGGGCACCTGATCTTGGTATCCGTATAGGGGCCATGCGGTGATATATATGCAAGATAATATGGACTGGCTGTAGGGGAAAATGATACCCAACCCCCGCCCCCCCCCCCCCCCCCCCCCCCCCCCCCATCCCCCCTCAATATTTTCCTGTATTTATGGGCCTGGATAAGTGAAACAATTTATAGTGGTTATTCCACAACTTTTGCCTCGTACTGTATATGTTGCAGTACATGCACAATAATATCCCATTTTTACATTATGTTTTCTGTAAAAGTGTTTCATGTGAATAGTAACAATCACAATTTTGTTTGTAAATAAAACCAAAAGGGCTTGTACGTGTTTTTTTATTTGTTATACATACATTTTAATTTCGAAGGTGTTTATGAAACATTGTCATGTTAAGCCACTTCGAACATATGTTCAACAAAAATATATTAATATACAGAAAACAAGAATGAGCAGGGTTTTCTTGTGCACTGTTTTCGATGAACATTTTCAATGTGCATTAACCCCATTAGTTACAACTAATTCAGAATAATCTTTCCCGCGTATATTCACCCAAAACAACCACGTGTCAATGATGTCTTTATTTGGGGGTTTTCCTCACTTTCCAGCCTTGTTCATCTGTCCTTGATGGTGTTGATGTTAAGTGTTCATACGGCAAGATATTGAGTTTTTTGGCACAGAACAGACTTGTCTTGAATCATTGGTTAATAAAATATCCGTCATCAAAATAAGTCTACGACAGTGATCTCCATATTCCATATTCCGTGCCTGTCGACTTTAGCAATGCAGATGATATAGACAAGTATGTACCTGCCTTCTATTTGTCACGAGCAGTTTATAAAATTATAAATTTCATAAACCGTGTTTATATTATAAATGGAAAATAAAAAAATTGCGCTGAATAACAAGGTATCATGAAGGCTCCTTTTATTGTGTCGTCGCCCCACGAAGTGGGGGAGCGACATATAGGGATTACTTTTGTCGTCTTGCGTCCGCGTCCGTCTGCGTCACACTTTCTCTTATCCGCCACTCCTCTTTAACCTATGAATGGATTTTGAAGAAACTTTCAGTGATTCTTTATCACATAATGGCATTGTGCACCTCCTATTTTATTTTTTGATCCGCTGTATTTTTTTTTTCCAGAGGGGATTACTTTTGTCGTCTTGCGTCGTCCGCGTCGTCGTCCGCATCGTCTGCGTCATCCACGTCACGCTTTCTCTTATCCGCCATTCCTCTTTAACCTATGAATGGATTTTGATGAAACTTTCAGTGATTCTTTATCACATAATGGCATTGTGCACCTTCTATTTTATTTTTTGATCCGCTGTATTTTTTCCAGAGTTTTGCCCCTTTTCCACTTAGAATTCTGTCTGAAACGCCAGGCAACACACGTCTTCCATAGAAGACTCACATCTAATTTTTGCTAACTGGCACCACCGGCTCCTTAATCCGACCAACGTCATAAACACGACAGTGCATTGTCGTTTATTATCTTGTCCACCCAAGTCAACCGCGGCTGGCCGGTGGGCTATTAATTATAAGTACACCGGCGACAGTCCATGTTTCCACTGGGCCAGTGGGGTGATGGCACCAGTGTCAGTCCACTCAATGGGTGTTAGAGTACCATTACACTCTGTGCGTACTGTACATACACAACCGATAAGGATTATGGGCATTATTACTCTTTATAAACGTACAAACTTTTTATTTATTTTCACTCAGATTACCGTCGGAATTGTTTGTAATACTGTGACACACGGTATACCGACTAAACAAAATGTGCTCGGTATTTACTCCGTATTAAAATATTTACCGATTTTCGGTTAATAACGAAATACTGTGAAGCCCTATCAAAAAGATCCAATTCAAATTGCAGTGACTGATGTTCAGAAAAAAACAATTTGCACTCGTTCTTCATGAGAATTGAGAATAATATTACGTATAATTCAATCATGTTTTAAAACACTTTTGGTCACTGATGTATTTCTTAGGTTAGTGTACACCATGTTTTCATTGCATCACTTGGCATCTGCTTTGAATTGTGTGAGGCCCTGTGGGAGACTGTAATTTCTTCCTTTACAGCCAGGATGAGGAAAGATGAGAATCATGAGATGAAAATGATTGTTTGGTTCAGGTAATATAAGCAGCTGGACGATAAACCGGTAGTACGATAAAGTTTGATATAATTTTTGTAACCAGTAAAATATCGCTTGTCTTGAAAAATTACCGGTATATGAGTCTTTCGATATCCGGAACAGAGGGGTTGATATTCATATTCTTGGACTTTCATTCACAAGTTGTCTTGCCTGAGAAAGTTAAATATTATGGAAACATTATTAAAAAAATATATTATTTGCAAACTGGTTCTTTATTTATTGATGGGTAAGTATTGTTTTCCTCATCGAAATGACATTGACATGCCTAACGAACTGACCAATCAAATTTTGTTTTTTAGAACCATGTGCTTTCAACACTTCCAAGATTTGGAAAGACAAAACCCACAAATATTATGTTGTACAAGCCTTAAGTAACGGCAATAATTAAACAATCCCATAAATATATCCATATAAGGCAGTATTAACCAAGCACCATCAATGGAACAGGATAGTTACAGGTTCGAATAAACACATTCACAGACACTGCACTGAACTGCAATAAAATTCCCTAACATTAAAAATAGATTGACATGCGTTGACGGATGTTTGCGCATTTCACAAAAATTAACACTTACAAAACATATTTATTTTACTAATTTCCTCCAACATCTGCAATTTACGTAGGACGGGTTAAAAAATTGAAAACTGTAAATGCAGGAGGAACTGTTGAGAAGATACTCGCCATTATTTCAGTTTACCCCCGGTGTCTGCTTCATATTTTCGGGAGGGGGGGGGAGGGGGGGGGGGGACAGGTACTCAGCACAAGCTGAGAAATGAAAAAAAGAAGATATTCAACAGCATTGTTGGATCGATGTTGACGTGGCCCCCATAAAAGTATATAATTATTAACGTTAATATTTATATACCATTATGGGGGTACATCAGAATCGATCCAAAAATGTCCCAATATAATTATGCCCCCCACAAAACAAATTTCGGGGGGGGGCTGTATATGAGTCAATGTGTCGGTCGGTCGGTCTGTATGTCTGTTGTCGTCGGTCTGTTGCACATGTAAACTTGTGGAGAAAACTACTTCCACAGTTTTAGCCACATTTTTACGAAACTTCACAAAAATGATCAACATGATGAGGAGCAATACTTGACATAATTTTTTTCCCAATTGGATTCAAGATGGTTGAGTGGTGGCCATATTGGATTTTGCAAAATACTTGTGGAGCGAACTTCTACAGTTTTTGCTGCATTGTCATGAAACTCAATATAAATGATCAACATGATGAGGAGCAGTGTGTGACATAATTTCTTTACCGATAGGATTCAAGATGGTCGACTGGTGCCATGTTGGATTTTTTTAACTTACAAAATTTGAATGCCTCTTTCCGTCACCCAAAATAGGTGGTATATCTGTCCATCGTCCATACACTTTTCACATTTTCATCTTCTCAGGAACTGCTGAGCCGGTGTGAACCAAACTTGACAGGAATGATCTATGGAATGTCCTCTACAAACGATCCTCATTTTGTTCCTGTCGGATGAAAAACATGGCCTCCAGAGGCATTCTTTGATTTCGGTTGGTGGATTTTTAAAAATCTTTTCTGAAACCACAAGGCCAAATGCTTTGGAACTTCTCATGCTTGATGCTTGGGACACCCTCTGCCATTGATCCTCCTTTAATGTTGATCGGATTGCAAACATCCACAATTGCAGCTTCTAGTTACCATAGAAACCCTATGGGAAATCACATTTTCACCTTCTTCTCTGGAATTGAGCTGATGTGAACAAAACTTGGCAGTAATGGTCTATTGGAAGGTCCTCTACAAACATTCTCTTGTTTTATTCCTGTTGGATGAAAAACATGGCTTCCAGGGTCATTAGCTCAACTTTGGCGAAGCCAAATTTGAGCTTATGCCATGGCTAGTCGTCCGTCTGTCCGTCAACAATTCAATACGGCTTGGGCTAGAGGCCGTATTTATGAACCGATCTTTACGAAACTTCTTGGGTACCTTTGCTATGACCGTGGGACGAGAAAGAGTGTTTTGGGGTCCGATCCGAAATTCAAGTTGGCCGCTGGCGGCCATTTTGTACAGACTTAGGTGAAATCAGGTTTTTGTGCAGAACTTCCATATGAAAGCGCTGATTTGAATAATTTTTGTGTGTGAATGTTTAGTACCATGGGATACATCACTTATAATACGTTTTTTTTTCTTGTGCAGAAATTACGCAAATTAAATGAACTTTCATTTTTTCAGTGCTACTTGCACACAGTAAGTACACATGTCAATACGGCTCAGGCTAGAGGCTGCTGTATTTATCAACCGATCTTCACGGAACTTCTTGGGTACCTCTGTTATCACCTTGGGACGAGAACGAGTGTTTCTGAGTGCGGTCAAAAATTCAAGATGGCTGCCAGTAGCGACCATTTTGTACCGAAATTCGGTCTAATCAGTTTTTTTGTACACAACTTGTATACGGCTCACGCTAGAGGCCGTATTTATGAACCGATCTTTACGAAACTTCTTGGGTACCTTTGTTATCACTGTGGGATGAGAACGAGTGTTTTTTGGGTGTGGTCCGAAATTCAAGATGGCCACCACAGCCATTTTGTACCAAAATTAGTGCAGTCAGTCTTTTGTACAGAACTTCTGTATGAAAGTTCTGATTTGAATAAATTTTTGTATGAATGTTTAGTAAAATGGAATACATCACATACAGTACGGGTTTTTTTCTCGTGCAGAAATTATGCAAATTAGATGAACTTTGATTTATTTAGTGCTGCTTATACACTGTAAGTGCACTTGTCAATACGGCTTGGGGTAGAGGCTGTATTTATCAACCGATCTTCACGAAACTTCTTGGGTACCTTTTTTATCACCTTGGGATGAGAACGAGTGTTTCTGAGTGCGGTCCAAAATTCAAGATGGCTGCCAGTGGCCATTTTGTACCAAAATTAGGTCCAATCAGTTTTTTGTCACAACTTCTATACAGCTCATATTTATGAACTGATCTTCATGAAACTTCTTGGGTACCTTTGTTTTCACCTTGGGACAGGAATGAGTGTGTTTTGGGGTACCTTTGTTATCACTGTGCTATGAGAACAAATATTTTGGGGTTCAGTTAGACCCACTCTGGGACTCCAAGATTTCTTTTCCAGTTTAGCATCTGACTGTCACCCACCTTTACAATACTTTACCTATACATTTGCTACAGGCTACGGTCAGTATTTATGTACAGACCGTTACAATACTTTATATGTACCTTTGTTATCAGGTCATTACTTAGATCTTTGTCATTGCTATGTCACATACTATACATGTACATGTCTTGACAAGTTGAGCTACAGTGTCATTGACACTTTCATTTTTGGATTCTGATTGGTTGATTTTGAAAAATCTTCTCTGAAACAAAAAGGCCAAATGTTTTGAAACTTCACATGATTGATGACTGGGACACGTTCTCCTCTACCAATGTTCCTCCTGTAATGTTGACTGTTTTGCAAACTTTGCCACAATTGCAGCTCATATTTACCATGGAAATCCTATGGGAAATCACAGTTTTATATGTAGTTCTGCCAGGTGAGCGATTACAGGCTCTTCAGAGCCTCAAGTTTACATTTCTCAGATTGTGTCGAGTACCTGTGATGGAGGTGATCCTGAATAAGTTAACAGCTTTTTAAAGTGTATTTGTTGTGAAATATAGCAATTGCCAATTGCGAAAACTTTGCGTTCCACATCTGGGGCGCGGGGGGGGGGGGGGGGGCATGGTGGTGTAAAAATATTTATTCCGGTATTCGTCTCTAAATAATAGCAATTGGAAGGGTGGGGGTTGGCGCTAAATAAAATAAACATGTACGCAGCTTTCCACATTGCTGGGGTGGGGGGGGGAGGGGCAGAATAAAATGATTTGTATAATACAAATCATTTCATTTTTAACTTAACTTGACCAAGTCAAGATAAGCTATTGCCATCACGTGTGCGGAAGTCTGTTTGTCTGTGAGTCAGTTCACATTTTCCTTTAGTACAGGCTACACCCTGTAGTTCTTATCCGATCATCACAGAGTTTCATATACAAGTTTGAGGTCATGTCTAGATGAGATTGTCCACTTTTGGTCATGAACGGTCAACCGTGATTGCTGCACGAGCCCAAAACCCGAAAACCATTAGCACAGTCTACAGGTCGCATTTATGAAGGAATTTCATTGTAACTTGGTACGATGCCTCTTTATATCTAGTTGAGAATGTCCCCATTTGGTCATGATCTGTCAACTGCGATGGCTGCCCAAGCCCGAAACCCAAAAACTTTTAGCACAGTCTACAGGTCGTATTTAATATGGAGGGATTTCATTGTAACTTGGTAGGATGACTCCGTATAATGTCTAGATGAGAACCTCCCTATTTGGTCGCAATCTGTCAACCATGACGACTGCCTGAGCCCAAAACCCCAAAACCTTTAGCACAGTCTACAGATCGCATTTATGGAGGGATTTCAATGTAACTTGGTAGGGTGATTCCATATAATGTCTAGATGATAATGTCTCCTTTCGGTCGCCATTAGTCAACTGTGATGGCTATAGGGGCCCAAAGCCCGAAAACCTTTAGCACAGTCCATAGGTCATATTTATGAGGGGATTTTATTGTAACTTGGTAGGATGACTCCAGATAATGTCTAGATGAGAAGGTTCCCTTGTGGTCGCAATCATTCAGCCGTGATAGCTGCCTGAGCCCAAAACCTTTAGCACAGTCTACAGGTCGCATTTATGGAAGGATTTCATTGTAACTTGGTAGGTTGATTCCATATAATGTCTAGATGATAACGTCGCCTTTTGGTCGCGATTGGTCAACTCTGATGGCTGTAGGGGCCTGAAACCCGAAAACCTTTAGCACAGTCTACAGGTCATATTTATGAAGGGATTTCATTGTAACTTGGTAGGATGACTCAGTATGATGTCTTGATGAGAATGTCCCCTTTTGGTTGCGATCTGTCAATCGTGATGTCTATGGAGGCCCGAAGCTCAAAAACCTTTAGCACAGTCTGCAGGATGCATTAAAAAAGGGATTTCATTGTAACTTGAGAGGATGATGTATTTTGGAATAATTTCACTGTGAATTGGTAACTTTCGTTGATATACAATAACTGTGAGGGCCGCATACAATAACTGTGACAGCCACATTAACCCACCCCTCAATTCTTTAGTACAGTCTGCACCTCATATTATTTTTATTGAAAACATAGCATACAGGGAACAGAAATTAACATATTCCCAGTTATCACAATTCTTTTCTTATTTCATAATCCTTTCACAAACATTGAACATTAACCTTTTCATCAAACATAACACACAGACAAGTTAAGCTACAGTTCATTTCTTCAGCCCCCTCTCTCCTCCCCTTTCCCCCCCTCCATGTGAAAAGCAGCACGAACCGTGCAGCGTACATGTTTATTTTATTTAGCACCAACCCCCACCCTTCCAATTGCAATGATTTAGAAAGATGGGTGGCACCCTTAGAGATGAGACAGTTAATCGGTGTAACATCGGAACTCGGCCGATAAGCGCCCATCGGTTCACCATCGGCACTCGATCGTTCAACATCAGCCCTTGCCAATTTCTGAAACTCAGTGAAAGTGTTATGGATGATCTGTAATGAATGTTCTTCCCCTTTAGACAACCAGTGGCAAGCAATGGTACGTCACTCGTCTGTTACTGATATCAGGTAAGTGATGGTTCGTGAAAGGAAAAACAGAATATTATATTAAAGATTTTGATTGCGTAAATGTGTACCAAGTTGTTTTTAGCTTAACTTGACAAAGTCAAGATAAGCTGTTGCCATCACGCGTGTGGAAATCAGTGATCTGTTCACATTTTCCTTTAGCACAGGCTACACCCTGTAGTTCTTGTCTGATCGTCACAACATTTCATATGCAGGTTTGGGGCCATGTCTAGATCAGAATGTCCTCTTTTGGTCACGTTCGGTCAACCGGGATGGCTGCCCAAGCCCAAAACCCCAAAACCATTAGCACAGTCTATAGGTCATATTTATGAAGGAATTTCATTGTAACTTGGTAGGATGCCTCTGTATAATGTCTAGATGAGATCGCCCCTTTTGGTCATGATCTGTCAATCGTTACGGCTGCCCAAGCCTGAAACCCCAAAACTTTTAGCACAGTCTGCAGGTCATATTTAATATGGAGAGATTTCATTGTAACTTGGTAGGATGACTCCATACGATGTCTAGATGAGAACTTCCCCATATTGTCGCGATCTGTCAACTTTGACAACTGCCCAAGCCCAAAACCCGAAAACCTTTAGCACAGTCTGCAGGCCATGTTTATGGAGGGATTTCATTGTAATTTGCTAGGTTGACTTCATATAATGTCTAGATGAGAACGTCCCCTATTGGATACGATTGGGCAACTGTGACGGCTACAGAGGCCCGAAGCCCAAAAATCTTTAGAACAGTCTACAGGTCATATTTATGAAGGGATTTCCTTGTAACTTGGTAGGATGACTCCAAATAATGTCTAGATGAGATCATCCCCTTTTGGTCACGATCATTCAGCCTTTATGGCTGCCCGAGCCCAAAACCCCAAAACCTTTAGCATAGTCTATAGGTCGTATTTATGGAAGGATTTCTTTGTAACTTGTTATGTTGACTCCATATAATTTCTAGATGATGACATCCCTTTTTGGTCATGATTGGTCAACTGTGATGGCCACAAGGGCCCGAAAACCTTGAGCACAGTCTACAGGTCATATTTATGAAGGGATTTCATCGTAACTTCGTAGGATCACTCCAGATGTTCCCCAGATGAGAACGTCCCCTTTTGGTTGTGATCATTCAAACTTGATGGCTGCCCAAGCCCAAAACCCGAAAAACTTTAGCACAGTCTACAGGTCATATTTATGGAAGGATTTCATTGTAACTTGTTAGGTTGACTCCATATAATGCCTAGATGATGACATCCCCTTCTGGTCGTGATTGGTCAAATGTGATGGCTACAGGTGCCCAAAGCCTGAAAACCTTGAGCACAGTCATATTTATGAAGGGATTTCATTGTAACTTCATAGGATGAATTTAAGTGAGTATTAAAAGTGTGTTATCTTCCGGGTTGATGGGGATTAATGGTACAGTAAATTAAATTCTGATTACAGGAAATCAGCCAGCTTCTGCAGTAAGCTTGAAAAATGAAGAAACCATCTGACATCGGCATTCAGTATCGGCCGAATGTTGTCTATAATAATCGGCATTAATCTGATGGGGTTTTTTACTAATCGGCTCATCTCTAGCACCCCTAAAGGGGCTGTTTGTTGTGAAAATTGTTCAGTTGCTTGACTGCAGTAGCAGAAATGTGCTCTTCCCCTCCAAGAATTGCCAGAGGCAGACTATATTTGCCAATAATGGCCTAAGAACCAGAAACAAAGCAAGTGACATTATACTTACCTGAAGACTGTACCACATCATTCTCGGGGAGAGGTAGCATCTTCGTCGAATGACCCCCTCTCACACTGGTCCTCACCTGAGGGAAGATAACTTCAACCAGAACGTAAACAATAACACAAAAGCCTTCTTCAACAGCCTTTCCTCCTCAGCTGTCTCCTGCCGTGGTCATGAGCTGCGTAAAACTTAAATCCAAAACTTCAGAGAAAGGTCGAAAAGGGCTTCCTTCAAACTGTCCTTGTGCAAATTCGGTGCGAGAAACCAACCATTCATCATCCGATTTCGCAAAAAAGCATGTCACAAATGGCATTGCACACGTTTCAATACACCAGTGGCTGTAAATAGTCTGTTATTGACTACAGTGCGAGAAGCTGACCAATGAGGGTGCAGTTACCATAAGAATGGTGCTAAATGAGCAGAAACGAAAAAAAGATTTTCGATTTAGATCACATTTTCAAATTATCGTATGAAATTCTAGATTGGCGCACACCCAGTAGGGGACGCTCTTCTCTTAGTACAAATCCACGACTTCCGGGAACCAGTGCGCATGCAGTAACTAATGAATCCTTCTTTTTTCATCCGCCCATCTGGCAGGACGTCCATTTGTATTCATAAACAGTGATAATTCAACTCGTTGATAATGGTTTCCTGTGACTGGAATTATGGATCTGAGGATCGTATAATAACAGGACTGTGTTTTATATATTCTCGTTATTATTTTCAACCACATTTTCATTGTATTTTATATTTTCTCTGTGTTCGCGCGCGACTTTTGCATATGGTGCGGTTCGGACATAAAATGTTTTGGTTGATAAATTATATTATCTCACAATCGGGGCGTTTTTGCACTGTTACGCAACTAAAGTTTAATGTATCTGGGCCCTTGTTATGAATCCCTATCAAGGGCCCCTGATACAAGCGTGTGATTCTGCTGTTGCCAAAACAACGGCATTAATATCCTAACATTTTTCGATCACTTCGCATTTTCCCCTTCCGAGAAAACAATAATTAGGTGAGGTGAAGCCGAACCTAATATTGTTTTCTCTGAGCCGTATATGACACTGTTTCTGCCAACTAAATGCCCTGTAACGTATTTATTATGCACGGCATGCTAAAATGTCACTGGGGAAGTTAACTCAACAAATAGTTAAATTATGCACACTTTTCGGCATCTTGGGCTGGTTTGTAGCCTATTTTTGGGATTTTCCTGAACGCTCGAGTCGAGGCTTCTCTCTTGAAGTTAAAGGATTAGCTTTCGCTATGAAATGTGAAAACTCCACTTCAATATATTTTAAAATATAATAAACCTTTACACCAAGTGGGATATTTAATTCACCAGTAATTATTGCAAAAGTAACGACCAAATTCACGTTGACGAAACACACAGTTGCTCCACTTCGCAAGACAGTATTCAGTAAAGTGAATCCCAGTGACGTAATTTTCTCTGAAATGTAATGTCATCACTGACCTCAATATGGAGATCAATGAACGCTATTCTATTTTTCAATTTGCGTCTTTCCATCGATAAGGCAAATGAAAAAGTTCCTCTTAAAATAGTTTTATAACACATTTTGTGGTCAACATTGTGAGATAAATTTATCATCACCACAGTGTGTGTCTCCGGAAATTCTGATCAAGTCTCGTTGTTGGCACAGAATTGCATTTCGACTCGCCCTAACGGGGTCGTCGAAATACTGTTCTGTTCCTACAATTCGACTTGATCTGAATTAGAGACACACACTGTGGTGATAATCTGTATTTATTATTGGAGTTAGGTGTCAATGGAGGAGCTGTATGGACAGGATTTCTCTCTGTTGAGGGCAGAATTTCTATTTTTTGGTCCCTGTCGGCCGTCTTGGTTCAATTATGTTCCTGCCAGTCCTCTTTTCTGCCACCCTTCTCTCGTAGTTGGGGGTGTTCTACTTTCAACATCTGTTGAGTTCACCTTTTTCTTCTACCGCTCTCACCTCTGTTATGCCCAGGACGTTCTTTGTGGACAGTGCCTTTTGCCCTAGCATGTGGTGCATTTTCGTGGCCGTTATTCCCGCACCCACGGGGATGGGGAATGCTATTGTTCGGGGCCTACCGTCATGACCACGTCTGGTGAGAGTTATACCCCCTTGGTTGGGGATGTTCAGTCTTTTTCTGTGGTGGATACTGCGAGAGCTGTTGGGTTGTCTGGTGAAGAGATGCCAGGTTCCGGGACTGTGGTCCCTCTCCAGTCGACATCTGAGGCTGTCACTAGGGTTGTGGCTCCTCCTTTGGAGCCGAGCTAGGTCGCTCTCTCCCCTTTTCCACCAGTTTCAACAGCTCCCATCGTATCTGCTGCTACTGCTGTTCCGTCTGTAGCGTCATCGGTCACCGTTTCAGCCGGCCTCGGTTTATCCCTGCAGTGGTCTGTAGTGATGCATCTCTGATAGTATGGATGTGGGGGTATTGGCCTCAGCCTTCCCTGACTAACTCCACGAAGTCGGAAGGGGCTGCCGACCGAACCCTCTGCTGTGGCCTCTCTGCCGTTGAGCACAGCAATTTTATCCCTGCAGGGGTCTGGAGAAATGTCTGGTAGTGTAGTCGTGGGTATCGGCCTCAGTCTTCCCTGATTTCAACTCGTCGAAGTCGGAAGGGGCTGCCGACTGAACCCTCTGCTGTGGCCTCTCAGCCATTGAGCACAGCAGTTTTATCCCTGCAGGGGTCTGCAGAGATGTCTGGTAGTGTAGACGTGGGGTATCGGACTCAGCCTTCCTTGACTTCAACACGGCGAAGTCGGAATAGGCTGCCGGCCGAACCCTCTGCTGTGGTCTCTCAGCCATCGAGCACCACAGTTTTCTCATTGAATTCATGTGTTCATGATGGGGCTCTCATGTCCCCTGGCCAGTTTTGCGGGACCAATGCATTTTGTGCAGCCTGGACCTTCTGTCCCTCAGAGGTCCGCAGGGACTCTCATGAGTTCCCGCTCTATAGATCCTCAGGGTATCTCATACCCCTATATACATCTGCCTTCAGATATTTTGGCTGTCACCCGTCGCCCTGCGTCTGGTATATTTGAGGATCGTGACCCTTCGCTGGTTAAAAGGGTCAGGAGTGAAGCCACTTTGCCGGTTTGTTCCCACGTCGAACCGGCCGACACAGGCCGTGAGCTTAGGGAGGCCCTCTCCTTGCTCACTCAGGTTCTTTCCAAGAGCCTTCCCGTTGCTTCCAGCGAGGCTACTAGTGGTTTCCAAGCGCCCCCTCCCACCCCACCGCCTACACCATGGGAGACATCGGCTGGTTTGCCCATGATGGGCTATGTGTCTTCCGTCTCAGAGGATGAGTCGGACATACCTGATGTCAAGAGCCAACAGTCTTCTGACTTGGGGGCAGCTCTTGACTTTGTGTTTGGGTTCCTTCCAGATCTCAAACCGTCAAACCAGCCAACAGTGTCAGCCAGGCCGCAATCATCGGTCGCAAGCCTACAGCCTGTGGAGCAACGCTTCTGGACGCCTTCGACTGTGCCAGTCGGTACAGGTGGTTGAAGCGTTTTCAGCTTGAGACCCTGTAAGCTGAGTTCCAAGGCTATAAAGACTTCATTCTTCACCAGGGTTGACACTTTTTTGCCTCCAGTGTGTTATCGTTCCTACGATTCCGCCAATTAGTCAGTCTGCCAGACTTTGATGGTCTTGGATCAGGACTCCACCTCCCTCGGGCTTTCCAAGCCCAAGTCGGCAGTTATTCCTCTGGCGATTCTGGTGGAGTCCCTGTTTGGCTTATCGATAGAGATGCTGGGCATGCCTTTTCTCTCGGATCACGTCATCTCTGCTTTAGCTGCTTATCAGCCTCCAGATAAGTTCGCCGACGTACAGGCTCCTTTGCGTGTGCTTTCCAAGGTGCTTATGCACATGTCTGTAACACGGTTAACTTGGAATTAGTTCGCAGAGATGCGGTGTTGGACACATGCTGTTCCCTTCCTGAGGGGCTTGGAATTAGTTCGCAGAGATGCTGTGTTGGACACATGCTGTTCCCTTCCTGAGGGGCAGTGTGCTGCTCTTCGATCTTCTTCGCCGCGTCTGCAACTATTCCATGGTTCCGTTGCGACGGCCCGGGATGACATCCTACGTCATTCCATAGATCAGCTGCTGCTTCATCAGCTTGATCAGCCTTCTGTTGGAGGCAGGGGTCATGCAAAGCCTATCAAGCGCCCTTCTCCTTCCTATGCGAAGCCAAGGGCTGATCTTCCTGCCGCAGCTTCAACTCACTCACAGGGTAAGGGTAGGTATTGGCAGTAGTCACCTCGTTTCGTCCCAGGTTGAGGCATCCACCTCTGTCGAGAGTTCCTCTTCCAACACAACTTCCTTTAGATGTTACACTTTGGGAACTTTTGATCACAGAGATAGGCAGTCTCCTGTCAAAGGGGGTGATCGAGTTCATCAAGAACATTGATTCAGTGGGATTTTATTCCCACCTGTTCTTGGCGCCGAAGAAGGTCGGCCAACTCCGACCGGTTATCGATCTGAGTGAACTGAACCAGTCTATCAATGCTCCTAAGTTCAGCATGGAAACTTTGGTCGGTTTGCCGCTCCATTCACCAGGGAGTTTTTGCTTCTAGCACCGACCTGCGAAACGCTTACTTTCACGTTCCGATTCATCAGACATAGCAAAAGTATCTCAAGTTCACTTTTCTGTGGTGAGTTTACCAGTTCAAGGCCATGCCCTTCAGGCTCAACCTGGCTCTTTGGGCCTTCACCCGACTGATGTCGCATGTGTTAGCCTTACGTCGCACACAGTCCAGGGTGACTACTTCGGCATATCTAGCCAATATCCTCCAGAGGCATTCCAATGCTGCCTTTCTGGAGTCAGATGTCGTCACACTGTTGAGCCTGCTAACATCGCTAGGTTTTAGAGTCAACAAGGACAAGTCGGACCTGGTCCCTTTCCCGTCGTTTTGTCATCTAGGGATGGTCTTCCATACTCAGCTGAATATGGTGGCGGTCCCAGGGCAAGGGCTGTGATTCTCTCAGCTTTTGCCCTGACTCTGTCCCAGTCCACGTCCGCGACAGCTTGGAGTCTCCTCCGGATGCTCGGTCGGTGACTGAGCTCATTCCTCTAAGTCGGCTGCATGTCAGACCTTTCCAACACTTTCTACTCAGTTGTTGGAGGCCAAATGTCGATCCCCTGGATCTGGAGCTTCAGTTACCGGAGTCACTTCATCGTCACCTTCTCCCCTGCACAGATGTTCAGTGGATTATGCAGAGAGTTCCGTAAGACTTACCCACGTCCGATCGTTTTCTGACTGCAGTCGCCAGCGATCTTGGATGGGGTGAAAGTTTGGATCCTCTAGGTCTTTCCCTTCATTGGGCATGGGTCCAGGATCAAGCAGCTCTTCACATCAACCAGAAGGAGCTTCTTGCTCTTCTTCTGAGTTTCCGGCAGTGGATCCCCCACCTTTAGAATCGCCAGGTCCTTCTGTTCTCCGACAATTTGACAGTGGTTGCTTACATTCAGAACCAGGGCAGCACACACTCGGTTCCGATGTACGAATTGGCTCGGGATCTTCTACTGCTCGCTCAGGATGTCAACGCTGGAGTGGTGGTTCGTCACATTCGTCCTAGCCAACTCCCGGTCCCGGTGGGACATTTCCACTGAGTGAATGTTCACAGGGCGGTGTTCCAGTCGCTTTGCGATCTCTGGGGTCGTCACCACATCGATCTCTTTGCCACTCGTTGGAACCATCAGGTGGACACTTTCGTGTCCCTGTGTCCAGATACTCTGGCTTTCGCCGTGGACGCTCTGTCACTCCATTTGAACAGTCTTGTCAGCTACGCCTTCCCACCGGTTCCTATTCTGCATCAGGTTCTAACCAAGTTACGAACCTGCAATTGTTGAATCATTTTGGTCGCTCCCCTGTCGCCTCAGTGGGTGTGGATCAACCAACTCCGCTCTCCGTTGGCGGCGGATCCGGCATGTCTCCCTCTACATCTCGCCCTTTGCATGTCTCCCTCTAGGTCACGACCTTTTGTTTCACGTCGACCCGACTTCATTTTGCGTTCACGCATATTTTTTGTAAGGTCCTGTCTCCTCCATAATTGTTTTTTCGAGACGAACAGTGGAGTTCTTTTCTTCTTCAAGGAGGCACTCCACAAGTGGAAGGTCTTCTGTCGATGGTGTGCCGATCACTCTGTTGATTCTGCCTATCCGTTTTCACAGATTGTGAAGTTTTCTGGTATATCTGTTTGATTCTCGGGGTCTCCAGGCTGTTACCATCAAAGGGTACAAGTCCATGCTTTCGGAGACCTTTTTGTATGTGGGACAGTGTCGTATCAGCACTAATCCATACTGCGCCAAGCTTGTTCGGCACTTTTCTTTGAAAAAGCCTCTAGGACTTTGCAGCTTATCCCAAGATGGAATCTTTCTTGGGTGCTGCTTTGGGGGCGCCGTTCAAACATTCATCATACAAGACCGCTGATGGCTTTTGCCTCAGCCAGACCAGTTAATGAGCTTCACGCCCTCTTGGTTGACCCGGCCATTTTCAGGAGCTCTCCCAACAGTGTTACGTTTACCACTGATTGCTCCTTTCTGGCCGATAATCAGATACCAGAAACTACTCCATCCACCTCCTATCTGTATCAGGGCTTTTCATTCTGTTGAGGATAACCACCCTTTGCTCTGTCCGGTTCATGCAATTCGCATTTATCTCAATCAGACGCAGTTCATTAGGATAGGCAGGAAACAATTTTTTCTGTCTCTTATTCCTGGTCGACAGAAGATCTCTTCTCAAATCACTTCTCGATGGATTTGTCTTGCTATTCGCATGGCTTCAGCTCGTCTAGCAACTGGCGATTGTATTACCAATCGTATTTCTGTCCATGAGGTGCGTGCATTGTCTGCCTCTTGGGCTTATACTAACTCCGTCATGTTGTCGGATGTTATGCAGGCAGCCAACTGGAGAAACGCTACATTCTCCACCTATCTGCGTCAGTTGCAGGAGCAGTCAGAGGACCTTTTTACTATGGGCCCTCTTTCTTCTGCTCGGGCTGTCGTCTACCCTAGCCAGTAGGCTTCTTACAAGGTCAGTTCCAGCTCTCATCTCTGATTGTCTTTTACTAATGATTGTGATGCTATGGTTTGATAGGCCTAGGGACCTCACCCTCTGTCCACGGTTCCAGTGCAATTGGGTTATGTTGGGGCTAGTTATGTAATTCCCTCCATCGTATTGTCTATTCAGCCTGTTGTAAACAATTGTAAGATAGGTTGATCAGAAATATAAATTTTATAGTAAATTTCCTTTCTTATTATACCACCCACTTGAAAAGTGGGAGGTATATAGTGTTCACTTGGTCCGTCCGTCCGTCCGTAACGCTTTAGGGTGTACACATCTGCTATCCGCAACTCCTAAACCAGTGAACAGATTTCATTGAAACTCTCAGACATTCTTTTACATAGATTTTTTCTTTTCAGATATTTTCTTTTTTACAGTTTCCCATATTGAAAAATGAACTTTGTCAGATTCAATTGACATTCTGTATAGATCTGCTATCCGCAACTCCTCTTAAACCATTGAAAAGATTTCATTGAAACTACATTCTTTTACATACATTTGAGATGTGCACCTCCTATTTTCTTTTCAGATATTTTCATTTTTAGTTTCCCAAACTGAAAAATGAACTTTGTCAAATTCAGTTGACTTTCTGTACACATCTGCTATCCGCAACTCCTAAACTATTGAACAGATTTCATTGAAACTTTCAGACATTCTTTGCAGATGTGCAACTCCTATTTTCTTTTCAAATATTTTCATATTTACAGTTCCCCATATTCAGAAATGTTCTTCGTCAATTCAGGTTTTAGTAGGGAGGGGTATAGATCTGCTATCCGCTACTCCTCTTAAACCATCGAACAAACTCCATTGAAACTCGCAGGCCTTCTTTTACATACATTGAAGATGTGCACCTCCTATTTTTCTTTCAGATGTTTTCATATTTCGATGTCCGTCCGTTCATTATGCTTTAGGGATGTACACATCTGCTATCTGCAACTCCTCTTAAACCATTGAACGGATTCCATTGAAACTCTCAGACATTCTTTTACATACATTGAAGATGTGCACCTCCTATTTTTTTCAGATATTTTCATATTTACACTTCCCCATATTCAAAAATGGTCTTTGTCAATTCAGGTTTTAGTAGGGAGGGGTATAGATCTTCTATCCGCTACTCCTCTTAAACCATTGAACAAACTCCATTGGAACTCTCAGACATTTTTTTATATACACTGAAGATGTGCACCTCCTATTTTTCTATCAGATATTTTCATATTTGAAAGGGGGGGGGGGGGGTGGGGGGGGGGGGCAGGGTACACATCTGCTATCCGCAACTCCTAAACTATTGAACAGATTTCATTGAAACTTTCAGACATTCTTTTACATACATTGCAGATGTGCAACTCCTATTTTCTTTTCAAATATTTTCATATTTACAGTTCCCCATATTCAAAAATGGTCTTTGTCAATTCAGGTTTTAGTAGGGAGGGGTATAGATCTTCTATCCGCTACTCCTCTTAAACCATTGAACAAACTCCATTGGAACTCTCAGACATTTTTTTATATACACTGAAGATGTGCACCTCCTATTTTTCTATCAGATATTTTCATATTTGAAAGGGGGGGGGGGGGTTGGGAGGGGGGGCAGGGTACACATCTGCTATCCACAACTCCTCTTAAACCAGTGAACGGATTTCATTGAAACTCTCAGACATTCTTTTACATACATTGAAGATGTGCACCTCCTATTTTGTTTTCAGATATTTTCTTTTTTACAGTTTCTCGTATTGAAAAATGAACTTTGTCAAATTCAATTGACATTCTGTACAGATCTGCTATCCGCAACTCCTTTTAAACCATTGAACTGATTTCATTGAAACTTTCAGACCTTCTTTTACATATATTGAAGATGTGCACCTCCTGTTTTGTTTTCAGATATTTTAATTTTTAGGGTTTCTCATTTAAAAATGGGCTTTGTCAATTCAAGCTTGTGGGGGGGGGGGGGGGGGAGGGGGGATTGTTGACATTTGCTATCCACAACCTCTTTTAAACTAGTGAATGGATTTCAATGAAACCTTCAAACATTGGTGTCAGTGTATGTGCTCTCTTCATTAAACACACTTTTACTGTTGTAAAATGTTTCTTGGTGGGAGTGGGTGGTATCATTTAGTGAGCAGTGCTCAGTTTTTTATGTGCACCCATACTATGTATGGTACACATAATGCCGGCATCCTGGGTGACCATCCGTCGTTCATCCATCCTTTGTCCAACCGTCCATCTGTCGTACCGTCCGTCCGTCCATCTGTCCATCCGTCCGTCGGTCCGTCTGTCCGGCATCCGTATCCATTTCTTTGGCATTCGATAACTTGAAAAATATTGCTTGGATTGTCAAGTTACTTTATATTTGTGTTCAGGTTACTGATGTGCCGAGGTGTATAGTTTTTGGTGTAAATTGGATAATTTGATCCTGAGATATTAACCCTTTATCCTTCAAATTGAAAATTCCTCCAATCCCTTTGGCATTTGATAACTTGAAAAATATTGCTTGGATTGTCTAGTTACTATATATTTGTGTTCAGGTTACTGATTTGCCGAGCTGTATAGTTTTTGGTGTAAATCTGATGATTTGATCCCGAGATATTAACCCTTTATCCTTCAAATTGAAAATTCCTCCAATCCCTTTGGCATTCGATAACTTGAAAAATATTACTTGGATTTTACTCTATATTTGTGTTCAGGTTACTGATGTGGCGAGCTGTATAGTTTTTGGTGTAAATCTGTTATTTTGATCCTGAGATATTAACCCTTTATCCTTCAAATTGAAAGTTTCTCCAATCCCTTTGGCATTCGATAACTTGAAAAATATTGCTTGGATTGTCAGGTTACTTTATATTTGTGTTCAGGTTACCGATGTGCCAAGCTGTATAGTTTTTGGTGTAAATCGGATAATTTTATCCTGAGATATTAACCCTTTATCCTTCAAATTGAAAACTCCTCCATTCCCTTTGGCATTCGATAACTTAAAAAATATTGCTTGGATTGTCAAGTTACTTTATATTTGTGTTCAGGTTACTGATGTGCTGAGCTGTATAGTTTTTGGTGTAAATCTGATGATTTGATCCCGAGATATTAAACCTTTATCCTTCAAATTAAAAATTCCTCCAATCCCTTTGGCATTCGGTAACTTGAAAAATATTACTTGGATTGTCAAGTTACTTTATATTTGTGTTCAGGTTACTGATGTGGCGAACTGTATAGTTTTTGGTGTAAATCTGTTATTTTGATCCGGAGATATTAACCCCCTTTATTCTTCAAATTGAAAATTCCTCCAATCCCTTTGGCATGAGATAACTCGAAAAAGATGAATCCGATTGTCATGTTTCTTTATATATTTATTCAGGTTACTGATGTGCTGTGCTGTATAGTTTTTATGTAAATGTGATAATTTGATCCTGAGATATTAACCCTTTATCCATCAAATTAGACACTCCTCCAATCCATTTCTGTATGTACCCATACCTTGTATGGTGTACATAATGTCAGCATCCGTGGTGGCCCTCCGTCATACAGCTTTCTACTAGTTGCACGTATGGGTACACATCTGACGATTTCATCGGCCTATTTTCTAGTTATACCTACCTCAATTGTTTACATGGAGGTCCTCCTGCCTTCTTATTCGGGTAAGAATCCTTCCTCCCCACTGATCACATAACTCCAGAGTTGGTGGATTCAAAAGAATGATTCATTTGTTACTGCATGCGCACTGGTTCCCAGAAGTCGTGGATTTGTACTAAGAGAAGAGCACCCCCTACTGGTGTGTGCCGATGATGCTTGACCCAGTTTTGGCTTATTTTTATGCCTCCCGACTTAAGTTGGGTGGCATATAGTGATTGAAGTGTGCGTGTGTCCATCTGTGTGTGTGTGTGTGTGCGTGTGTGTGTGTGTGTGTGTGTGTGTGTGTGTGTTTTTTTTCAAATGACACAATAATGTTTTAGAGGAATTTTTGAATGTTGGTTTCTGATCCCCCACCGGGATTCGAACCCTCGGCAACACCGCCTGGCAATCAGGAGTCCAGCGTCTAAACCACCAGACCATTGCACACCGTCAAAAACGATGGCTGGAATCTAGCTTTTTAGTCATCAAACTTCACACAATTATAAAGGACCATGGAAGGATGTGTCACACACCATAGCTGGGTTCGTACCTTTAAGGTCACATTTCAAGGTCACACTAAAAATCGGTCAATATTTGTGTCTCAGCCATAACTCAGAAATGAATCATAATACAATTGTTAAACTTTTTACAAATATTAAGGACAGTCAGAAGGTGTGTCGTGTATAATAATTTCCGCCGCATCTGCAAGGTGAAGGTCACAGGGGGAGGGGGGGGGGGCATGTGTTACCTTAGTAACATTTTTCTTGTTTCTTGGTGCTTTGCTTTTGCACCAACCTTTCTTTCCCAAATCGCTTGGGAAAGATCAAAATAGAGAGTATACTTTCCGAGTTAGGGTCTTCCACTGTAGTGCAAGCCTGTAGTAAACAATTGTGGCAGGTATAATAAGAATGGAAATTTACTATAAAATTTCAATTTTTGAGCTTAAATTGACAAAGTCATGATAAGTTATTGCCATCACGTATCGGAAGTCTGTTAGTCTGTGAGTCTGTTCACATTTTCTTGTGTGCAGTCTACACCACGTAGTTCTTTCATATGTTGGTTCGAGGTAATATGTGGATGAGAACGTCCCCTTTTGGTCTCTGTCTGTCAACCTTGACGGCTACATGAGCCAGAAAACCGAAAACCTTTAGCACAGTCTACAGGTCATATTTATGAAGGGATTTCATTGTAACTTGGTAGGATGTGTGTATAATGTCTAGATGAGAACGCCTTATTTTAGTCAAGTTCAGTCAACTATGATGGCCACAGGCATGTTACCTAGGTTCCTTTACCACAGTCTTCAACTTGCATTTATGAAGCAATTTCCACTGTAAATTGGTAGGTTGACTCTGTATAATGTCTAGATGAGAACGTCCTATTTTGACCATGATCGGTCAACCTTTACAGCTACACAGGCACAGTCTACAGTTGTTTATGAAGTGATTTCATTGTAACTTGGAAGGATAACTTGGTATGATGTCTGGTTGAGACTTTCCTATTTTTGTCATGATCGGTCAGCCGTTACCACCCCCTAGTCACATGACCTAGATTCCTTTAGAACTGTCTACAGGTTATTTTTATGAAGAGATTTCATTGTAACTTGGTAGTAACTTTAGCAAAGTCTACGAGGGATTTGGAGGTGGGGGGGGGGGGGGGGTGCGGTGGCTCTGTAGGTAGATGTGCAAGCTGTGATGTCCTTGGTTCGAATCCCACCTGCGGCAACCACATTGTATCCTTGGGCAAGACACTTCACCCTCATTCCCCACGTGGGCCACAGTTGCATTGCGTACCAAGGAGTACTGCATGTTGACTGTGCACTTGTCTTCAACCAATGCTAACCCTCCTTGTTGTACGGCTGCTCATATGAGTGGGCCGTATTATAGTATGGCAATGTCTGTCCATTCGTCAGTCCATCTGTCCATTAGCTTTTGTTCGTCCATGCGATAACTTGGAAACAAAACATCCAGCAGATACTGTTTCTTTATGGTTGATTGTCATGACTAGAGGATGGTTCCTTTCGATAACCAGCACTCTGACATATCCAATATGGCCACCATGGCAGCCTTCTTGGATTATCAGGGACTTGGTTGACATGCATTCAATATGGCTGAATATGCAAGAATGCTGGTTATCGAAAGGAACCATCCTCTGGCAGCCATCTTGGATTTTCAGGCCTTTGATTGTCCATGTGATAATCCAACAGATACTGTTTTCTGTGGTTGATTAGTCATGACTAGAGGATGGTTCCTTTTCGATAACTAGCATTCTGGCATATCCAATATGGCCACCATGGCAGCCATCCTGGATTTTCAAGGACTTTTGATTGTCCACACGATAACTTGAAAACTACAGATCCAACAGATACTGCCTTTTTATGGTTGATTAATCATGACTAGAGGATGGTTTCTTTCGGTAACCAGCATTCTGACGTATCCAATATGGATTTTTGGTGTGTTTTGATTCTCCAAGATATACTATTTTTTATGGTTGATTAATCATGACTAATGGATGTTTATAGTTGATTAATCATGACTAGAGGATGGTTCCTTTCGATAATCAGCATTCTGGAATGTCCAGTATGTCCACCATGGCAACCATCTGGGAGTTTGGGTGACTTCTGATATTCCACGCAATAACTTGAAAACAATCTATTGAACTTTAATGGGTCATAAGCCAGGAATGTACAAGTATTTTTGAAGGAATTATTGACCTTTTGTTCAACTAAAAATTTCTTCACAAGCGCAATTTCTTCATAGGCTGTCATATATTGATCCACCGCCTGGCGGTGCACTTGTGTGGAGTTAGTATTTTGGGGAGCCTGACAGTTGCTCATTAGTTCTCTCCAGGTACTCAAGCTTCCTCCACCCGTAAATCTTTTTGACATGAGGTGACCCTGGCTGTTGAAAATGTCGTTAAAATCCCAATAAATAAATAAAACATGAAAGGGATTTCATTGTAACTTGGTAGGATTACTGTAACTTGGTTGACATGAATTAACTGTGAGGTCCACATTAACCCAGAAATCTGTTTTTTGTACAGAACTTCCATATGAAAGCTCTGATTTGAATAATTTTTTGTATGAATGTTTAGTACCATGGGATACATCACATATAATACGGATTTTTTTTCTTGTGCAGAAATTATGCAAATTCGATGAACTTTGATTTTTTCAGTGCTACTTACACACAGTAAGTACACATGTCAATACGGCTCGGGTTAGAGTCTGTATTTATGAACCGATCTTCACGAAACATCTTGGGTACCTTTGTTATCACCTTGGGACGAGAACGAATGTTTCTGGGTGCGGTCCAAAATTCAAGGTGGCTGCCAGTGGCCATTTTGTACTGAAATTAGGTCTAATCAGTTTTTTGTACACAACTTCTATACAGCTCAGGCTAGAGGCTGTATTTATGAACCGATCTTTACGAAACTTCTTGGGTACCTTTGTTATCACCGTGGGATGAGAACGAGTGTTTTTGGGTGTGGTCCGAAATTCAAGATGCCACCAGCAGCCATTTTGTACCAAAATTAGTGCAGTCAGTCTTCTGTACAGAACTTCTGTATGAAAGTTCTGATTTGAATAAATTTTTGTATGAATGTTTAGTAACATGGAATACATCACATATAGTACAGGTTTTTTTCTCGTGCAGAAATTATGCAAATTAGATGAACTTTGATTTATTCAGTGCTACTTATACACTGTAAGTGCTCATGTCAATACGGCTCGGGCTAGAGGCTGTATTTATGAACCGATCTTCACAAAACTTCTTGGGTACCTTTGTTATCACCTTGGGATGAGAATGAGTGTTTCTGGGTGCGGTACAAAATTCAAGATGGCAGCCAGTGGCCATTTTGTACCGAAATTAGGTCCAATCAGTTTTTTGTCACAACTTCTACACAGCTCATATTTGTGAACTGATCTTCACGAAACTTTTTGGGTACCTTTGTTTTCACCTTGGGACAGGAATGAGTGTGTTTTGGGGGTGCCTTTGTTATCACTGTGCTATGAGAACAAATATTAAGATTTCTTTTCTAGTTTAGCATCTAACTGTCGCCCACCTTTACAATACTTTACCTTAGGGACCTGCGAACCTTCGATTATTCGATTTGATTTCGAATCCTTGCAGCTGTTAGATTCGATTCGATGCTGGTGTCATGGGTTCGAAATTTTCGAATCTCGTCGGACTAGGTCGGGAAAACTTTTTTCACGCCACTGTGCCGATACGTGTGTTTCTGCTCCGATAATAGGCTTGGAATCACGTTCGTTTATCAGTTAGTTAGGCGCGTGCATCGGAGTAGCACCCCCACCCACCCCCATCCGGTAACATTCCCGTTATAATATAACCTCGCAACTTTGTCTTAAATCGGCATGCTCGCATGATCGCATCGTATATGCATTATGCACACCACTGCGTGTTACGGGAGTTAGACGAAACCAGCATGTTTTACAGTAAAGTGCAGTATAATAGAATTACTCCCCTTACATTGCAGTTTGCAATGAAGCGGTCATGCGATTACATAAAGACGCTGACACGGAATGTATATAAAACGGAGAGGTCAATGTGCGTTTATATGCGTCGTGAATCACTCGTGATAAAAGATCAGGGGAAGTTGGTAACAGCAGTTATTGTTGATACATGTGATGACCCAATGAAGTTGAATGAACGTACCAGAACAAGCTAACTTATATGATATACCAGGCTGCAGAATTGCGTTTCGTTTAGTTTGAATGGTTTAATTTAGCTTTCGATATTTTAATTCGCGCGTGACGTGTGTTTACAAAAGTTCAGTATGGCCAAGTATGTTTCCGTTTCCCGCCAGTTATCACCGCCGGTCTATTATCCAAAAATGTCAACGATCCTACGGCACCCGAAACAACAATTGTCAGCATATACACGACCACTATTCGGTATTCGAGATTTGATTCGATTCGAAATCCTCGTTCACATTCGATTCGAGATTCGATTCGAGACAAAATTTGATATTCGCAGGTCCCTACTTTACCTATACATTTGTTACAGGCAACGGTCAGTATTTATGTACAGACCGTTACAATACTTTATATGTACCTTTGTTATCAGGTCATTACCTAGATGTTTGTCATTGCTGTGTCACATACTATACATGTGCATGTCTTTGTCTTGACAAGTTGAGCTACAGTGCCATTGACACTTTCATTTGGTGTTACTTTCAGCACCGTAAGTGCAAATGCCAATACGGCTCGGGCTAGAGGTTGTATTTATGAACCGATCTTTACGAAACTCCTTGGGTACCTTTGTAATCACCGTGGGATGAGAATGAGTGTTTTGGGGTCCGGTCCGAAATTCAAGATGGCCGATGGCAGCCATTTTGTACAAAATTAGGTGCAATCGGATTTTTGCACAGAACTTCCAAATGAAAGCGCTGATTTGAATAATTTTTTGTGTGAATGTTCAGTAACATGGGATACATCACATATAATACGGATTTTTTTTCTTGTGCAGAAATTATGCAAATTCGATGAACTTTGATTTTTTCAGTGCTACTTACACACAGTAAGTACACATGTCAATACGGCTCGGGTTAGAGTCTGTATTTATGAACCGATCTTCACGAAACATCTTGGGTACCTTTGTTATCACCTTGGGACGAGAACGAATGTTTCTGGGTGCGGTCCAAAATTCAAGATGGCTGCCAGTGGCCATTTTGTACCGAAATTAGGTCTAATCAGTTTTTTGTACACAACTTCTATACAGCTCAGGCTAGAGGCTGTATTTATGAACCGATCTTTACGAAACTTCTTGGGTACCTTTGTTATCACCGTGGGATGAGAACGAGTGTTTTTGGGTGTGGTCCGAAATTCAAGATGGCCACCAGCAGCCATTTTGTACCAAAATTAGTGCAATCAGTCTTCTGTACAGAACTTCTGTATGAAAGTTCTGATTTGAATAAATTTTTGTATGAATGTTTAGTAACATGGAATACATCACATATAGTACAGGTTTTTTTCTCGTGCAGAAATTATGCAAATGAGATGAACTTTATTCAGTGCTACTTATACACTGTAAGTGCTCATGTCAATACGGCTCGGGCTAGAGGCTGTATTTATGAACCGATCTTCACAAAACTTCTTGGGTACCTTTGTTATCACCTTGGGACAAGAATGAGTGTTTCTGGGTGCGGTCCAAAATTCAAGATGGCAGCCAGTGGCCATTTTGTACCGAAATTAGGTCCAATCAGTTTTTTGTCACAACTTCTACACAGCTCATATTTGTGAACTGATCTTCACGAAACTTCTTGGGTACCTTTGTTTTCACCTTGGGACAGGAATGAGTGTGTTTTGGGGTGCCTTTGTTATCACTGTGCTATGAGAACAAATATTTTGGGGTTCAGTCAGACCCACTTTGGGACTCAAAGATTTCTTTTCTAGTTTAGCATCTAACTGTCGCCCACCTTTACAATACTTTACCTTAGGGACCTGCGAACCTTCGATTATTCGATTTGATTTCGAATCCTTGCAGCTGTTTGATTCGATTCGATGCTGGTGTCATGGGTTCGAAATTTTCGAATCTCGTCGGACTAGGTCGGGAAAACTTTTTTCACGCCACTGTGCCGATACGTGTGTTTCTGCTCCGATAATAGGCTTGCAATCACGTTCGTTTATCAGTTAGTTAGGCGCGTGCATCGGAGTAGCACCCCCACCCACCCCCACCCGGTAACATTCCCGTTATAATATAACCTCGCAACTTTGTCTTAAATCGGCATGCTCGCATGATCGCATCGTATATGCATTATGCACACCACTGCGTGTTACGGGAGTTAGACGAAACCAGCATGTTTTACAGTAAAGTGCAGTATAATAGAATTACCCCCCTTACATTGCAATTTGCAATGAAGCGGTCACGCGATTACATAAAGACGCCGACACGGAATGTATATAAAACGGAGAGGTCAATGTGCGTTTATATGCGTCGTGAATCACTCGTGATTAAAGATCAGGGGAAGTTGGTAACAGCAGTTATTGTTGATACATGTGATGACCCAATGAAGTTGAATGAACGTACCAGAACAAGCTAACTTATATGATATACCAGGCTGCAGAATTGCGTTTCGTTTAGTTTGAATGGTTTAATTTAGCTTTCGATATTTTAATTCGCGCGTGACGTGTGTTTACAAAAGTTCAGTATGGCCAAGTATGTTTCCGTTTCCCGCCAGTTATCACCGCCGGTCTCTTATCCAAAAATGTCAACGATCCTACGGCACCTGAAACAACAATTGTCAGCATATACACGACCACTATTCAATATTCGAGATTTGATTCGATTCGAAATCCTCGTTCACATTCGATTCGAGATTCGATTCGAGACAAAATTTGATATTCGCAGGTCCCTACTTTACCTATACATTTGTTACAGGCAACGGTCAGTATTTATGTACAGACCGTTACAATACTTTATTTGTACCTTTGTTATCAGGTCATTACCTAGATGTTTGTCATTGCTGTGTCACTATACATGTGCATGTCTTTGTCTTGACAAGTTGAGCTACAGTGCCATTGACACTTTCATTTGGTGTTACTTTCAGCACCGTAAGTGCAAATGCCAATACGGCTCGGGCTAGAGGTTGTATTTATGAACCGATCTTTACGAAACTCCTTGGGTACCTTTGTAATCACCGTGGGATGAGAACGAGTGTTTTGGGGTCCGGTCCGAAATTCAAGATGGCCGATGGCAGCCATTTTGTACAAAATTAGGTGCAATCGGATTTTTGCACAGAACTTCCAAATGAAAGCGCTGATTTGAATAATTTTTTGTGTGAATGTTCAGTAACATGGGATACATCACATATAATACAGGTTTTTTTCTCGTGCAGAAATTATGCAAATTCGATGAACTTTGATTTTTTCCGTGCTACTTACACACAGTAAGTACACATGTCAATACGGCTCGGGCTGGAGTCTGTATTTATGAACCGATCTTCACGAAACATCTTGGGTACCTTTCTTATCACCTTGGGACGAGAACGAGTGTTTCTGGGTGCGGTCTAAAATTCAAGATGGCTGCCAGTGGCCATTTTGTACCGAAATTAGGTCTAATCAGTTTTTTGGTCACAACTTCTATACAGCTCAGGCTAGAGGCTGTATTTATGAACCGATCTTTACGAACCTTCTTGGGTACCTTTGTTATCACCATGGGATGAGAACGAGTGTCTTTGGGTATGGCCCAAAATTCAAGATGGCCACCAGCAGCCATTTTGTACCAAAATTAGTGCATCAGTCTTTTGTACAGAACTTCTGTATGGAAGTTCTGATTTCAATAAATTTTTGTATGAATGTTTAGCAACATGGAATACATCACATATAGTATGGGTTTTTTTCTCGTGCAGAAATTATGCAAATGAGATGAACTTTGATTTATTCAGTGCAACTTATGCACTGTAAGTGCACATGTCAATGCGGCTCGGGCTAGAGGCTGTATTTATGAACCGATCTTCACAAAACTTCTTGGGTACCTTTGTTATCACCTTGGGACAAGAACGAGTGTTTCTGGGTGCGGGGGGGCGCGGTGGCTCAGTAGGTGGAGGTGCGGGCTGCAAGCCGAGAGGTCCTCGGTTCGAATCCCACCTGCGGCAACAGCGTTGTGTCCTTGGGCAAGACACTTCACCCCCATTGCCTATGCGGGGGCACGATGACGCCGTGTACTAAGGCGTACTGCACGTCGATGGTACGCATGTCTTCAACCAATCTAACCCTGCCTGTGCTGCAGTGCGGAGTTACGATGTTGGGGAGCTGGCAGCTGCTCGTCGTTGCTCGGTGGTTCTCTCTGGGTACTCCGGCTTCCTCCACCCGTAAAACTGTCACGGTCATGATTAGCCATTGTGCATAAATATGTGACCTTAAACATCAATAAATAAATAAATAATTCTGGGTGCGGTCCAAAATTTAAGATGGCTGCCAGTGGCCATTTTGTACCAAAGGACAAGGTCACTGTGATCTTTAACATTAAATGTACTTAAACAGGTTTCTGCTGAATTCCGTCAACTAACTAAAGTTCTACCAGCCGGATCTTTACCAAATTTCTTATGTAGATTAGGTATGATGAGTGGAAGAATCCTATTTATTTTGACTGTGATGTGCCAAAGGTCAATGTCACAGTCACCTCCAATGTTAAATAAACTTGAAACTGGTTTCTATCCGATAACTAATGTTCTGAAAGACTGATCTTGATATAACTCTGTATAGAGGTTGGGCATGGTCTGAGGTAGAATGATATTCATTTTGTTATTGATGTGTATGGTATTGCAGGAGGGGGCATATGCCATGCTTTGCGTAGCTCTTTTTATATAAATTCATGTAACTTACAATTATAGGTTTTGGTAATTGTGGGGGAGCGCGGTGGCTCAGTAGGTAGAGGTGCAGGCTGCAAGCCGAGAGGTCCTCGGTTCGAATCCCACCTACGGCAACCGCGTTGTGTCCTTGGGCAAGACACTTCATCTTCATTGCCCGCGTGGGGGCACGATGACGCCGTGTGCTAAGGCGTACTGCACGCCGATGGTACGCATGTCTTCAACCAATCTAACCCTGCCTGTGCTGCAGTGCGGAGTTACGATGTTGGGGAGCTGGCAGCTGCTCGTCGTTGCTCGGTGGTTCTCTCCGGGTACTCCGGCTTCCTCCACCCGTAAAACTGTCACGGTCATGATTAGCCATTGTGCATAAATATGTGACCTTAAACATCAATAAATAAATAAATAATTCTGGGTGCGGTCCAAAATTTAAGATGGCTGCCAGTGGCCATTTTGTACCGAAATTAGGTCCAATCAGTTTTTTGTCACAACTTCTATACAGCTCTTCTTCTTGGGTACCTTTGTTTTCACCTTGGGACAGGAACGAGTGTTTTGGGGTGCCTTTGTTATCGCTGTGCTATGAGAACAAATATTGTTGGGTTCAGTCAGACCCACTCTGGGACTCAAAAATTTCTTTTCTAGTTTAGCATCTGACTGTCACCCACCTTTACAATACTTTACCTATATATTTGTTACAGGCTACGGTCAGTATTTATGGACAGACCGTTACAATACTTTATATGTACCTTTGTTATCAGGTCATTACCTAGATGTTTGTCATTGTTGTGTCACAAACTATACATGTCCATGTCTTAACAAGTTGAGCTACAGTGTCATTGACACTTTCATTTTATTAATCATTAACATACTGTATAATAATATACATACCTCAAGCTAATTTGTCTGTGTGAGTGACAAGGTTTTTTTTTAGTGTGTTATCACTTTTACAAATGAACACAAAATATATATGGCTGTGTGTTTTTATACCCCCACAAAACAAAGTTTAGGGGGGTATATAGGAGTCAACTTGTCTGTCAGTCAGTCGGTTGGTCTGCCCATCATCACGGGAGTCATGCTTGCGTGGAATTTGGACACTTCTCGACTACTGTACTGTAAATTGATCGACATGATGAGGAGCAGTGCATGACATAAATATTTTCCAAATCGGATTCAAGATGTTGGATTTTGTTAAATACTTGTGGAGCGAACTACTTCCACAGTTTTAGTTGCATTTTCATGAAACTTCACAAAAAGGATCGTGATGAGGGGAAGTGAGTGACATGATTTTTTTCCAGATCGGATTCCAGACAGCCGACTGGAGGCCATAATGGATTTTGCAAAATACTTGTGGAGTGAACTACTATAGTTTTTGCTGCATTTTCATGAAACTCAAGGTAAATTGATCAACTTGCTGAAGAGCAGTGCGTGATATAATTTAATTTTTTTCCAGATAGGATTCAAGATGTCTGACTGATGACCATATTGGATTTTGCAATATAGTTGAGCAAAATATTTTTACAGATTTTGCTGCATTTTTATGAAACTCAACATACAGTACAGTCGTTCAGAAGTGTCCAAACACATACACGGAAGGCAGCATGCAATAATGTGATTGGCAAAATCTACTTTGATCCGCCTTCGTGAAGTCGCGTGAAGGTGATTCATTTTACGTCCACTGTTTATGAAAATTGAGTAGCATGCAGTTGATCATGTTCGCGAAACTTCCATGGTAATTGGGTGACGGTCAAGTTACACTGTTTGAACTGGATAAAATATAAAAATTATATCTGTTGAAACTGATTTAGAATTCCTATTTGACATCCTACTTGTAAGCTTTCAAACAGAAAAAACAGAGTTTACATGCATTTCCACTGTTGAGAAAATTTAAAATCATGCTGGCGTAAGTTTATGTATGAGTGGTGTATATTACAGGGATCTGACAAACCTGGGGTATGAAATTTATGCCTTTATTTATTGATTCTCCAAGCGATAGTTGGTAGGGTGAGGAAGAAGGGGAGGGGGGTTGTGGTGTCAAAGTTTGGGATTAACACCTTTATTCAGTGGTAAATGACACATCACATAACACATTGTGAAAAGTCAGTGGAATTGCTCGTTTTGAGACTACCAGCAAACAGTAGGCTCTCTAAATTTATTTATTATTTATCAATATGTTGTGCATTTTTTAGCAATGAATGGCAGATTTAAAAAAAATGAATTATTTGCATTTCTGTATAGCCCCAGTACACCCGAAGTCTTGTCTTTTTGAAAAATAAACAACACATTCCCATGAACAGCAAGCAGTGCAAGGAAACAAATGTAACAAATAATTTTGTTATCTTGACTCTTGATATAATTGAGTCGGCGTCAGTTTATTCCATCCACGCAATTGCAAGAGCTTGCCGAGAAGCGCATTTCACAGGTACTTGGCACAAGCTGGGAAATCGAAAGAAAAATGATATTTGATACCATTTTTGAATCGATGCCGACTCTTGATATAATTGAGTCAGCGTCAGTTTATTCCATCCACGCAAATTGCAAGAGCTTGCCGAAAAGCGCATTTCACAGGTACTCGGCACAAGCTGGGAAATCGAAAGAAAAATGATATTTGATACCATTTTTGAATCGATACTGACGTGCCCCTATTAATGGTATATAAATATTAACAAGGTACACAACTCGCTTTTTGAAAATGATAGCACACCTCTTCGTCCCACCCCCCTCAAATTTGATTCACACAACATATCCAACAGTATCTGGTATCAGTGGAAAGAGGAATAAATAAGCTTTACAGTGGCGTATTACACGACCGTTGGGTGTTATTGGGTTGTTCATGATAACTGGGAGAAGTTGCGGAAAAGACCGGAAAACATTTAGTCGGACAAGATAGTGCACAGTGGAAAGTGGGTTACGAGCGACAATTATCCGATTTATTAAAAATAATTCAAGGTCCCATTGTCTATGGATGGCAGATTCAAATATTAGCCGAATACCTTTATCAATTTTCAATCTTGGGTTCACATTTCATTTCTGGAGTTCACATTTGCCGTTTATACACTTTTAGCTGTAACTTTGAAATATTTTCCAAGTTGATGGCATCCATAGATATGCGACTTGCGCAAAAAGTTTCCCCATTCTCCCATTGGCTTATTTTCATTGATGATTTTCTTGGCATAAATAGTAGCCAATGGGATGTTTTCGTGACCATCTTCACTTCTATGGATGCCGTTAGCTTGTTTTGTTTCCAAAGGAAGATTAAAAAATGTGTAAGCAGCAAATGTGATCGCCAGAAATGAATAAATGTGGATCCGAGATAAGTAATTGATAAAGGTATATGGTTAATATTTGAATCTGCCCTCCATAGACAATGCGACCTTGAATTATTATAATAAATCGGATAATTATCGCTAGTAACCCACTTTCCACTGTGCAATATCTTGTCCGACTAGATGTTTTTCGGCCTTTTCTGCAACTTCTCCCAGTTATCATGAACAATCCAAGAGCACCCAACGGCCGTGTAATACACTACTGTAAAGCTCATTCATTCCCCTTTCCATTGATACTGGGTACTGTTGGATACGTTATGTGAATCAAATTTGAGGGTGATATAACAAAGATGAGTGCTAGAGTTTTCGAAAAGTGAGTATTGTACCTTGTTAATATTTATATACCATTATGGGGGGCACATCAGCATCAATTAAAAAATGCTACCAAATATAATTTTTCTTTCGATTTCACAGCTTGTGCCGAGTACCTGTGGCGCATTTGTCATGGTGAAAAAAATTTATCGTCCTTCCAATTTGTACTTGTATTTAATTAACATTGTCCCTAGGGTTGGGCGGTATTGGGAAAAATAAATACCGCGGTAATCGCAAAATATTACCGCGGTATACCGAAATACCGATTAAAATTAAAGGGGGTCTTCTCCATAACAGAAAAACATAACTTCAATGTGTCGAAACTGAAAAATTTGAGCCCGAAGCTTTGCACAAGACGTCTGTCAAAAATCAAAACTTTTTCAAATATTTACTCACAAATGATTTTAGTTAAGCACAAAGTTCAGTTGGGCCAACTTGGGGTATATAACAAGGCACATTTGATGTTTATCGAAGGAAATTCAAAATAAAATCAAACCCAGAGATAATAATTCTTCGAATCAGAATCGTCCAGTGACATGAGATTGAGAAGTGAAGTGTGCAACAGAAGGGCATGCGATTGCCACAGTTCATCACAATAATTTTCATGTTTGATTAAAATTAATAACCGTATTACACATCACCATTCAAATAAAAAGGTCATATGGGGCGAATGCTGCTTGGTAGAAAATGTAAGTGAGTTGGGCTTTTTTATTTATTTGAAACAATGACAAGACTTTCGTCCTTTTTTTGTTGAATAATCCTACAAGCACATTTCTGAAGTCACGAGGCAGTAATGACGTAATGCGTGTCCTAACAGCCAATCACTGTGAGTTTCGTTTGGAATCCCCTGATATTTCCCCCCAAAGTAAATGTTCTATTTTTATTTAACTTCAGCAGACGGCAGTGCCATTGTCCGAAAGTGTCCACGTGACTAACTACGCATGCTTAGTGCGTGCCTTCCACCTCAACTTGTTTCAAATTCGAGGTAAACAGAATTGCTTCAGTTCCAGCAGTCAGCTGTTCATTAAATGCCTCCACAGAATATAAATGACCTGGCAGAAACCTGCAAACACACATATCTTGAACTTTACTATGATTCACACAGCAAGAAAGTAAATAGAATAAAATAATTACCCAAATTTAAGCCAAGTGTATTGAGCCTGATTGACTTGAAACTATTCACAGCCAACAGCGATGGGCAATTTGAGAATTGCATATCGCGGTAAAACCGAGTTTTCGGTATACCGATTAAACAATTATTTGCCGGTATCGGCAACGGTATTAAAAATATTACCGAATATAATCGGTATACCGAAATACCGCCCAACCCTAATTGTCCCGGTATTCACAGTGAGTTACACGCAATATGTGAGGAACAAATAATTGCCACAGGCTTGACAGAATGTTCCTTGAAACTGAAACACGCAAAAGCTATTTCATTTCATCACGGCATTTACATGGTGGTTTCACAGGGTAAAAAACTTCACTCATCATCAGACCTGTTAACCTCTGGAGGTGACTGTCTGTGAGATTTTGATGAGGTCTCAGTGAGATTTCGATGCTTGTCAGTGAGATTTTTGTCTGCAGACAGCACATCAATAATTTCAATGTTACCTGTTACCTGTCTTTTCAAAAGCCAAAACATGGAAATATAGAGCAAAACAGAAATATGGATATGGCCATGTGCCAATATCTGAGCTTGTTCCAATGACATCCATATTTCAATGGCTTTGTACTTGTCGGTGGTTTGTGGTAATTCGACCTTCAGCCACGCCGGTTATTCACTTGAAGTAGTTGGTCTATGAAGGGGATTTGGAATGGAGGTGATCAGTTTTCAGTGAAATGTGAAAATTATGCCACAGCCACAGGACGAAACGTCATGGGGATTTGTTGTTCATTTATCACTACCAATTGGATAAAAAAAAAAACGTCTAAGTGCTGTAAATTACCAACGTTTTAGAGATTTTTTTTGCAAAAAACAGAATTACTTTCACAGCCTGCTTTAGAAAATCGCGAATCGGAATTTTTTCCCACTATATTGAAAATTACTGCAACTCATTTGAATGAACCGAACCGTTCGTCTGCAAAATTTAATTATCTGAATACCCGAAATTCACAATAAATTTGTGCATATTTTTGCCCAATTTTGAGTGTACATAATTAATAGTAACTGCAACTCTTATATCAAGCAAAGATGTGAGTTTAATATATAATGAATTTCAGCAATTATCCTGCTTCTCAAGTTCATTTATTTCGACTGAAACGTGTTGCAATAATCACAGAACACAATGGCCGGCCATTGACAAAAATCAGAATTGGTAATCAGTTCTGACGTATGTGATGAAGTTTCACACAAACTTAAAACCTAATGACCTTGCTAGTGAGAGTAGAGCACATGCTTTTGTATTTGTAAACAAAAGCTGGTGGATTCAGTGATGCCGTGATGGATTACCGGTACTGAATAACTAATTTTGAAAAGTATCAAAGTGGGAGAAAATAGGATGTTGCTGTGAGTGTGGGAGATTGGGTACCAAACCGTGAGTCTCCCAGCGAAAGCAGGAGAGTTAACAGGTCTTCTCATCATTACGGGAGTCATACTTGCTTGGAATTTGGACACTTCTCGACGACTGTAAATTGATCGACATGATGAGGAGCAGTGCATGACATAAATATTTTCCAAATCGGATTCAAGATGGCCAACTGGAGGCCATGATGGATTTTGCTAAATACTTATGGAGCGAACTACTTCCACAGTTTTAGTTGCATTTTCATGAAACTTCACCAAAAAGATCAACATGATGAAGAGCAGTGTGTGACATAATCTTTTTCCTGATAGGATTCAACATGGTTGACTGGTGGCCATATTGGATTTTATTGTTACTAAGAAAAATTGAATGCCCAATTTCAGTCACCCACACTAGGCGGTATGCCACAGTGGGGGTATACCGGGTGACAGACCATCTCTAGTTTGCGTTCAGATTTGGCGAGTTAGTTGAGAATGCGTAAAGTAGAAAAAACACGTAACCAAAACCGAAACCTCGGTCTTCAACCCCCAAGAAACCGAAGTGAAAAAATCACAACCAATCTCAAGTTGACAACAAACTTTAAACTTAGTTAAGTTGGGCATCAATATTTCCCTTTGGCACATCCTACAGGGCACATTTACGATCAGACCACTTTGAAATATGAAATGCCTGTTTGTGGTGACCTCTAGTTGGGATCTTATCGATTTTCTCCCATTTTCTATCATTTCCATCGACCTTTGAACTTAGCTTAGTCATGCATCAATATATTCCTTTGGCCTGCCCTACAGGGAACATTTATGATTGAATCACTTTGAAACTTGGCAGGCTTATTTGGGGCGACCTCTAGATGGGAGCTGTCAATTTTCTTCCATTTCCATCAAAAAACGCTGCCGTTAGCAACAAACTTTGCACCTAGTGCATTTGTGCATCAATAAATTCCTTCAGCACTCTACTGAAGGCTCATTTATGATCGGATCGTTTTGAAACTTGGTATGATTGTTTGTGGTGACCTCCATTTGGGAGCTATTGATTTTTTTCCAGTTTCCTCTAAAAACGCTGTTGGTATCAACCTTTGAACTTAGTGATTTGTGCATCAATAAATTGCTTTGGCGCACCACACAGATCGCATTTATGATCGGTTTACTTTGAAACTTTGTATGCTTATTTAGGGTGACCTCTAGTTGGGAGCTACCTATTTTCTTCTATTTTCGTCAAAAAGGTTTCCGTTGGCAACAACCTTCAAATTTGATGCATTTATGCATGAGCATTTTCCTTTGGCGTACCCAACAAGTCATACCACTTTGAAACCTGGTATGTTTTTTGGGTTGACCTCCAAATAGGAACTTCTTTCATTCCAATCAAAAACATTGCCATTAGCAATAACCTTCAACTGCCCTTTTGAGTGTTGACAATTTCCTTTGGCACACCACACAGGTCGCATTTATGATCTGATTACTTGGTAACTTGGTGTGCTTGTTTGTAGCAAACTTTATGTGAGCTATTGATTTTTAGTCGAGTTTTTACCAAAACTCGACTTATGGTTTGGCGAGTGACGGTTGCCGGGTGGGCGGCGGTCTTGTCTCCAGTTACTTATAACTCAGTCATTTTCAACCCGATTAAAAAAATTTTTGATATGTGAATTTATATCCATAGTCAACAACTGCTGACGCAATATTGTGTTTGCCTGTGCATTTTTGCTAGAGTTATGGCCCTTGATCAATTTATTATTCGTTAGCGTGATAACTTGAACAAATGTTAACCGATTTCTTTCAAATTTTGTATATGGCTTTCTATCAATAAAATGCCGGTTGAGTTCGGAAACCAGCGTGGTCTGGTGATATTTGATGGAGTTATGCCCCTTGATTATTCATTTTTAACCAATTTATTATTCATTAGCGTGATAACTTGGAACAAATGTTAACCGATTCTTCCAAATTTTGTATTTGTCTTTCTATCAATAAAATTCAGGTCGAGTTCAGAAACCAGCTTAGTCTGATGATATTTGATGGAGGTATGTCCCTTGATTATTCATTTTTAACCAGTTTATTATTCGTTAGCGCGATAACTTAACAAATGTTAACCAATTTCTTTCAAATTTTGTATATGGCTTTCTAAAAATAAAATGCAGGCCGAGTTCGGAAACCAGCTTGGTCTGATGATATTTGATGGAGTTATGGCCCTTAATTCATCATTTTTAACAAATTTAACATTCGTTAGCGCAATAACTCGAACAAGTATAATCAGGCCAAGCTGGTCATAGATTTGAAGCCAAGGGTGGTGTAAAAACTCAACATAGCAATTGCTCCCCTTGGCAATGTACCCCTCTTGACTTTAATTTCCATTGAGAAAAGTTGCTGTTTGCAATGATCTTTGAACTTAATCATTTTTGTATCAACATTTTTCTTTGGTATGCTCCGCAGGGTGCACTTATGAATGGATCAGTTTAAAACTTGGTATGCTTGATTTGGGTGACTTCTGGATGAGAGCTATAGATTTTCTTCCATTTGCATCTAAAAATGTTGCCCTTAGCAACGATCTTCAACTTTGCCGTTTTATCTGTCGACAGTTTTCTTTGGAACAATGCTCATTTCATGTTGATGATACAATCGCTTTAAAACGGGGTGCTTGTTTGGACTGACCTCTAGATGTGTGCTTTGACTTTCTTTCATTTCTCTCGAAAAATGTGCCCAAGTGTTGCCATTGGCAATGACCTTTGAACTTATTGCATTTGTGCATCAACATTTTCCTTTGGCAAGCCCTACTGGGTGAATTGATGAATAGATCACTTTGAAACTTGGTATGCATGTTTAGGGTAACCTCTAGATGTGAGCTATTGATTTTCTTCCATTTCTGTCAAAAAACATTGCCGTCAGCAGTGATCTTTAAAATTAGTGCATTTGTGCATCGACGTATTCATTTGCATGCCATACAGGGCACATTTATGAATGGATTGCTTTGAAACTTGGTTCAAGTTCATCAAAAAACCATTGTTGTAGCAACAGCCTTTGAAATTGAAACATTTGTGATTCGACATATTCATTTGGCACGCTCTGTAGGACACATTTATGAATAGATTGCTTTGACACTTGGTATGCATGTTGGGGGTGACCTCTAGATGGGAGCTATTGATTTTCTTTCATTTCAATCAAGAAACGTTACAGTTAGCACCAAACTTTAAACTTAGTGCATTTGTGCAGCAAGTTTTCCCTTTTGCACTCCCTACAGGGCATATTTATAAATTTCCATGAATAATGAAAATAAAAACATTGCCACTAGCAACGACTTTCAAACTTATTGCATTTATCCATTAAATTTTCTCCTTTGGCACGCCTCAAAGGGCACATTAATTATCGGGTTGTTTTGAAACTTGGTAGCCCTCAGCCAGTTAATCCACTCCACGCTAACTCCACGAAAATGCTGTGGAAAGCAATAAAGCCACAGACGACCCTTGAAAGAAAACACAGAGCTCTGAATCAATACTACCATGGATGTTGGCAGGAAAATATTGTCACTTTTTTTTCCACGCTTTTTCACGTCCTCCATGAATCCATGTAAAAGTGGCTTTCTACACTGACTGTACTGCAGTAAGAATATACATGAGCAAATTGTTATCTAAAGACTCCAAAGATGTTATTACTGAATAAATTATTGAGGTGGGAGTGGGGTGGTGGTATCACATCCCTAAATTCACCAAAGTGATTTTCCTCTTCTTTCCTAGAAAATGGGGTGCACAGGGACTCAGTGGTAGACTGTGGGACTTCTATGCTAGAGGTCCCAAGTTCGATCCCTGTCCGGGACGAACCTCATTGTGTCCTTGGGCAAGGCACTTTATCCAGATGACGCCGTGTACTAAGGCATACTGCGGGTGAGTGGTGGCAGGTGCACATGTCTTCAATCACTGTAACCCTGCTTGAGCAGAGCTTGAACAGAGTTAGAATATTGAGGAGCTGACAGTTGCTTGTTGATGCTTGGTGGTTCTCTCTGGGTACTCCGGCTTCCTCCACTCGTAAAACTGTCACGATTAGCCATTGTGCATAAGTATATTGCCTTAAGCACCAATAGATAAATAAATAAATGAATAAATTTCCTAGAAAATCCCAAGTAAATCAAATTGATATGTCTTTCCAGGTAGCTGTTTCTCCTTTTTTGAATTCAAATGATCGTGTTAAAACAACTTGAACTGGCTGTTATCTGTTATAAAGAAAGAAATGGGAAAATTACTCCAAAAGAATCCTGGCCTAGTTTATCCAGAAGAGGCGTGTGAAGTCTTTCAAGAGATGTTTCGGCACATATCAAGAACAAAGGTAAGTCTTGTTCACAAATTTTGGTTTGGTTTGAAATTTCTGCAGATCTTAAAATTCCTGCAGGAATCAAAATTGATTCTCGCTAATGATTCTTACAAGAGCAGATTTCATTCTTGCAAAATGTTCATTTTATTCTTGTAATATAGATTCAGAAAGTGTTTTAAAAGCCCAGAGAATTTGTCTTCTATCTTTATTCCTTTGTAATAAGGTAATGCCAGGACTCAGCAGTTGTGTCTAGTTAAGCCGTGGCTGCCTGCTGCTTTTATGTACAGCCAGGGACCAGCCTAGGGGGAATTTAGGGAGACTCCTGTCTCCCTCCAGAAAAAATAAGGAAACTGCAGAGTCAAGTAAGGAGACGTCATAGGCAAGTGGGGAAAATGTAGAATATTTATGTAACACCCCCTCCTGCCCCTTCATATTTTCAGCTCATGGACCTCCATTAACGCCCGATTAATCCTGGTCCAGTTGTCCATGTTGCATTCTATGCCAGGTTAAAAAATCACAAAGTAATTATTGATTGACAATCCCCCCACTGCTTCCCTCTTCTTCATGACCCCTCCCCTCTTCTTCGAGTCAATCCCCCCCCCCCCCCCACCACCCCCCAGCTCCCTTCTGTGGTTGCTTTTCACCAAAGTACACAGTTAATAATTTCCTAATTCCGAAAGTGTGAACGTGACCAGATGAAAGATGATTGCTTGGAAGGTACTTTTTCAAGATCTTTCATTTGCACCCTGTACAAGCTTTTCTTGTCATGACTAAAGTTTTTTTTGGCGTGTTTCAATTCCATTCGTGTTTTTCCGGGAATAGACGGCTCAACAGTTAACGGTCCTCAGCAAAACGAAATAAAAATAGTGTTAGAAAATATGTCTGTTGTGTAGACATTTTCAGTAGAGAATTTTTGGCATCCTAAGCGACGTAACCTACTTTCAAACTGGGTTATTTTGTTGAGTCGCATAAGTCACCTATTTTTGCTTCGACACTTTAAGCTCCGATTGAAACGGAACAAAAAAAAGAAATAAAAAATCTGCAAAAAGCGACAATGGAAATTGATTCTCCTGTGATTTCAAATAAATGGTCACTTATTTTACGAATGAAAGTGTCCATTTATCACACTCAATTGAGCCCATTAGATTCTTGAAAATAATCGTTTTTATTAAACCTTGGATCACTCAGTTCAGTCTTTCCTTATTTTGGCTAATTTTTAGAGGGTGACTTGTATTTGCCCCACTATTTTTCTATTTGAATCAGATCACATATGTTCAAATTGTATGCTTAAGATTCGAAATCGAATTGAATCTTGGAACCCTCACAGGGGCCTACCTAACAGCTCAATTCTAGTACTACACACCCCCATTTATATCATCATAAGTTTTTGTGACATAAGTCAGGGTATCAAATCTGGTGGCACAGTGGTTATGACAATGAACTTCAAACTGAGAGGTTCACGGTTCAATACCCTGCCAGGGGTAACTGCGTTGTGAACTTGGGCAAGGCACTTAATCCTTATTGCCTATACATACATAATTACTGGCAAGAGTGGACTGGAAACCAGAGACTTCAGTGAGGTCAAAAATGTTCTTACTGGATAATTAATTGTGCGGAGGTGTTACACCCTCCTAAACTAAATCAGTCTTGGGTTCTAATTGTTCAAAGTGAATTAAATTGATGTGCCTTTCCAGGTAGTTTTGTTTTTCCATTTTTGAGTTATAGCAATCATATCAAACAACTCCTATAGTTATAAAGAAGAAAATGGGACAAAATCCTCCAGAAGAATCCTGGCCTGGTAAATCCAGAGAAATGTATGAAGCCTTTCAAAAGAAGTGCAGGCATGTGTCATCAAGTAAAAAGGTAAGCATTATTTACAAATTTTGATCACAATTGATTTGAAATTTCTTCAGGTCTTAAATTTTCTGCGCCTCTGCAAGAAACAAAATTGATTCTCTCAAATGGTTCTCATAAGGACAACTTTCATTGTTGCAAAATGTTTATTTCGTTCTTATATAAATTCTGAAAGTGTTTGAAAAGTGGAGAATTTGCCTTCTTCTTTGCACCTTTATATTAAGGTAATACTTAGACCCACCAGCAGTGTGGTGTCTTGTGAAGTCTTGACTGCCTAATGCCTGTAAAGATGGCCAAGACTTAATTTGAAACTAAATTCTGGTGTTGAAAGTATCATTGACTCTTAATGCACTGAGTATTTTCAAAATATTTTCTATCAGATCTGGATATGGCTTCTTTGGAGCATGTAAGGAGTTGTACCCCAGTGACCCCCCCCCCCCCCCCCCCCCCCCCCCAAAAAAAAAAAAACAAAAAAAACAAAACAAAACAAAACAAAACAAAAAAACAACAAAACAAAAAAAACAAAAAAACAAAAAAAACAAAACAAAACAAAAAAAACTGCCAAGGTACTAAAATTTCCATCTGCAAGATCACCAAAAGCCTGTATGTTGGGACATGTGTTCAGCATGTGACTGTAAAACAAGTAACTCACCAAAATTGGAATTAAGGCCCTTAGTATTATAATTAAGTAAATATATAAATTTATTTGAGGTTTATTTTTTTACTATTGAATTTGCATCTATTGTACTCACAACCTGAAAAGGGTTTAACAATACTTTTAAAATTTTTTAATGCTTTAAAACCAGAGAAAATCGATTCTTGCAGCAAGAGGTTGCTAGATTCAAAACTGATTTTTTACGCAACATTACAAATTTTAAGGTGTGTTTTTAAGTCTGTCAACTTTGGTAGCATCTTTTCAATAGTCTATTCAAATTGCTGCACTCCCTACTGAAGAGCTTGTCCATGGCCCATCAAACTAGAGAATACATCAAGAAGTAAATGTTGGAAAGGAACTGAAGAGCTTTGCCATCGCCCGTCAAACTAGAGAATACATCAAGAAGTAAATATTGAAAAGGAACCGAAGAGCTTGGCCATCGCCCGTCAATCTAGAGAATACATCAAGAAGTAAATGTTGGAAAGGAACTGAAGAGCTTGGCCATCGCCCGTCAAACTAGAGAATACATCAAGAAGTAAATGTTGGAAAGCAACTGAAGAGCTTGGCCATGGCCCGTCAAACTAGAGAATACATCAAGAAGTAAATGTTGGAAAGGAACTGAAGAGCTTGGCCATGGCCCGTCAAACTAGAGAATACATCAAAAAGTAAATGTTGGAAAGCAACTGAAGAGCTTGGCCATGGTCCGTCAAACTAGAGAATACATCAAGAAGTAAATGTTGGAAAGGACACTCATGGAAAGAATAGACCAGTTTGTTTTCCTTTCTTCTGCAATCTTCTTTGATTTTGTGGGGGGAAAGTGTTTTTCCAAGTGGTAGCACACCGTCCATAGATGATAATTTTCAAGTTTCAGTTGCTGAAGTTCTATGTCTGTGAAATTGACGAAAAACTGAAGCGATTCCAAATAAACTGATGGAATTCCAATGTATTCTTTTTTAAGATGAGCGTGACATTACACATGTATCTCTGACATGAGAACCACTTTAAGCTCCACTTGTAATATCATGAAAATATGTGAGTCGATCAACCATCCATCTGCCATATATCGGCTTTATTGATAAAATACAGTTATAGCCTCATATTTTGCCTTTAGCCATTTGGGCTATACATATCACAATATCTCCCCTTTTAACAAAAAGAATGTACTGCAAGTCAAGTCTTTTCAATGGTTTACTCTGATGGCCGGACCGTCTTAAGCTGTATTGTGTGTGAAATATTTTTTTGTGGTGTAACATGCCTAGCATGGGTGGGGGGGGGGGGGGGGGGGGGGAGCGGGGGTGGGTGGGTATTGGGTGGGTATTGGGTGTCTACCTTTGTAACTGGTTTGGGTGATCGTAGTTTGGGTTTTTTGATCTGTTAAAAGTTTGTGGGAAATACATCTCGTTATCTGATTCATCTAAAGCAGCTGATAAAGTGAATTGCTCAGAAGACTTCAACAAATCCACTCCATCCCTCCTCAAAATTTGTCCCTTTTCAATTAACATTTTGTATGATGTATGAGAGACCTTTCATAACACCTGGGCCTTTGTATTACAGGAAGAACCTAATTTGATATGTTCCATGTCACCTGAGGACAATTTGGGTAGCTCTTTTGAGTCTCTATCAAAATATAATTTTTGTTTTTCCCATTGCTTCTTTTGATGGTTCAAAACTTTGGAATTCTGTGCGACATTTATTTGTGGTAATTTTGTTCGGACTTTCCTACCCATAAACAATTCGGCTGGAGATTTTCCACTGTCAAATGGTACTGTTTGATACTGCAATAGAACTAAGTAAGGGTCCTGATTGTTTTATTTGTGCTTTTTTAAGGAGTCCTTTAACAAACTTGACTCTCAATTTCAGCTTTACCATTTCCTTGTGAATGGTAGGGACCTGAAGGAATATGTTCAAACTCATATTCCTTAGCAATGTGTCTAAATTCTGAACAACAGAATTGTGGACCATTGTCCGACCTTACATATCTGGAAAACAAGCCAGAAAATAAGCAGACTGTCATCTGCAGAATGAGGTCCCCAGAGGGTGAATTTGGTGATGCAACCCTGCACTGCAGGGTAGCATTACTGTGCAGGGTAGCATTACTAAATTTATCCTCTGTGAACATCAGTCGGAATCAGGGTCTCAAGCCTAAACAAAAAGAGGTACCCAGAGAATACATTGGCCCACTATATGGGATAGCATCAGCAAATTCTCCCTCTGGGGACCTCATTCTGAAAATGACAGATTTCTTATTTTCAGGCTTTGGAAAAAATAGATTTTATGTAGGTAATGACAGAACTGGCTGATGTGCTGCTCAATAAATCTAGTTCTAGAAGGCTTGAATAATAATCAATAAGGTAGTCTTTCCCATTGTAATAAAATAAATCAATCCCAACATTCTCCTTGTTGGTATTGCATCTCCTTCAGACCTGATGCTGGTGCACTGGCTGTGTAAGCTCTCTGTTAGAGTACATGTAGCACAGACATTGTAACCTGGTGAGCATACATCGACTGCTTGAACTTCTTCCCAGAAATAAGAGACTCACATCTACCGGAAGTGGCCATTTGACCTGTAACTGACTTAAACGCCATCTCAATGTACATACATCTGAGCCTAGTAACTAACTGCGACTCGCCAATACAGTCTGGAAAGTTTCATTGAATTGGCTTTGCTTAGCTGAAAAGTATCTGATCAACAGCAATCACTGGTACTTGCCCTGGGTTCAGAATCTCCACCGCATCCTGTATCAGCATCAATGCATGCATTAGCATCAGCTAGTGGAATTCTGACCAATGTAGCTGCTCATTGTCCTCAAGCGACCCACATTCAACTGCATTAGATATTTTATCTAACCATGCATCAGTAGCCATCACAAACGCCTGTCCATACGTCATACATCGCCATCAACTGAGGGAACAGTCATGTCCGCATTACTGAGAGCGACCAGTTTTACCACGTGTAACTTTTAGGCATTTTGAAGCTTTTTGCTGAATTTATAGTTGTTTGACAATCGGGTCTAGGATGGTTCTATCTCTTTTTCGTCATCATTTTCAGTTGTAACATGATTTTTTAAGGGTATTGCAGTTCAGTGGAAAGAATCTTAAGTTGTGGTCAATGTAGGGTTCTTATTGTCAGTATTGTTGATTACAGGAGAAGTAAAAACATCAGCAAGCCTGTCCAAAGTGGGTAACAACACCATCATCCTCGAACTGTTTGCACACTGTGTTGACCAGGTTTGTAAAGATTTGTTTAACTCTATCATATGATATATAGAGCCCCAGCTTATGTTTTCTATCAACCAGTTTCTTTTTTCTTGTCAGTGTGTAGAGCATTATGCCAAGGTATATGGGTAGAGGTTACTCTGTTACAGTTTCATGTCTGGAAGACTGTTTTTGCTTATGGCGAAATCCAATTACATTGAATAACGTCAACTGAGACATACTTCTGACAGCTTATTCAGCACTATCATTGTCACAAGATCCACTGTCATTGCAATCATATTTAAGTATGCAGAGCATTAGGAATAGAGTCCTGATGGCACGTTTTGCTGAATGTTCCATCAAATGATACATTGTTTTTATGTTGTTTCGACAAAATTCTGTTTCTCAGACACTGATCTTATCAAAAGTGAGGAGGGAGGTAGGTTTTTATTTTTTTTCAGTTTTTGGAATTATCAGTATTATGCTAATGAAATTTCTGAACAAAATACATGAATTTTGTTTTTATTTTTCTTTTAAAATACAAAATGTCAATATAAATGTGTTAATCTCTCTATGGCTTGGATTTTCTTGGTTTGCTGTATCCGAGAAATGTCTGTAATGGTTTGGGTATGGAACACGATCTGTTTCCAAACTTGGGTGGTGTGGTTCAACATACCACAGAACGCCGCACACAGTGTGAATGAAGGTTTTCCCCATAAAGTCAACACTGAAACCTAATGCATGTCCATGCAATCAATCAATTTGATGTTCTGTATTTTGTCTGGAAGCTTAGCTGTTTTCTGACAAGACAAAAGCACAGAAAATGCATTTGCTGCAGTTCTATCATAGGAGTCAGAGTTACCTGGACTGTCGCGATATTTCTTGGAAACATTTATGCGGAAATATTTTTCAAAAGTGACTGCAACAACCAAAAGAATTAACTTTTTTTTTGAGAAAACTTTCATGCTGTCCTGTTTTTACCTTTTCCAATGGTGACAGTTATTGCACTCCCTGGCAAACAATACAGGTTTAACGATTCAGGGGTTTTGAGACCAATGCCATCAGTTTCATCATTGATCAGTTGTTTGCACATGCCATCGACGGTTATAATGTCTGTGAAAGATAATACTGTCCATGGCATAAAACAGGTTGAGCCTGCCCACATGCAGGCAGTTATAAGCAAAGACATTGTGTTGAATGTTGATGTACAGGTACATGTACATGTGTTTATAATTTCCAGGAAAAGTACATGGAATTCCTTTTTACGAAAGAGAAACTGACACAGTGACGACTACATTTCTGAACTAAAAATATCAGTTGCAGATCCCCTGTTTTTTCGACCCATCTTTTTTTTCACCCTCAAATATTTAGACTCCAGATTATATGTTATTTACTCTACTAGGATTTTCGTTCATGAAACGGGGAAAGGGAAATGTAGTATGCATAATTACTGCCTATATATTGGGTTATTTTATTTCAATTTCGATTCTGTTGTTAGAATATTAACTTGTGGGTATCTAAGGCCCAGGTCAATTTCTGTGGGGACATTTGCCATATGCATTGTGGAAGTAAACAAACAAAACTGAAATGATCCCCGGTTTAACATTTATCAAAGGTGTTTATACTTGAAATATTTCCATAAAATATATTCCATCTGACCACATCATGACGTTTATAGCAGCTAGTTAATTTATATCGTTTCATTTATGAACACTCGACAGGAATTTTGTTTATTATTTCAAACATTGGTAAAAACATTTCATACGCATGTTTTTCAGTGACACTGTAATGTCTGAGAAACATAAAATTTTCTTTGTTCCACCTTAGTGACTTTTGCAATAAGGAATGCTTCCAAATCTTGTCTAGAGTCACATGCTTGCATGAGTGTGTTACCCAAATCATCCTCACAGGCAACAAAAACATCCTTGCCTTTCTGAGGTCTGTCAGTTCAGGAATGAGGGTAATCAGCCTATTCTTTAGTCTAGTGGTATTCACTTCTTCCTGCTCATATGTTGAGTCTTTCCAAGTACATCTTGCTGAGGTCAAAAAGCTTATATACTACACTGCTGTCATTATCACACCTAGCATCCTCAATAAAGTTTGCCAGTTCTTTCTATCTTTCTGGCAAGTTTCACCTTTTACTACATCATAGTCAAGCTCAGGAGGCAATCTCAGCAAATACCACCATATTGCTTGCTAAATACATATAATCGGGTGGGTTGCCAATTGGATGTATAAGACTAATTTCTGGTTCCTTTTGACAAATGAAACATAACGACCAATTAAACTGTGTTTTAACTCCAGATCTTGGCTCTTTAATGCGTGTTTTAAATAGTTGAAACTTCTTTGGCATCTCTCAGAATCAAAATAGTGGTTGGTTCTGCAAATATAGATTAAAAACTGTTGTAAATCATACCAAAGGGTTGTAAATCTAAGTGCCCCGCATGGTACACAGGGAATAATAAGACCTAAATTGGTTATATTGGTCAACAGTGAGGGCCTCACATGCCCTCCCTTGCTCTTAGAACTTTCAACACAGCCAACAGGCCGTATTTATGAGGTGGTTTTGTTGCGAGTTGGTTAAGTGACTTTGTATTGTGATGTCCAGATGGATTTCTGAAAGAATGTCCGGATAAATTCCCCATTTTGCTTTCAGTTCAGTCAACAATGAGAGCCATACAGGGCTCCAGGCCTCAGACCTAATTCTTCTACCATGCTGTACAAGAAGTTTTTGGGGGAATGATTTTAATGCAACTTGGTAATTTTGGTTGACATTCTTTTAACTGTGAAGGTCACATCAACCCAGTCCTTAATTCTTTAGTACATTCTACACCTCAAATTATTCTTGTTGAAAACAGCATGTAGGGTGCAGAACATATGCTCAATTTTCACAATTCTTGTCTTATTTAATAATCCTTTCATATACAGTGAACATTATCTTTTTCATCAGACACTACTCACAGTCAAGTTAAGATACAGTGTCATTGACACTTTCATTTTTAAGGGCATTACAGTTTATTAGCTGCCATCCAGGAATGATTAACTGCAGAGGGCTGATAACTGGCCCAAGGGCAGTTAATTATTAGCGGAGAGCTGCCAATGACCACCAACTGAAATAAGGTTATTTTCTATTATTATCACTTTCGTATAGGTGACGTCCCGTTTGTCCGTCTTTCTCAATTAGGGTAATAAAAAAGTTCTAAAAAAGTGGGACAATCCGGGGGTGTTAATTACAAAAATGAAGCATTTGGACTTACAGTTTGTTTCATATTATTCAACAATACAACAACATCTTGAGACATCAAACTTGAAAATACCCTGGGTAATACAGTTTTAACTGTAATATAGAATATTAATATTTAACCTTCAAAATGTAACATTTCTGAAGGACTGCCTACATATTCAAAAATTTCTGTCTCTTCATTCAACAGTCTTTGCCTACTGTCAATATTTCTATATTTCCAGGGGTTTTTTTTGGAGCAGGAAGACCACCTTCCAAAAGCTGCATCTGAGAAACTTCATTGAATGATTGGATAGCTTTTAGGTGGTCTATAAGGCAGAATATATTCGGATGAGCAGTTTGGATCTGATTTTCATTTTGCTATGCCAACCTTCTAAATTGTTTGTTGTACTGGGGCCTTTGGTGTTGAAATGATTCCATGATGTTATTTTGCCTTCAACCCACCGCATAGTTACATAGTCAGTGAATGGTGTGGTGTTAATACTGGAATCCGACATTCCAAACTCACCGAGCTCAAAAAATTGCATGCCGTCAGCTAGTCCCTCTGGCACTAATGGCAAAACAGCGGCTCTGAGCACATGTCTCCAAACTTCCTCATCTTCTTTATACTCAGTTTGTAACCAAGTGCTTTGTACCTAGTGCCATAGACACTGAGTATAATGAAAAAAACATCCTTTGACGCTCACACCAGGGAATTCGTGTCTAGCTGCATTTTGTACCACTGTTTCAAAGTAAAAAAAACACCATGGTGTAAGTTAAGCTCTCAGGTGACACATACTTCTTTTAGGAGTTGAAAAAAACTTTCTGTAAATGATCTCACTTTTCCCATGAAGAAGGGCAAAAACAATTGAGGCATGGGTGTTGCTTCTTCTTCACTTTTTAATACTATTTAGAGTCTTTCACCAACTAATGCCTGTGTTGTTCACTTCGTGGTTATGCTGATGGTTGAAGCCAACTATTATTTTATTATGTGTATGCAATGTTGCCAGACATGTTCTTACAATACATCTCCAATACCTTTTCTTGTCTTCAATTTTTTACCATGTAACATTACTTGTTAAACACAAGGTTCTGGCCACCATGTTTGTTCTCAATGAACTCAGTTTGCATCTGTGCACTTGAAGATATGATTGAAAAATGAAACATATGAATGAATGAAATGTTTCTGTTGAATGCCAAGTACTTATACTAAAAAGTTGAAATGATATACTGAATGCTGTGTATATTTCACAGGTGAAAATTATTCATTTTTAATAACAACCTCGTGATAACTGTTGATAAATGAGCACCATCTCAAGTAAACCTACAGTCAGATAATGATAAAGACTATAACATGTTGTTACAAGCAATGTGGGACAACCAGAAAATCTATCACGAGGTGTGAAAATCAAGTTGTGGGACAAACAGGATTGAACCATTACACAGACCTTTTTTTTGTTTCCCATTTTTGGGTGTGAACACTTCCACTATTTTGTCTACTGTTTGAAATAGCTTTTAACCCTTTACCCAACGTAACGGTCAAAACCGGCCAGCGCTGTTCTCAAAAATCGCCAATAAATTTTCATTATATTTTCATTTTTTGTCTCAAAAACATAGGTTATGACCCCTCGTTGGAACGAGCTTGTCGAGCTCGTTCCAACGAGGGGTCATAACCTATGTTTTTGAGACAAAAAATGAAAAAAATTAGTTATTCAAGAATTTTTTTGCAAGTGTCGTCTGCTTTTCATGTTAGGTAAAGGGTTAAACAGTCATGTTGACTTGGACATGTTTTTTATGTCACTTTAGACGTTCCTCTTCTTTGTCCACAATTACATGACTTTTATTTAGACACCACATAGAACAAAGCCGTAATGAGGTTACTGCATTTTATTGATATTAAACATGTATCTATGATTCGCTATTGCAAAATGATTTGTGATGTACGCATGCAAGACTGTATTAGAAATTAGGCAAAGACATGGAGGCCTCCCAGCCGGTGTTATGGCTTGCCAAAATGTGTGGGACAGCCACAAAGTGCCCTGGATGGCAAAGGCCGGTCTGGAACTGTATCTGCCATGCTGTGCGCCTGGTGAACGGGATGGTCTGTCCTGCATTGGACATGCCCACTAGGAGACTGAATGGAGGGTGGGGAGGGGTATACACTGAGATGTTAGGCCCCAAACGCAGCTGGTAAGGGGCCATACCAACTGAGAGCCCCCATGAAAGGGGACAAGGAAATGAGGTAAGAGATAAATGAATGCCCTGGCACCACCACCCGGCAAGCAAAGCTAAGGTATCCGAGAAGGCTCAGAAGGTGACTCATCGTAGCAGATTTTTTATGGTTGAATGTGTCCAGTTGCTGAAGTATGCAGAGACGTTTGTCCTCAGGTAGTATCATTTCCATCTTTTTAGTATCTAGAATGATGCCCAGGTATTGGAAAGCAGTGAGCTGATCCCTGAGTTTTGTAAGCTGAGAGAGGAATCAAAGCATCTGAAAAATGTGTTGGAAGGCTTGGTGAGTGGGAGCTGGGCATGTGTCAGCTGAACAGAAAATCATCCAAGAGGTGGAAAATGTTTGGGATATTGAAAAGGTGTTTTGCAATCCAACAAATGGCTTCAGACAAATTATCCAATAATTTATGACTGGAGCGGCAGCCAAAAGCCAGATGGAAGTGAAAGTAATCGAGGTTGCCCCATTTGATGCCATAGAGATGCCAAAGACTGGGAGGGATGGGTATGAGTTTAAATGCATTTTGGCCTTGCACAGCCAGCAGTTGGGCCCTAGTTGTTGAATGACCCGTAATGCATGGTCGTCTTTAGTCGATCGTAATGTATGATAAAGAAAAGTAATTCTAATCTTATCAGGAAATTGATGGATGTACCAGCAAAAGTGGAATGCAGAGCTGAAAGGTCGACAAACAGTGCTTGGAAGAGAATTTCTTTTGGACGAGCCTAAGAGGACTAATTCGAAAGGTCGGGAACGGAGGGGTTTGAAAAGGACCGATGAGGGAACCATTAGCCGTTTCAGACTTCAGCAGGTTGGAAACTATTTCGGGTTCTGCCATTGCGGATCTAAGATTTTTCAGTTCCAAAATTTCAGATGGTGGAGAAGATATGCCCGTATCAAACCCCTCCTGCAGGCCTTTCAGGAGGGTAGACGCGAATTTCCTGTCTGGATGGTCATGCAGAGCTAGGCATAAATTGGCAGTGGAGTGTATGCGGTTGAGAGGCTGGAGGGCGCCAATGTCCATTCGGGTAGTCAATTTGGAGGGCGTTGCAAGGAAGGTGACCAGAAGGAGGTTTTTGGATAAAGAGCCATAGAGCGATGGTTGGAACAGTTAATATAGATGTGTTTGAATTTACAGGAAGTACCAAAAGAACACCCTTTAACTGAGTTGACTTTTAAGCATGGTTCTTGTTCAGGAATAGGGGAATGCTGAGGCTTGATACCGAATAGCTGTTGGGTGGTAGGTGAAGGTGCTGGTGCAGATAACCGAGATGGGCCCAGAGGGCAAAATTGAGACATGATTGTTGCTGTGAAGCAGGACTGAGCTTTGTGGTCGGCAAAAATGGTGCAGAATAACTTATTGTCCCTGACAGCCCAATCAATTTTTACACCCCTTTCCAACCAAACTGCTGCCTTGGCTGAAAAGGCGAGATGATAATTGTAAAAGACAGCTCCATATTGTGCTGCGATATTGATTATATCTGCCTTGTAGGCGTCCAATTCAATGCACCTGTGAGGGTAAACCTCGCACATGACGTTGTTGTGTTTGCTGAAGGCTTTGATGAATTCAAGCAAGGAGTGGGGTTTAGACAGCCAAGGGTCATGCTAAGATTTGGTTTGTTTTGAGGAGGTTTCAAGAGGGGCATCAGACGTTTTGCCAAATTAACATCCTTGCTAGCCACAATGTCGGCCTGAAGAGCAGCAGTAACATTGGTGTCAATATCCGGGAGTTCGGAAAGAGGGGTACCAGCTGAGTAAAGCAAGTTATGCACAGAATTACCTTGGTGTGGAAAACTGAAAGCCTGGAAACTGGGCTCAAGACCCAGAGCCTGGGGTGACTGAGGTGCAAATGAAGAAACATTTGACTGTTTATGTTGGATGCACACACTCAAATTAGCCACTGTCTGTTGCAGTTGGGTGAGTTGAGTTTCTTGTTCTTTGAGTTGTTTCACAATGGCAGATAGAGCTCCTGAAAAATGAGAAATTGAGTGTTCAGTGGAGTGGGGAGTAATGGCATCCTGGGTATGCTGCCAGAGAAGAATGGTGGTGTCTTGGCAGATGTTCTGTGAAGTTGCAAGTTGTGTGGGGTGAAGGAGTGTCCCAACTGTGGTCCAGAGAATCTTGAGCATGTGAGTGCTCCCCCCAGAAGACAGAGGGAGTGATAGCATGTGGTAGAATGTCTGCTTCCAGAGTAGTAGTTGGATCAAGTTGACATCGTCTGGGAGCACTAGGTCCAGCACAGCGTCCTGTGGAATCTGTGGCTACCCTGGCCTGGTGGGCGTCATCATCGGCATCAAGAATTATGTTGTCGATGGACAGTTGGACGAGAGAAGTCTTTTTCATGGAAGCCTGTGAACGGATACCAAATTACCAATGTCCAGGAGCTCCTTCGGTGACTAAAAATGATCCAGTTTTGGGGGTTGTTATCATCCCATGTGGAGGATCTTCGTGACGTGTGAAGCATAGGACTGATGATGTCGCTGCCAGGTGAGAGTAGGTGAACAGGAGTGTCCTGAGGTGCCACAGGTCTGAGAGGAGGTGCCTGAATTGGGTCCAGAGAAATAGTTGCTGTGGCCCGAGTCGACGGCATTGATTCACGTGGGTACGTGCGGGTGAACGTGAAGACATGTGCGAACTGTCCTGGCTAATATTAATGTCCAGTGTGGCAGATAAGCCAACAGCGTCCTCAGGAATGTCTGTTTTGAACGAAGCACTTGTGCCCTGGTTGGTCGAAGTTGAACGTGAAGCATCTGAGATTGTGAAGCCTGGGTGAGAATCCCTGGAAAGTGGTGACCACTCTTGGGTCGAAACGCCCCGCACTTGAAAAGACTCATTGCACCTGAGTTCATCAGTGGTGATGGCGTCTGAAACCTGGCACGATCTGCCAGATGTGGCGGCCATTGTTATTAACAAATTTTGGCTGTTTACAAGTTCTGACTCCGAAAATAAAGGTGAATAACTGGTAGAAAAAACAAACGCAATCCTAACATGCGTCACAATCCAAGGCTCTGCTGACCTGTGGGTATGGTTCCATTAACATGAAACGTAAAAGTCTAGCCAATTCCTGTGTGGGCTTTGAATAGTCTATATCCACTCCGTAGAAAGTTTTGACGACTTAGTCCCACCATGTGAAATGAAGCTAACAAAAGTCTATTGATGACGCATAGAAACGATGTCACTGGCAAGTACTGTGGTGACGTCGAAGATACAGAAAACAAAAAGAGAATGCATTAAAAGGAATTTGTGAAGAAAAGACGCTTTGTTTTACATAGGCATTGTATGAGGTGAACATTGCAGACTGCTGTGACTGGATTGGCATATCTGATTGGTCCTCGAGTTGGCACTTTTGGGGGTCCTGTGCAAGCCGCTATTGTTGTGGACAAAATGTGATGGTATAACTCCAGGAATTGCCCAGGGGAACAAGTGAATGGAATAGCGGAAGACTGGTGCCGTGTGCAGAACCACCTGTTACACAAATTGATTGGACAATGGGCAATGGATATGACGCTTCGCCACAAAAATGTGACTGTGCTTGCAGCCAGTTTCTCTGTGGTGTGCAAACTCTCAGAAATGCTATTTCCTTACCATTAACATTTTGTTATCAAACAAAAAAAAACAAACTGCAGCAATGATAATCATTCTGATTTGGACAAATGTGACCAACAAAAATAATGTTGTACTCAAAAAGTTGAGCTTCTTTTTTCCAGCATATTACAGACTTATTTTTAATTGTTTCTCATTTCCGGGTGTAAATCTTTCCACTATTTTTCTTCTGTTTGAAATGGCTTTTAAACAGTAATGTTGACGTGGACATGTTTTTTATGTTACCATTAAAGTAAGAGGAAAAATGTTTTAGAAGCTCCTCTCCCATATATTTGTCCACAATTACATCATTTATTGTGTCTAACTGGTGGCGTGCTAGAAGCCACTATCATGGCAGTATTGAAAAGTGCATGCTTGTATGCATTAGCTTGATGTTTGTTCTGCAGTTGAAGGAAACATTTTACATAAAATTGTTCGGTTGCAATTTATTTGCTGGACATGATTGAGGCTCGCATGGAGAAGAATGGGCCTATTGTGGCTGTAATTGCTTTAAATCATTACCCAAATGAACAGGAATCCACATACAACCACCCCTATCCACAAACAAAGGTTCAAGTTAGCCCAAACTACTCACCTGCTGACCAGTTGATTTCCTGGTGACACAAGACAGACAATGCAAATGGACACTTCTGGGCTTTGCTGTGAATCAACCAGAATGGCTCAGCTCTATCACAGTTGAGTTCAAGGACGAATGCCTATCATTTAAAAAAACAAAAGGTACCAGAGGGCCCGAGATGTACACCTTAGAAAGTTGTTCAAAGAAGGACTTAAGGTCCTATTCAGCACTGACTGATAAAGCCCAGAATGCTATGACCATTCTTTTCAAATCATATTTTATTCTTGTTGCATTAGTTGGTGACTGCAAATCTTCAATATCGTCCATGTAAGGTATACAACAAAGTATACAACATTTCAAGGCCGCCGCAACAATCGGATCAAATTTATTGGTGCGCAAATAGTCACTAAATTCATTGAATGATGAATCATCTGCGTCGAAAGATTTCATATGTATAAGTAATCGAGCCATTAGTCTCGCTGGGAAGTGTAGTATTTTCTCTTTGTTTGGTTATCATTCGATCTCCGAAGCCAACTCTCCCCAACAGCAACGGTTGCACGGTCATGTTTTGCTATGTTAGAGATCTCATCCATTTTCATGCAAGGAAAAATCTCTTTAATCATAAGTTGTGATGGCTTTGTGTAAATGTACCCAGCTAGAACTTGTCATAATCATGCACTTTGATAGTTGCTTATTTGACTTCTGACACTTGATAGCATGGGGTCTCAAGTAACATCCACAATTTGCAGCTTGGACATGGACCATATATAGCAGGGCTCGTTTTTCAATTGGATTCCCGTAAATTATCTTGACGGGAATCCACCAGAATCCAGTGTGGCGACCAAGGGTCGCTGGTATGACGGCCCGACCCAGGGTCCAAAAAAATGCATTTCCTTGCATCTGAGTGAGCACCTCAACGGGCGTATTTCATCTAAATTTTCGGACACCAAAATTTTTTAGACATTCAGAATATCAAAAAATGAAACAAATTACCCAATGCCATATACGTACAGGTTGAAAAATGTTCAGGGTGCACAGCTTGCATCGAAAATGGGAAAGTGCTCAAAACGGCGCAATGTGAGAGTATATTTTATTATCGAGCAATAAATTTCACAGCATTCCCAGTTAAACAATAAAAAAGTCCAAACGTACCTGACTACCGTCTGTTTGTTGTTTTTATTTTTAATTTCTCCCAATTTTCCACTCCCAAGAATTCAAAAGAACATGCTGGATCCTTGTGTGGCCTACACTTGTCTTCCAAGGGTTACAAGACGATTTACCCGCACAGACGACTCGCTCCGAGTTCTTGTGGACAATTCGTCAATTAAGGTCAAAATGACTCTTTGATTGGGGTGTTTGTGGGGGGGGGGGGGGGGCACTGTGGGAGGGGGCATGTGCCCGGTTGGCAGATTCTAAAAATGCAATACTTGCTCTGTAATCTTTGAGCTCAGTCAGTACTTGGTGACAATATTTATGATATGATTAATGCCCCAAGCTGCCCACAGCACTGCTCCATGGAAGGGGGGGGGGGGGGGGGGTTGTCACCTTGCTGAGTGTACTCAAACATTACAGAGCAAGAAGATATGTTAGTATGCAAGATGGTGGGTCCATTCCTTTTTTTCTGAAATAAACTTTAAAAATCATGAAAAAACTGAAGACCAATATTGTCAGTGTTAGCAGAAGATAGTTTTAATGATGTCTTTCAATCATTGCTGGCGTAAGAGTTTGTTTTAATACAATAAAATACTCAATGAATTACTGAAAATCAACTTGAAGTCAGTGATTTTTTATGTTCATTTTATTCCATAATTTATGCTCAAATTGACAATTATGGTGGTGAGGTCCTTACAGTAGACATGTAAAAGGCATCATCATTGACTGAATCAGGTATTTCCTGGCAGATTGAACAGTGGGCCTGAGGACACTCACAGGAAGACTGGACACAGGCTGGCATGTCGTTGATGTACACAGGGAATAGTAGGGGGCCTAGGACTGCTCCAGACATTACGCAGCATCTTGGATGGTAATGTTGCTCCATTGGAGCAACATTACCAAGATACAGCGTGACACCAGGAGTTCCCCGTGGAACAGTCCTAGCCCCCCTATTATTCTCCATGTGCACCAATGACATGTCAGTCTGTGTCCAGTCGCCTGCTCACTTGTTTGCGGACACCATTGCTCAACTGAAAAAGTAAATTCTTGGACTAGTCCACACTTTAGACTTTCTAATTATAACAAAATAACTCTGGAGTGATTTAATATTAGGTATGGCTTCTTCACAGTTTTAATGGAAGATTTTTCAAGTGATTTTTTTCTGCTCATTTGATACCTTAACTTATGGCATTCCCCGTGTCACAGGACTTAAAAGTAAACGCAGGATAAAAGTCATTGCTTAACCTTGAATCTGAAAATTGCAACGTAAAGTAAATCTTTAACTTTAAAGTCTGAACGAAATTAATATAAAAGAAAGTCTTGTTCATCTTAACCACTTTAAAGTTCTGAGTCGTTTTGATTTTAATTATTGTAGGTTTTGCTACAAAATTATGACATGTTGTCACGATGGTCTTACAATGCTTCGAGCATAATTGGCAGATGGCCTTTATAATTTTCGACCCAGATTCATTTTTGGTGAAAATGAAACTTTCTTTGACTTCGTTTGGCCACAATTCAACAGAAGCAGCTGAAATTGGCTTTCCCTTTTTCTCATTATCCTCACTTGATGTCATTTTGAGTGTGAAGTGAAATGCCGGTGCTAAACAATAACAATAACAATACCAATAAAATAACAATAACAATACCGTACTGGTAGTCATAACAACAGTGAACCAAAGTTTCTACAGACAGCGGATAAAAAAGTGGCCCCACCAACTCGCCCTTGTTGAAATTAAGTTTACACTTTCAATTTCGATGTTACTTCATCATCTGATCACGTCAACACCTGGTTACTTTATCGCCGAGGCATTCGGTACTTCTTTGGTCGTTTCAGACTTTTATGGTAATTTCGAAACCAAGTTGCTCTGGCACTTGGTCATTTCGCCATGTGGTGTGTTTTTTTTTACTATAAACGGGGGATGAAATGACTTGGGAAACATGGCCGAATTTCTATTGCGCAGGAATGGTGCATTTTTAAAAGTCTACCAGTTCTACTCCACTTCCAGTTCAGTTGTGTTCAACCAAATATGTCACAATTCTGTAAACAATACATTCGAACTTACTAACTAACTGGTATTGTCATTGAGATCGAGTTTTCAGTTTGCGAATGCAACTTAGGTCAAAAAGGTAAAAATAAAACTCAAAAATATAAGCTTTATACATTGGGATACACGGGAATCCATTTGGATTCCCGCTGGTTGTGTTTACGGGAATATTACGAGAATCGGATTCGCGGATTCCTGTCGAAAAACGAGCCCTGTATAGATACATCAAAAATGTTTTGAGTCTGAACGTCGAGATAAAATAAGTTGACCTTTGCCTTCTCGAATTAATTTTTAGCTCAACTTTGACGAAGCCAAATTTGAAGTATTGTCATGGCTCGTTGTCCATCTGTCTGTCTGTCCATCCGTCCATCGCACCATACACACGGCTCGGGCTAGAGGCCGTATTTATGAACCGATCTTTACAAAACTTCTTGGATACCTTTGTTATCACTGTGGGACGAGAATGAGTGGTCTTGGGTGCGGTCCGAAATTCAAGATGGCCACCAGCAGCCATTTTGTACTTTAGTTAGTGCAATCAGTTTTTTGTACAGAACTTCTGTATGAAAGTTCTGATTTGAATAAATTTTTTTATGAATGTTTAGTAACATGGAATACATCACATATAATACAGGTTTTTTTCTTGTGCAAAAATTATGCAAATTAGATGAACTTTGATTTATTCAGTGCTACTTATACACTGTAAGTGCACATGTCAATACGGCTTGGGCTGGAGGCTGTATTTATGAACCACTCTTCATGAAACTTTTTTGGGGTACATTTGTTATCACCTTGTGACAGGAACAAGTGTTTTTGGGTGCCTTTGTTATCACTGTGCTATGAGAACAAATATTTTTGGGTTCAGTCAGACCCACTCTGGGACTCCCAAGATTTCTTTTCTAGTTTAGCATCTAACTGTCACCCCACCTTTACAATACTTTACCTATACATTTGTTACAGGCTACGGTCAGCATTTATGTACAGACCGTTACAAATCTTTACATGTACCTTGTTATCAGGTCATTACCTAGATATTTGTCATTGTGGGGCACATACTATAGTTCAGTCTCTGTGTCTATATCATGGCCACAACATAAGATTTCACCCATGCATTAGCTACCAGATCTCATTTTACCAGTTAAGCAGAACTACCATACTTCAGAAGAGCAGCACTCCTTCACTTTCCAGGGTTCCCGCACAGACAAAAGAATACTTCTCCACAGTTATCTTGTTATTGTATCACATCACAGAACTGTACTTGGTTTTCTGTGTCTAGTAGCATTCACGTATCTCTGATTTGAATTTCTGAACCGAACTGATCAGTAATAAAAGCAAAAGGTAATGCCCAACGATACATGTACTTCAGAATAAAACTGTGCTATCAATTTGGTCTTGCCTTAACCGATCCAAGTTCCAACTGATTTTTCAAAATGAAATTCCTTTATCAAAATTCAAGAATCTTTTCACAATTACCAAATTATTATTATTATTTATTGGTGTTTAAGGTCACATGTTTATGCACAATGGCTAATCATGACCGTGACAGTTTTACGGGTGGAGGAAGCCGGAGTACCCGGAGAGAACCACCGAGCAACGACGAGCAGCTGCCAGCTCCCCAACATCGTAACTCCGCACTGCAGCACAGGCAGGGTTAGATTGGTTGAAGACATGCGTACCATCGGCGTGCAGTACGCCTTAGCACACGGCGTCATCGTGCCCCCACGCGGGCAATGAAGATGAAGTGTCTTGCCCAAGGACACAACGCGGTTGCCGTAGGTGGGATTCGAACCGAGGACCTCTCGGCTTGCAGCCTGCACCTCTACCTACTGAGCCACCGCGCTCCCCCACAATTACCAAAACCTATAATTGTAAGTTACATGAATTTATATAAAAAGAGCTACGCAAAGCATGGCATATGCCCCCTCCTGCAATACCATACACATCAATATCAAAATGAATATCATTCTACCTCAGACCATGCCCAACCTCTATACAGAGTTATATCAAGATCAGTCTTTCAGAACATTAGTTATCGGATAGAAACCAGTTTCAAGTTTATTTAACATTGGAGGTGACTGTGACATTGACCTTTGGCACATCACAGTCAAAATAAATAGGATTCTTCCACTCATCATACCTAATCTACATAAGAAATTTGGTAAAGATCCGGCTGGTAGAACTTTAGTTAGTTGACGGAATTCAGCAGAAACCTGTTTAAGTACATTTAATGTTAAAGATCACAGTGACCTTGTCCTTTGGCACATCAACATCAAAAAGAATAGGGTTCTACCTCACATCATACCCAACCCCCATGCAGAGTTATATCAAGATCAGTCTTGCAGAACTTTAGTTATGCAGCGGAAACCAATTTTAAGTGCATTTACCATTGAAGGTCACTGTGACCACTGGCACATCATGGTCAAAATAAATAGGCTTCTTCCACGCATCACACCTAATCAACACATAAAGTTTGGTAAAGATCCGTCTGGTAGAACTTTAGTTAATTGACGAAATGCAAAAAATTAATGGACGGATGTCGGACATGGTGATAATATAATGCCTCCTCCTCAAAGCAGTCATGGGCACAGAAATTAATAACATTATCTAGTACTAACCTGATCAGTAGCAGAATAATTTTGTTCAGACAACTAAATATATCTACATGCATTGTAGCAAACTGTTGTTTATTTATTTGTTTGTGTTCAATGTCATTGTTTGCATTCGGGCTATATCATGACACAACGTAAGTGTAAAGTCAGGTTTTGCCAATCATTTATTTATGCCTATGTTGCCCCCTTACTGAGGGATTTCACCCGGCAGTGTTGGTTAGCAAGGTCCTATTTTTCCAGTGAAACAGAACTTGTTTACCTCAGTAAACAAGCACTGCATACTGATTTGAGGTCTCTCTGAATTCTGGTGCAATTTCAATGCCAATGTTGCAGTGTTCGAAATGTTGGCAACTTTAAAATAACTTATGCTATATTGTGCAGCCAACCATAATGAAGCTTACATTTCCATGGCATTATATATCATAGTGCATCATCAAGTGTATCAAAATACCAACATTCACCAAAATACTGTGTCAAAATTTGTCTGGACATAATGTGATCCAGCATGTCAATTGATTCAATCTCTTTATTGGTGTTTAACGTCATTGTCAGCATCTGGGCTATATCATTACACAACCAAAGTATGAAGTCAAATTTTGGCAATCGTTTATGCTTGTGTTGCCCAAGGGATGCCACCATTTTCAAATTTGAGAATCGATTAATCGGTTGTACTAATCGACGATTCGTCGATAGTCATACAAGGTGAACCGCAAATAATGTGTGAAAATTTAATTGATAGAAATAAAACCTGGCACGTTAATTTATTCAGTCAGTATATTGTTCATATGTCAGACGATGATAATGGTTCCTTGGGATTGTGGTGCACTATTTCTTGCAACAAATGGCCACATCACAGGCTCGCAGCGGATTATCCGAGTATTTGTCAACACTACCTCCTCTCCAATCCATACCTGGAAGTTGAACTACAGGTCAGTTCAGGTACCAGATGTAGGCCTACAGTTCCATGGACCACGGCATGCATAATGTCCAGATTAATGACTACGGAAAGTTAAAATAATGAAAGTGTCAATGACACTGTACATTATCTTGACCTTATGGTATATTTATGGGATTAATGTCATAATTACCTAACTTATGTTACACTTCAGTTAATTGTGTCATAATTTTTGACTTTTTGTTGTCTAACATAAACTAGATGCTACAAATACCAATCAAACTGATAAATTCCCGTTCAGCTCTATGTAAGTAAACAAAAACAAAAAGTTAATTAAACAAAAAATTTTGCCCCTTGGAACCCCCACCCCCACCTCATGGACTGAACTGGCAAAAAAATTCATTTTGTTTATTTTTTTCTGCTCTAAAATGTGTTTCCCAGGATTTTAAGTGATTTCATGCAAAAAAAAAAAAAAAAGGTTCACCCCATGGACTACCCACAAGCCCCACCCTATGGGGTTAACTGGGGAACATTTTTTTGGCATGAAATCACAAAAAATCCTCCCCAAAACACACTTTAAAGCAAAAAAAAAATTTTTTTAGTTTTGTTTTGCATAAAATAATTTCAAATCCTTCAAAACTCATTTTAAAGCAAGAAAAAAAAATTCACCTCCACCCCATGGGGAGCCAACCATGACCAAAATAAGTCGTTCTCATCTAATCATCACTCTAAGACTCCCTGCCAAATTTCAAGAAAATTGGTTCATAATGTGGTCTGTAGCCTGTGCTGAAGAAATCCAAGATGGCTGCTGCAACAGCTATTGTAGGCAGCCAACCATGACCAAAATAGGACGTTCTCATCTAGACATCAACTCAAACATGCACATGAAATTTGGTGATGATCGGATAAGAACTACTGCCTGTAGCCTGCGCCATACAAATTGTGGTGAAATTCAACATGGCTGCAGCAGCAGCAGCCATTGAGGCAGCCAACCATGACCAAAATAGGATGTTCTCATCTAGACATCAACCCAAACATGCATGTGAAATTTGGTGATGATCGGATCAGAACTACGTCCTGTAGCCTGCGCCATACAAATTGTGGAGAAATTCAAGTTGGCTGCTGCAGCAGCCATGGTTGGCAGCTGACCACGACCAAAATAGGACGTTCTCATCTAGGCACCAACCCGTACAGGCATATGAAATTTGGTGATGATGGATAAGAACTACGGCCTGTAGTGAGTCTGCGCCATACAAATTGTGGACAGACTCAGACTTCTGCACACCCCATGACAACAGCTTAGCTTGACCTCATCAAGATAGGCTAAAAATGAGTTTACCTGAGCATGTTTCGTCATACGTATATTTACTCTTATAATCCCCTAAATCCTGTTTTACATCCATTCAATAGTGACTACAAGCCCGCCTTTCACAATAAATTAGGAATTAACATATTCATGTTATTCAGCGTCACTTGTGGATCGCTGTCATCGACTCATCGCGTGATAAATCTGGCGCAAACAGTTTTCAAAGGGAGCTGGTAAGGATTTATTACTTGAAGTCTGCACCAAGTAACTACAGAGTGCAGAGCACTGCTGGCTCAACGTCAGTCCCATACGGTGACAGGTTGATGGCAACACGATGACATATAAGGGATATGACCTTAACAACCCCCTCCCCCCCCCCCCAACAATGATTCAGGTGGCAATCATGTTATTATTTATTTATTGGTGTTTAAGGTCACTTGTTTACGCAAAATGGCTAATCATAACTGCAACATGAAGATAAAGTGAATTTTTTTCGATCATTTATATATACCCCATGTTGCCTATTTTAGAGAACTTCCACCTCAAGCATTGGTGACTGGGTCCTATTTTACCAGTAAAAGAGAATGAGTTTACCACAAGAACTGCTTTACTTCCCAGGGTTCCCACGGGGAGCGATTGTGATTGGACAGTGGACACGTGCAGTACACCAATCAGACCAGTTCTACACTCTACATTCATTCTGAAATCTTCTGTTTGTCAGGTATCCAGGAATGTCAAAGACTTTGATGAAAGTATGGAACTGAGCCACTGACGCACAGTCAGGGGAAATCAACTCAAGTTTAATCAACATTGTCAATGAATGACAAATCACCAGTTTTATAGTTGTTGTGAATAGGTTTTTCTGGGGTGTGGGATTTGTTGGCAATATCACTCAGATAAAACGGTCGTCATGATATGAGAGTACAAATTTGTGGTTGTTGATAATTTGCGACATACTCTGCATCGGAAGGCTTTGTAGTACGAAGCATTCCGACAGAGACCATCTTGCAAATAATCAATAAGTTCAACAACCACAGAATGTTAACACTTTATCTTACTGATGTTAATGAATATAATGTTGTATGACTCGTAACACTGAAGACCTACCTCCATCCACCATCCCCCCACCCACCCCACCCCCACTCCTCCCCACCCCTTCCCTCATGGCGAACTTGTAGGCTTTTGCATCCAAAATGATTCATTTACAGAACAGCAGCCACTGAATTGAAATTAGTACACAATTACGTGCAACAACTAATGGACAAGTGACCTCTACACTTTTCTTCCCGATGCTAGACTAAAACAAAAAAAATTGTAAGACACACACACAGGGAGTCGACTAATCGATTCATGGCATCTCTAGTCACCCACTTACTGAGAAATTGTATCCATGCATTGGCGTGGTTATCAGGTCCTATTTTACCAGTATAGAAAAACAAATCTTCCTCAGTAGACATGCAGACCTTCACTTCCCGGCATTTCATAGAGGCAGTCTCAGTATACAATCATGATTGCATGCTTAAATTTTATAGGATTGCAGGGATTGGATGATTTGATACCTTACTTTAAATAGCGCATTGCTGTAAACACATATATTTCCACACCCCAGAATAAACCATTTTCCATTATGTTCCATGACCATCACTTTTCAAATTTTCAATCACAGACAAGTACCCTGCTGATGTACTTTTGACATTATCTCTCACACATGGTAAGGCAGTGTAATAAAAATCACCACTGCGATTTTATTTTATTGGAGCTCAAGGTACTATTCAGCAGCTGTGGCTACATAGTGACCACAACATAAGTTGAGGAAATTGTTGATAACTCTGCTGTCCACTTCAGAGGACTTGTACTATCAGGCATTGGTGACCCATCCTACTCTACTAGTATTGCAGAACCTGACAGACAATACACCAGGAATGAGAGTGCAGTGCATGTAAATTCACTGAAGGGAGACAAAATCCCTCAATTTTAAGAGGACAGTTAAAAATTATGATTTTTTACCGAAATAAGGGCATATAGAGAAATTATTAAATGATAGACATTTTACTTGTATAAATTTACATGAAAATGGTCTGAAGATCATTTTCATTTAATTTTATGGAAGAAAAATTTCAGCATTTTGGTTACAAAATCAGCTGAACTCTCTCATGCCGGATATATATATATACACATAACCACTGGTTGAGGAAACACTGACATGTTTCACACTGTGTGTGTGTACACAACTAGTATACAACAGTGACAACACGAGAATACACTAGATAAATTTAATACTTTTCTGTCATGAATGATTGTGATCGAATGGGATACACTTGTCATGAACAAGGTGTTGAATTTGATCAAATGAAGTCATGGCTGCTTGCAGAATAAGGAACGGACTGCCACTAAACCAGTCAGAGAAATTCACAGGAATTATGAGGGACTTTTTCGATTGCCATAGTGTGAAAAAAATATGTCCGGTAGTGTTTATTAATGGATGTTTTTCATGTGGATGTACCAGTCATGAGGCAAGACACAATCAGGAAAAAGAAATTATTTGTCATAATGCTTTGTCTTCATAAATAAAAATGCAACAGTATGAATAACATCAACTTTTAAACTCTCAGCAATGAACCTGCTCCTATAAAATTGTTCTGTTGCAAATTGATTTATGGCGAGACAAGAAAATTAACCAATTTTAACTCTTAGAAGCCAGGGAAATCATAATTTATTGAGCATCATCATTTAATTTATTGAACATGACACATCACAAAGACTTACAGTAAAGCACATGCTTCTAGTCAAATGTCATCTGAATGTTCAGGCAGACAATACTTGACTAGAAGCACTGCCCAGGGGTTACTTCTTTCCCAGGCTGAAAATATCCGGATTGTTACAGCCAGATTACCTGCCATATTACATCACAGGTGAGAAAACTCCACCTCAGGCTTCTAAAAGTTATGTGTGACCTTCACCTTGGAAGTTACAAACCCAGCTATAACGTGGGACACATCGAGGATCCCCCCCCCCCCCCCCCCCCACCCTCCATTGTCCTTTATGAGTACATTGCAGGGTGGGAGTATATTCCGTCTGTAGTTTGGAGCCTGCCATTGGTTTGCTCACTTTACGGTGTACACACATGTAAAATATGCATATTTCTGCCACATGCTAGTCTAATACAAGTTAAAGCAACTTATACATGCTAAACAAAGCAGTGACCAATGGGAAACTTCCGAAAAGCGCCTGATCACTCTCGTGCACCGTCACTCACGCAAAAATAATATAAGGTGCGTGAATTTTCGCACGCCTCCATATATTATTTTTATCAATAAATATTTTGACATTTCGTCAATAACTAAACCTTTAACAAGGAGTTAGAGATGGACAGAACCAATGTCAGTGAAGTAATACTTTAAACACAGGCACCTGGCCATTTGATGAAATATAACGCTGAGAGAAAATATACCTCATCCCAGTAAAGGCAATATGTAAATATACAGGTGTATATTATAGGGAGGGGAGATTTTTTCTCCACATTTTATGTTGTCAAATGTCTGGGAGCAGGCACCTGTGCTTCAAGTATGGTGTAAAACACTTAGAAGTAACTTAGTTATACTAAGATACAGGTCAGAATCAAAATCACTCGCCTCGTGTTTTCACTCTTACAAATTTAATTTGAGGTGAAAGGTTTTTAACTCGCCTCCATTTTGCTACCGTTTGTCACTACAAAGTATTTTTCGACATACCATGACTAGGTCTTTCTTTGTGGAGAGTAGAATTCATGATACTTACCATAAATCCAAACAAACTATGATCCAAAAACCTTAAGCGATTTGTTTAAATCCTTAATTTTGACCAGAATTTATTTCATTATTGGTGTTTAATGTCATTATCAGCATCTGGGCTATATCATGACATAACACAAGTATAAAGTCAAGTTTTGCCAATCGTTTATGCTTATGTTGCCCACTTACTAAAGGATTGTACCCCCAGTGGCATTAGTTATCGGGTTCTATTTTACCAGTGCAGGAAAACAAATCTATATCAGAAGACATGCAGACCTTCACTTCCCAGGCATCCCACATGGGTTGTAACTTTTAATCTCTCTCTTTATCTCATTCTTTATTGATCAACCCTTTACCCATTGTGACGACCCAAACCGGCCAGTGTTTTTCATTAAAGTAGCCATTAAAATTTTATTATGTTTTCATTGTTTATGTCAAAAAGATGGCTTATGACTCCTCATTAGAATGAGGTCGTTGAGCTCGTTCCAATGAGTGGTCATAAGCTATAGATAAACAAAGCCTACTTACTGAAAAAAAAAACACTTGGGGGCCATATTAAACAGTATTAAAGGAGAATTTTGTGACTATTTGGGACTTGAGGGGTAAATCAAAATATTTTTTTTTCCTGTACTCCAATACCATTTTTGTAGTTTGACACCCTCCCCATGTGGCCAGAATCATATACAATTTTTATGAAATGATCTCTTCACAAATTATCTAAAAAATAATCTTTTTGTTTGGCAAAAGCCATTAGTTTGAGCGAGTCCATGAAACCACCATATTAAACCGTATTTAAATAGCATAATGTGACTGTTTGGGGACTTGAGGGTAAAATCAAAATAAATTTTTGTCTACACTCCAATACCATTTTTGTAGTTTGACACATGTGGCCAGAATCATATACATGTTTGCTTGGCAAAAGCCATTAGTTTGGGTGAGCTATATAGACCATGAAACCACCCATTATTTGAAAGTGCATGAACATTACAAAAGCAATTCCAAGCATGGGATATGCTCTCCCAGAATTGACCACAAAGGATATCTAATGCCAAAAAAAATTTGAATCTAACAAATGATGGCAGAGATAGAGCAGCAAATATGTTGGACGGACACATTTCCATTACCAACATAGGAACGAACGCATGTACAAACGCAGGGGTACATAAGTACCAAACTAGATAAAACCTTCTGACTAGCTCACTACCGTATGCATAGTGCCTTTAAAAAACCCTTAAAATGGCATTAAAAATTAATGGAAGCATTGAAAAGGGTACTTAATTTGTGTTTTTCTTTTTTTAAGGACCTCGATGGAAGTCATTAAAGTCCCCTTAAATTATTGAAATTTTAAGGATTTGTGTCTTTAAAATTTTCACCGATACTCCATTCATAATTTAATGACATTAAAAGTTCATTAACTTTTGAATTAAGAAATAAACAAAGATGAAAGAGTGGTTTTAAGGCCATTAAAACAGCATTCATTTTTGAATAACTGTCACAACTAAAATTTAAAGGCAGCAGTAGACTTTGAAATTAGTCTTAATGCCATTAAATGTGCATTACTTTTCAAATAACTTTCAAAACTAAAAATTAAGAACAGCTAACAGTATTTGGAATTTGAGGGCATGAAAACATACATGCAGTGACTCTCACAAAAAACAAAATATTTAATGACTGTGTTCACCAGACCTGTTAACCTCTGAGTGTGACTGTCAGTGTGATTCTGAAGAGCTATCAGTGAGATTTGGATGCTTGTCAGGGAGATTTTTGCGTGCGACCAATGCATCAATAATTTCCTTGTTATGCAAGTCTTCCAGGTTCCCACCCTCACCCAAATGCATATTTCATTTTAACACTTTCATTGTTATTTGTCAGTAAAAGCATACAGATATGGATATTACTGGACCAGGCTCTCTGCCTGGTAATTCCAATTATATCCATATTTCATTATTTTTATTGACAAAAGCTGAAAGGTCAAAGCTGTATCGGGTATTCTTGGACCTGTCTGTGACAGTCAGGCAGAGGGTGTATCATTTTGGTCTCTTTGTCAATTCACACAATTGGGTAATAAAATGCAATACACGCAGTTAGTCTGTCAAATAGGTGAAGGGATTGGGTAAAATCATGGTGATATGTGGCCTGGTCGTATAGTCGAGTTCTGATGAAAAAGTTCAAAAACCAACTGAAGGAGACGCAATTCTATTCACAAACATGCATTGAAAATGACATAACGAAAATGGGCTATATGAGCATTGCATAAGATTTTGTGAGGCAAAGAGTAGATGTCAGTTCTCCAACCTGCAGAAGCTGCTAAATGTGGATTGTGTATTCTACCTTACGTTTTATTTATTTCCAATTAACAAATAACAAAATGAAAGTATCCTTGAAAACTGTTTCATTGTCACTGACGCTAGTCTGAAAAATGCCCTTTGGTGGGTCTTTTCTTTCAAATACGTCAGGTTCCTCTTCAACTAATCTCGCACAGCCAAAATCGCCCCACGGCTAAACCGCCCCTCATAAAAAAAAAATACCACGTTATTGTCCCAAACTACCATAGTGCATCGTGGTAAAATCCTTCTGTACTAGGGTGTTTTAAGACAATACCGTGGTACTACCGTAGTGCTTTTTAAATGAGGGGCATCTGGGAATTTGACACAAACTGTCCTATTATTTTGCAACTGGAGACATCTTGATCAGGCCAATCGTGGGGGAGGAAGGGGGTGGGGGGCGTTCTCTCGTATTGCCGGCACAAAAGAAACAAAAAACAAACTGTTTATTTTTTTTTTTATTTTCAACGTCCATCTATTAATAAAAAAAAGTATCCCCCAAAATTACAATAAGCATAAAAAACATTTTGAACAACCAGCACATACTAAAATAAATATGATGGGGATTGAGAAATGTCATTCTACATTTTCAGTGTTTAAGCTACATATCGTTCACAAATAATATTTTTACCGGGACTTGAATTGTACCGGGTGTCAATTCAATACGTGGGAAGAAAAGTAATTAAAATTGAAAAGCAAAAAAATCGTATTCTTCGTAAATATTACCAGCCCTACGACTTACCCACGCCACACAGTAATGCCGTAGTAAAAGCCATGACACCCTGCCATGCCTTTTACAGCGGTATTGTCGCTTGTCTTGGCTAATTTGTTGGGCTGGTAATATTTACGAAGAATACAATATTTTGCTTACAATTACAATGCTCACAATTAAAGATGTACACCCCCCCTCCCCCAAATAGGTGATAGGTTATTTTCAATGTCAGAATTGTAAAAAACATAATTTTTCATTTTTTTTTCTATTGTCCAAGCAAGAAAAGAATGAACTACCACATTTTTTAGATTTTTGACATAATAAAATAATAAGGCAGATATCAGTATGATGTTGTTTTATTTTATACATGTTCTCTGACATAATCCATTGTGGCTGTTTTAGCTAATGCTGCCATTTCCTTGGTGACAACAAGTTCATGACAGTTGCCAGTGCTGTTTACTTTAGAGGCTATTAAGCTGCAAATGGTGTCATTTTTAAGATCTGCCCTTTGTGAAATTTGAATTTTTCTTACCATTGAAAATACACGTTCGCTGTCAGCATTGCTGTTAGGCACTGTCAGCAAACACTCAATAACTTTGCCCAGTTAACGGAAACGCATTTTTCTTGTGCCTGTTTTTAAATTTAACACCTGGAATCACCACCTTTCCGATATTCTCAATGCAGAATTTACATCAAAGTTGGAGCAGGAATGACTCTTGGGGTTTAACAAAATCAAGTCTTTGAGTAATGGTTCATCAAATGGAAATTTTGAAACCATCTTATTTACAACAGACACATAGAATTTTCTTACATTATTTATTGAAAACATTCTTTTCACCTCATCGGTACTAAGATCACAATTGGCCCTAACTACGGCTGGCAAGTCCTATGGCAAGATGTTCATCGTCTAACTGGTTGTCTCTTTCTGCATATTGTACCTTAGTGATGTCACTTTCACATTTTATGATTGCTGATTTTACAAATTTTGCAAGAAATTTTCTTAATAAACGGCACATTTCCTCTGACATGAGCCCAACCATGCTTTCATCAGATTGAAACAGTGTATTAAACTCATTTAGAGAATTAATAATAAATTCCAGAAACCTGAAATACATTTTCATTTCAACATTGTTCAAATTATCTATAATTCTTTTTACCCTTGTGTCACTATCGCCCTCAGGTAGAGAATTGAAGTATGCAACCAATGCAGGCCACTGTCGGTTTAACCTGCGTACACAACGTTCTAAACTTAACCACCTGGTTGACACATGCTTCAATATTTTTAAAGAATCTGTTTCTCAAATTCATGGAATTCTTTAAAGGCCTCACATCTTTTTGAACTTTTATTAAAATGAAAATGCACATCAGCCAATAACTCCTCTACCGGCAATGGTGCAAATACAGCCCATGTCAAATACACTTGGCTGTACCTCGCATATGCGACTCAGCGACTCAGCACAGAATTATTTTTCCCAACCATTACGCTGCAGTTATCACTAGAAAAGGCCACAAGATTTTTCCATGGAATATTGTTGTTTATCAATACACTGTCTATCTCATTAAATATTGCTTCCCCAGTCCCTATATTGCACACAGGCATATCTATAAATCTGGTAATAGCCCAATGTGTCTGAATCGAACAACCGAACAAGGATAACAAGCTGTTTGTTGGCACCACTATCATTAGACTCATGTACCAACAAAGAGAAAGGCTGTGTCCTACACATTTCTTTTACAGGGTCACTCAAACACTTCGAAATGGAACGTTTTGTAATCATTGTTGCATTGAGTCTTCCACACGCAAACTTTTTAACAACATCACTGTCTGGAAACATCTTTTTACACAGTTTATTAAAATGATCCGCCACTGCAAACGACATGTTGTGCTCTGTGATGAAGTTCGAAAAAAATATTTCAGCATGTAGTGTCTGTTGGTCACCATTTTTATGTGTCATCTGCTTTGTTGATTGCACGACCTTAGTAAGCTGTTGGTGTTATGTTGTTTTCTCGTGACGAATAACATCATTCCTTCCCCCATGACTTATGACAAAATGCAGATTGCAAGTTGTGCATTGTATGTGCTCTTGTGTCGTTTCTATCACTTTTTTTTGTAGCCATGACATTTCATTCAACCATGACGCCTGAAATTTGGAATCATAGCGTTGCCACTTGGGCGGATTTTTTGTATCGGCCATGATACCGCTTTAGCCTCTGTGTTGGCTCTTGGAAAACTGATGGACATTGAAAAAAAAGGTCGCATTTTATAGGCTTTTTCATTGATTTTAACCGTTAAAACTTGTGCATGTTTTTTTTTTTTTTTACAAACTGTTGACATGCTCAGGAGCCTTGTTAAATATTTCAATCACGACACCAAGTTTTGATGTTGAAAAAATTAACGGTTTGTATCAGACGAATATCAGATCAATTACAGCTAACAGGACGCCAAGTTGAACAATTTATAAATTCTTATCAAAAAAATCTGGTAGGTTTATTCATCAATCAATAGAAGTAAACTGTTTGGAGTATACAGCTACTCACTCATCGGAGACCTATGTACAGTTTGGAAAGGGGATTAAATCTTCCACAAATGTGTGTAGATGCCCATTCGGCATTACTTATTTGTTTCTTCCACATTCACGATTTTATGGTAAATTGGTCATTAGTGAATAAATATCTCCACCCCACATTTCATATTTTCATGCTCCAGGAGCGATTTCCAATCACTTCGTTGGCACCTGAGAGGATTTCCAAGCATGCCGATCAGCCGAAATTCGCCCTCATTGTTCAAGTGAATTTTTTTTTAGGGGGGGGGGGGGGGGGCAAAAACTTTTGGGGGTCTGGTCCCCCCTCCTCCGTAGCTACGCCTCTGACATTCATGCCATTTATTCATGTAAATTACAACGTCGGTAATTTATTTCACCAAGAATACAACTTCACCCTCAACTTACCATATAAAATAGTTAATCTAATTAATCCCCCCTCCCCAATTTATTCATAATTACCACCATACATTTCAGTGAATATTTTATCGGCAAATGATATTACAATTTTATTGAAGCTGACTAAAAATTAAATGTTTGCGGTATTCACTTCACACTTCGAACACGCATAACTGACTATGTGTTTTATCTTCAAATACAGTTTATTTATTGTTGTATCAAGTAAATGTGTATCTTTTGATAAATTATCACTTCCAACAAGTATTCTGCATCATAAATTTATTATCCTGACAACTTGTTTTATTTTTCAAAACTGAACACAAGATGTCGAATGAAACCGAGTCGATCATACCTGATCATAGCCGAAGCTGACGTCATTGCACACAGTCGCACAATTGTTTGTAATCTCGCGTGTCCGAGAATGGGAGAAAATACAATGTGACCCTGAGAACGTGAGCTTGGATCCCAAACCGGGAGACTCATGGTGAAACCGGGAGAGTTAACAGGTCTGGTGTTCACCCTTAAACCAAAAAAATAATTTAGCTGCATTATATTACAGTCAGATTTTGAAATTATTAATTGTGTGAATCAAAATTAATAAATTATCAAGTCATTTCATGAAATAACTAGAAATTGGGCCCATGGCCAGTTGTTTCATGAAATATGACTGAATAATACAGTCATTTCACAAAATGACTGATTTCACAGTCTGACTGTACAAGTGATTATAACACAGGGTTTTTCTACACTTTTGGGGAAAAGGTGCCGGGGCTTCTTTTCTGATCGGGAAAATCAGCTTTATAGAGGCCAAAATTGGGAATTTATGTGAGCGACAACAAAAAATAAATAAAATTACTACATGCATGTGGCATATACTTGTGATAAATCAATAAATTAATATCAATGAAAACCTGTTACAGCTTACAGTATAACCCACTGGCAGCTTAAAATTAACAGTACTGGAAATAAACCAATCCCAGTGATAAAAAATGCTTCATTGAAGCCTTCTTCATACTAAGGATTGGTTTATGATCAAGCATATACATAAGTCTCCAGCTAAGCAAGTCCAAATTCAGTGTGGGTAAAATAATTGTGGATGGTTTGGCCTGGCAACGATTCAAGTTTTGTGACATCAATCAGTCCTGAGTATCTGACCTGATGGACGGTTCCCATAGAATACAAGTTATTAGACAAGATATTTCAGATGTGAATGGAACCTAATAATGGTTTAAGAAACTTGGAACTTGCTTGTATTGAAATTTAGGTATTATTCGTGAGCAATTATTCTTAATAGCAACGCTTTATTTTTATCACTTTCACCTCTGCAATGCTAGTCGTTCAGTTATCACTGGTGCACATCAAGGGAGCTAATGTAGAGTGCTGTCATCTAGGAAACCCTGTCCAGGATGTGCCTTGACATTGGTATGGTCAAAACCAGGCCTGGCATTTTGAGGAGAGCGATTTTTAGCTTGCATAAAATGCTCACCTGAAAAAATTGGGGGGAGCAAAAAATTTGCCCTCTTAGATATTTTGGTCCGAGTTGGTTAAGATTATACAGTTAAAATTAAAAGTCCTGTCATGAAATGCGCAGAAATAGCACGTCGATCTGCGCGTTAATCTACGTGTTATGTCCGCCGTAAAGCTATCAAATTTTGTACATATGGCCTGTGCACAAACAATGTTTCAGCCAATGGACCTCTGTCCCCGTGGGAACCCCGGGAAGTAAGCAGCACTTGTTTACTGTGGTAAACCAGTTCCGCTTTACTAGTAAAATAGGACCCAGTCACCAATGCTTGGGGTGAAAGTCCTCTAAAATGGGCAACATGTTGATCAACGATTGACTAAACTTGACTTCATCTCCATGTTGTGTCACGATTAGCCATGGTGCATAAATATGTGACGTTAACCACCAACAAACAATGGACCTCTGGGTAAACTGGAGGTCCATTGGCAGAAACATTGCCTGTGTTTGCTGTGAGTAACCAGGAGAACCTGCCATGCTTTGGCTGCCATTCGATATGGCAATTGCGAGCAATTCCTACGCTCAAGCCTAGATAAGCACACAGTTCATGAAAGGACTTCTAGTTTTAAGTGTACATGTACCAGTACTGCTCATATCAAATTCTTATTGCTGAACAACAATTAGCACATCAAACACACTTGGCACTTTGTAATTTTTTTTTGTCAGCAGTACATGTTTGTGGTGATGGCTGCAATTTCTATGGACTGCAACTGTGTTTGAATATGTACAATGTACATACCCAAACACAGTTGCAATCCACAGAAGAAAAAAGACCATGATTTTTTTTATTTTGTCAGCAGCCAGTGATGTTTGAGGTTGCAGAATATTGCTATAAGTGGTAATTACACTGCAATATCATTACTACTTGCCTGTTAGTAGGCTCTCCCAGTATCTTTCCTTTCATTGAAGTTTTCAGAATGCTAGTCCTGTTCAAAATATTTTAACCCAAAGCATTTCGAAGGTTTTAAAAAACAGTCTTCTCCCATGTTACCCATAAAAATGTTGAGGCGAGTGATCTATTTGCATGCATGCTGGATGGAATCCATTAGGGCAATTTATTGCCAACCTGGATTTTTCAGAAATCCAACACTGCAAAAGGGTTTTAAAACAACACATGTGAATAACCATTGTGCTGAAACAATGCTCACTGTGAAGCGTCAACTTCCAAATATGTCTTTATAAATAAAAAAATAATCAACTGGTCACACAAAATACGAATATATACAGACATATATTTTTATATTTGTCTTTCATTAGATGATCGTATTTTTTCTTTTCTAGACATATATATGTTTTTAGAAAAGAAATATATGATCAACTGGTCAAAGACAAATATTTGAAGAGATTTATTGAAGACATACAGTTAAAACTAGAAGTCCTGGCACGAATAGTGCGCTTATCTAGGCTTAATTGCGCGTTGGAATTGCGCGCAATTGCCATATCGAATGGCATCCAAAGCACGGCAGGTTCTCCTAGTTACTCATAGCAAACACATGCAATGTTTCTGCCAATGGACCTCCGGGTTACCCGGAGGTCCATTGGCTGAAACATTGCTTGTGCACAGGTCATATGTACAGAATTTGATAGTTTTACTTGGGCGATAACGCGTATATTAACGCGCATATCAACGTGCTATTTGTGCGCATTTCATGACAGGACTTCTAGTTTTAACTGTACTAACCCTTGGAGCCTCAAATTAATTTTAAGATAATTACTGCCTTATACACATATACATGTAGACAGCTGGTGCTACAGATAACCTGCCAGTGTTTCTACATTAGTGTTGGCTGCCTGCATAGCCAGCCAACAATAGTTTAACAACATTGTCAAGAAAAGTGCACCTTATCAGGAGAGTTCTCAAGTAAGAACCTTACCATTGTTCTATCCAGGGCTAACTGGACTATTTCAGAGATATCTTTCTCAAAAACACATTCTGCAGTGAAAGCATATCACAATTACAAGTTCTCAAACATGAACCGCAATAACTCACTGCCAGATAAAATTTGTCTATTCTGAAGAAACACTTCCAGCATCGGAAATTTTGAAAGAAAATAATCCACTGTTCAGAAACCATATGACATCTTCTTCCAAGGCAGTCAGCACTGGCTTTGATAGTTCATGAATCAATTCATATGAAGTGTGTGTGAAACTTCTGTCATTACAAAACCACAGTCCTGTTTCATCATCAAAATTGATATTTTTATACCAAGTGATTTGGGCCAGGTTGTTTGTCAGTCCTGTATCTTTACAAGAGCAATTGTAAAAACACTGGATACTTCCAAATTGAACATATTTTCCAGATTCAACTTTCAGTATAAATATGTTTGAGGATACAGTTTGGGCATTGCATTTCACTTTCAAGGAACACCCATAGAAAACCTGTCAATTTGTTTTTATGTTTTGTTCATTTAGGCTAAAATATAACTTATGTACACCTACTACAAGAATGTCCAATTACTTTAACTGGTAGAGTGCTAAATTATTTTTGGTCATCCAAATTTGTTCACATCTCTTTGTCTTGTTACAATTTATGGGAGAGTGCCACTTGGCACTCTCCCATAAATTGTAACAAGGTAAACCCTCGCAGACTGAATAGTGTTAATTCCAAGCTAATATGAAGCATATCCTCGGAATATGAAGGCATCAAGTTGTGGCACCTGCACTTCAGAATAAAGCCCAAATATGCTCTTCCAGCACTCTACCAGTTAAAGACAGATGGTGTTTGCTTCTTTGTTAGAGTACATGTAACTTGTTTGCTTTCGAGTGGGGACAAGTTATCAACATCAGCAAGTTCAACACAGTCTAAAAATTCAGGTGTAGAATGCCTCCCACCTGGAGCATTTTTTAAACATGGCATCCTGCCTGAAAGCTTCATGAATTGACACCAATCAAATATGATGAATGTTTCAATTGCTGTTGCTTCGGGATATCTCATGTTTAATGCTCTCTTACAAATCCGAGAATTGAATCTTTCAAAAACAGACATCCATGTACCATACACGGGACCAAAGCGTCTTATTCCATCAACAATGTGATGCAACAGATGAGTTGTAATATTTTGCAAGGACGGTGGAAAATCTTTTTCTAAATATGCAAGTGCTTGATTAATTTTAACTTCTAGTTGGTCAGTATCTTCTAAACATTGGCTTTCGGCACGTATTCCAGCGATGCTATCGAATAGAACAAAAAGTGTTTTTCTCCGCTTTTTATCCATTGTTCCCCTCAAACAATATTTTAATATTCCTTGAGATGCCAGTTTTTGTAATGAATGGTGATGGTTTAGTTCCAAATCCCAAAGGTGGGCGGATCTGGGTTGCTCTCGTCTGCAGTGTTCAATTCCTCTTAAGACAAGAGATATGGTAAGCTTGTTGGAGCAGAAGATTCCTTCGCTTTGGAAATTTTTTCTTTTTTTAGGAACTGCTAACAAATGTCACTTGTCAATGCTTCAGCATCTTGTGTATCCACAGCAGTGAAGACCTCTGAACTCAGTCGACCAAAGGAAACTTCAGCTTTAACAATATTTTCTATGTTAAGTTTTTGACCGGTTATCAAGTTCATTATATTTATACCACCGACTTGAAAAGTGGGAGGTACCGTATTTACTCTATGTATTAATACAGTTTAAAATAATTATTTTTTTACCTGTCTCAATACTTGGAAATTGGAATTAAATGCCCAAAAGATGTGTATCAATAATTAGAAAAACTTAAAATTCTTGGGAAAATAGATCGACATGATGTACAAACAGCTGATCACCGGTATGAGAAAGGTCATGTATGTACACACAAGATCTCGGGAATGGACGTGACAACACTGATTGACATTTTTCAAGAAACTTTAACACACCTACGACACATTTTTCCAGTCAATAGCACTCAAACATACATTCACGTTTTAACCCAAAAAATCAGACCACGCCTTTGATATATAATAAATCATGTTTGTTACCTTTTCCTTTGTTGTTGGAATTAAAAACAACACCGGGCTGTATGTACTTGATCACACATCACTGCCATGAAACAGGTGTTTTCTCATCAAACGAACCGCTGATATAAACAAAACAATCACGTGCTCAGGGTTGAACAAAAAACTGTTACTGCCTGTGTTTTGAGAAAAATTTGCACCACAAGCGGTTTGCTTTTTCTATGATATGGATTCAGCAAGTAATAAAAATAAGTAATAACATCAAAGTGAGTTTCTTGTTGTTTTTTTTAAACCCTCAAATATTATAAAATCTGAATACAACCTCAGATTGACAAACAGTTCAGTTTGCAACCATGGATCGATTTATAGTTAAATACAGGACAGCAGAGGAAGCGAGACCAAATGTAAAATTAAGCCCACAGAAGCAAGTGGTGAAGTCGCAGACACCCAAAGTCCTCCTAAAAAGGTGAATAAACCAAGTGAAGAGGAAACTGAAATCACTATTAAAGGAAAGTACAGAAGTTTGAACGCAAAAGAGAAGAAAGCAGCTGTGGATTTGGCAAGACAAGTTGGGGTACGAAAAGCAGCATCTAAGCTAAAACTTCACCCTGCATCACTTAGTAGATGGTGTAAGATTGATTTTGACGACCCAAACGAAAAAAGGAACAAAGCTGGACATTTGAAAAAATCAGGAAGACCGATATCATATGGAACGGTCATTGATGACAAAGTTGCAGAATGGGTTTTGGTTCAGAGAGATTTGCAGCTGCCTGTTTCAATCGAATCCATGTGCTCGTATGCTAGAGAGCTTGTAAAGAAAGCAGAATTGGAAAAGCTAGGAGAATTCAAAGCCAGTTACGGTTGGGCCATCAAATTTATGCAGCGTCATGAATTTACATTACGGTCAAAAACTTCACTTGCCCAGCGACTTCCAAAAGATTTAGAAGAAAAGACTGCCAACTTCTTGGGGTACATCAAAGAAAAACGTTTAGAGGATGAATTTGAAGATGAATATATAATAAACATGGATGAAACACCTGTTTATTTTGATCTGATCCCGAACAAAACAATTGACAAAGTTGGAGCCAAGTCCGTTCGTCTGCGTTCTACGGGATCAGAAAAGAGGCACCTCACGCTGGTTTTAGCTGTGTCCAGTGGTGGGAGCATACTGCCACCTACGGTAATTTTCAATGTAGTATATAGTGATCACTTGGTCCGTCTGTACGTCAGTACGTCCGTCCTTCCGTCCATCCATTACGCTTTAGGGGTGTACACATCTGCTATCCGCAACTCCTAAACCAGTGAACGGATTTCATTGAAACTCTCAGACCTTCTTTTACACACATTGAAGATGTGCACCTCCTATTTTCTTTTCAGATATTTCATTCTTACAGTTTCCCATATTGACAAATGAACTTCGTCAAATTCAATTGACATTCTGTACAGATCTGCTATCTGCAACTCCTCTTAAACCATTGAACAGATTTCATTGAAATTTTCAGACATTCTTTTACATACATTGCAGATGTGCACCTCCTATTTTTATGCCCCCCGACTTAAGTCGGGTGGCATATAGTGATTGAAGTGTGCATGTGTCCATGTGTGTGTGTGTGTGTGTCCATGTGTGTCTGTGTGTCCGAGCCAACAACTCAAAAACTGTTAGGATCACAGTCATCAAACTTCACACAATTATAAAGGACCATGGGAGGATGTGTCACACACCATAGCTAGGTTCGCACCTGCAAGGTCAAGGTCACATTTCAAGGTCACGCTAAAAATCAGTCAATATTCATGTCTCAGCCATAACTCAGAAACGAATCATAGTACAATTGTTAAACTTTTTACAAATGTTAAGGACAGTCAGATGTTGTGTATAATAATTTCCACTGCATCTGCAAGGTGAAGGTCACAATTGGCCTTCATATGTTCAGGGTCACAAATTGTGTCTCAAGCATAACTCCAAAACTATTAGGGCTACAATCATCTAACTTCGCTCAATTATATAGGACAATGGGTGGATGTGTCACACACCACAGCCAGGTCCTTAAGGTCAAGGTCATATTTCAATTTCACACTGAAAATCATCAATATTTGTGTCTCGGCCATAACTCAGAAACGAACCAAAGTACAAATATTAAACTTTTTACAATTTTTTTTTGTTAGATGGAGATCAAGGTCATATATCAAGGTCATTGCCACGTAGGGGGGGGGGGGGGGCATAGTCACTTCCAAATGAATCTCGTCTTTTCAGATATTTTCATATTTACAGTTCCCCATATTCAAAAATGGTCTTTGTCAATTCAGGTTTTAGTAGGGAGGGGTATAGATCTGCTATCCGCTACTCCTCTTAAACCATTGAACAAACTCCATTGAAACTCGCAGACCTTCTTTTACATACATTGAAGATATGCACCTCCTATTTTTCTTTCAGATATGCTTTGGGGGGGGGGGGGGGGGGTGGGTGGTGGGGACACATCTGCTATCCGCAACTCCTCTTAAACCTGTGAACAGATTTCTTTGAAACTTTCAGACCTTCTTTTACATACATTGAAGATGTGCACCTCCTATTTTCTTTTCAGATATTTTCTTTTTTACAGTTTCTCATATTGAAAAATGAACTTTGTCAAATTCAATTGACATTCTGTACAGATCTGCTATCCGCAACTCCTCTTAAACCATTGAACAGATTTCATTGAAACTTTCAGACATTCTTTTGCATATATTGAAGATGTGCACATTCTGTTTTGTTTTTAGATATTTTCATTTTTTGGGTTTCCCCTATTTAAAAATGGGCTTTGTCAATTCAAGCTTGCATGGGGGTTGTTTCAATGAAACCTTCAATTTATTTATTGGTGTTTAAGGTCACATACTTATGCACAATGGCTAATCATGACGTGACATTTTTACTGGTGGAGGAAGCCGGAGTACCCAGAGATAACCACAGAGCAATGACGAGTAGCTGTCAGCTCCCCAACATTGTAACTCCGCACTGCAGCACAGGCAGGGTCAGATTGGTTGAAGACATGCACACCATCGACGTGCAGTACGCCTTAGTACACGGCGTCATCATGCCCCCCATGTGGACCATCAGGGTGAAGTGCCTTGCCCAAGGACACAACAGGGGAGCCAAAATCAATCGCTCATATGGTCACCCATCCAAGCATAATGAAACCTTCAAACATTGGTGTCAGTGTTTGTGCTCTCTACATTAAGCACACTTTTACTGTTGTAAAATGTTTCTTGGTGGGAGTGGGTGGTATCATTTAGTGAGCAGTGCTCACAGTTTTTCTAGTTTCAATTACTGGGCAGTAACAAGGGGCCTTAATTCGCTCACCTGACAAAGTGGTTCAAAGAAGAATTTACAGTCACATTCATCTAGTCATGGCTTATCAACACAATAGAGGAATGAAGTCCTTAAATTATAACTCTGATGTCCATGTCAGATGATTATTATAGGTCTTGCTGACTGGGTCCAATTCTACTAGCTGTAGAGAAACACCTCCAAACTTCCAAGGGTTGTTATGCCAGTGCAGTTTGAAAGGAATAATAATTGATGGAAAAACACCAAGGAATGGATTTGAACAAACTTGAATCTACCCCCTTAAGAATATTGCATTTTGGAGCAGAAAAAAAGACCCTCCCCAAACCCTGAGATGTTGTGTCCGAAATATGAAAGGATTCCGACTAGTGCACTTGAAGAATATTCCTCATAATGAGCCAAGTTAAAATTTGGGCTCCAACAGAAAGCCTAAGTATAAGGGTTCTTACACCTATTGAACAAAAAATTTCAATACTTTTTCCATACTTACATTGGCATTTTTCCAGACTCAGAATACCGGAAGAGCATCTGGATAATTTCAAATAAAAGCACTGTTAATTCAATATCAAATACATGTGGACTACAAGTAACAACTTCCCACAAAACTTTTCATGAACATGAAACGGGCATCTGCACACTTGCAATTTTTAAATAAAGATTTTCACACAAGTTTGTCAAGTTGCGCTACAGTGTGACTGACACTTTCATTTAATGCACTATGTTAATTTTGGGCCCCAATAGAGAGCCCAAATAACAACCCAGAGACCTGGTTTGAACAAACTTGAATCTGAACCCCCAAGATACACTGTATATCAAATAAGAAAGGATTCTGACTTGTGGATCCGACGATGATTTTTAATGAATATTCTTCATGATGCACTAAGTTAAAATTAAATTTTGGGCTGCAGTAGGGAGCCCACTATCCACTTAGAAACCCATTTTTAAAATACTTGAATCTGACCCCTCCCCAAGAGATGTTGTTGCACACCAAATATTAACCCTGTACCCAACGTAATGTCCAAAATCGGCCAATGCTATTCTCTAAAATTGCCAAACTAATTTTCATTATTATACCCCCGCAAACAAAGTTTGGGGGGGTATATAGGAATCACCCTATCCATCTGTCTGTCCGTCTGTCCATCCATCGTAAGCGCAACTCCTCCTAAACCGTTTGAACAATTTTCATGAAAGTTTACACAATGGAAGAACTCCATATGGGGATGTGCATGAAGCAATATAATTCTGTTCTGACATTTCCAAGGGGAGATAATCTATCCGTCTGACCATCCTTGTAAGCGCAACTCCTCCTAAACCGTTGGAACAATTTTCATGAAACATTACACAATGGAAGAACTCCATACGAAGATGTGCATGAAGCAATATAATTCCGTTCTGACATTTCCAAGGGGAGATAATCTAACTTATACCATCTGTCCATCCTTGTAAGCGCAACTCCTCCTAAACCGTTTGAAGAATTTTCATGAAACTTTACACAATGGAAGAACTCCATGTGAAGATGTGCATGAAGCAATATAATTCCGTTCTGACATTTCCAAGGGGAGATAATCTAACTTATACCGTCTGTCCATCCTTGTAAGCGCAACTCCTCCTAAACCATTTGAAGAATTTTCATGAAACTTTACACAATGGAAGAACTCCATATGAAGATGTGCATGAAGCAATATAATTCCGTTCTGACATTTCCAAGGGGAGATAATCTAACTTATACATTTCAGGCGCGGGGGGTATCACTTTGTGAGTTTGCTCACAGTACTAATAGTTTTTTCATTTTTTGTCTCAAAAACATGGGTTATGACCCCTCATTGGAACGAGCTCATCGACCTATGCTTTTGAGACAAAAAATTAAAACAATTAGTTATTCAAGAATTTATTTTTGCAAGTGTCGTCTGCTTTTCATGTTAGGTAAAGGGATAAAGGTTACTGACTGGTGGAACTGAAGAAGATTTTCAAAGAAATTTCCTCATATTGCACAAAGTTATTTATTTATTTATTGGTGTTTAAAGTCGCATATTTATGCACAATGGCTAATCATGACCGCAACATGGCGATAAAGTCAAGTTTTCTCAATCGTTTATACCCCATGTTGCCCATTTTAGAGGACTTCCACCTCAAGCATTTTTGACTGGGTTCTATTTTACCAGTACAACAGAACTCGTTTACCACAGTAAACAAACACTGCTTTACTTCCTGGGGTTCCCACGGGTGATTGCACTAAGTTAAAATTCTGGCTCCTATAGGAGCCCCAATATTAACTGAGGAACTTGATTTCAACAAACATGAATCTGACCCCCCCTCCCCCCCCCCCCCCCCCTTCCAGAGGTGAGGTATTAAGGTATTACAGATATTAAAGGATTCTGGCTGGTGGATCTGGAAACTTTTTTTTTTTTAAAGAATATTCCACATATTGGTCTAAGTTAAATTTTGTGTTCCCAGGGAGCCCAAATATTAACTTTGGGACTTAAATTTGAACATACTTGAATCTGCCCACCCCCCTCACACCCACTAGAGATGATGTATACCAAATATTAAAGGATTTTGACTTGTGTATTTAAAAAAGATGTTCTAAAGAAATTTCCTCATATTACACCAAGTTAAAAGTTGGGTTCCCATAGGGAGCCCAAATTTTAACTGAGGAACTTGATTTGAACAAACTTGAATCTGAGCCCCCTAGAGATGTTGCATACCAAATATGAAAAGATCCTGACTGGAGGATATGAAGACGATTTTTTTTTAATTTTGGAAAGAAATTATGGGTGCTATCAAGGGTTATGCTCCTTGTGGTTCGCCTTGGGGCGTGGCAACTTTATTTGAAAAAATCTGAATTGACATATGATAAGGAACATACATACCAAATTTCGTTCAATTTGGTCCAGTAGTTTGTGTGGAGAAGTTGATAATGTAAAGTTAACGCTGACACCGTCGGACGGAAAGTGATTAGTAAAGCTCCCCATGAGCTTCGCTCAGGTGAACTAAAAATATAATGCGGGCCACTTATTTCAATGTGGTGGTGCCTGAGAATCAAGTGATAATATTTTTGGGCCTTACCATCTGGTTGAATGTCATCCAGCCTTTTCCCCATAAATCTCGAAACCAGACCAAAATCTTGAATTAATAGAACTTTGGCAACTTCCACCTTCTCTAAAAACTGGCTTCTTTGCCTGTATTGAACACGATGGACATCCATCGTATGTCCTAGGTGATCCATCACCCACTGCCTCTCTGAATTATTAGCTCACCTGGCCTAAAAGGCCATGAGAGCTTCTCTCATCACTTGGCGTCTGTCGTCGTCTGGCGTCCGTAAACTTTTCACATTTTCATCTTCTCTAACCGCTGAGCCGGTGTGAACCAAACTTGGCAGGAATGGTCTATGGGAGGTCTTCTACAAACGATCCTCATTTTGTTCCCATCGGATGAAAAACATGGCTTCCAGAGGCATTCTTTGATTCTGGTTGGTGGATTTTCAAAAATCTTCTCTGAAACTACCACTTCAAGTGTTTAGAAACTTCATATAAATGATGACTGGGACCCCTTCTACCAACGATCCTCATTGAATGTTGATCGGGTTGTAAACATGGCCACAATTGCGGCTATTATTTACTATAGAAACCCTATGGGAAATCACATTTTCCTCTTCTTCTCTGGAAAAACCAAGGCGACGTAAAAACAAACCTGGCAGGGATAGCCTATGGGAGTTCCTCTACAAACGATCCTCATATTGTTCCCGTGGATTGAAAAACATGGCTGCCAGAGGCATTCTTTGATTCTGATTGGTAGATTTTCAAAAATCTCCTCTGAAACTGCCAGGCGAAATGTTTTGATATTTCACATAAATGATGACTGGGACCCCCTCTACCAACGATCCTCATTTAATGTTGATGAGGTTGCAAACATGGCCACAATTGCGGCTTATAGTTACTATAGAAACCCTATGGGAAATCACATTTTTATCATCTTCTCTGAAACTACTGAGCCGACATGAGCCAAACTTCGCAGGAATGGTCTATGAGAGGATGGAAATATGTGGCCACCAGAGGTTGTATTCTAATGCTTAATCCAGTGCCTCTCCTGCTTGCATGAAGATTGGTACTGTCAGCAAAAGTACTTGTTTTTTGAGAATCTGGTAAGGGTTGGTTCCAGTTTTCTCCACTGAGAACTGGGCACCCCCCCCCCCCCCCTGCCCCCCCCCCACCCCCCAAAAAAAAAAATATTGTGTATACAGTTAGTCAAAATAAACTGTAGCATAACTGCAAAAAACTTAAGTAAACTGCTGCTCCTGCCCTGACGAGATCACAATCTGACATTTTCTGGAAAGTGAGAGCTTCCCAGAAAATGATGTCAGCTTCTGGTCTTATCAATGTAGGAAGAGAAAAAGATACACAGCTTATAGAATTATCCTACAACTTATTTTGATTTAACTGTAAACTATTGGAACTGTACATGGATGCGGATATATGCTCATTACTCATGTTACTTATCAGATAATCTTGGTTGTTGACAGGTGTTTGGAGAAAACCAGAGAAGATTTTGCTAACATTCTTGCAATCATGTCAGATTAGATGACAGTATTTAGTGTATATCTTTTTAAGATTTGACAAAAATTGGAGTAATGAGTTTCCTGTAACCTCTTTACCTATCCAAAGCTATTTTGAAAAGAGAATACTGTCTGAAAAAAGTTGTAATTTTTAATATTTAACCTTCTTTTACTGATTTTTTTTGTTGAAAACAGAATTCATAAATGTGTGCATTTTCAAGAAATCTTCTTTGAAACTACAAGGCCAAATGGTTTGAAAATTTAGTGTGACTGATGACTGTAACCCCCTCTACCAATGATCCTCATTTTAATCTTCATCGGGTTGCAATTATGGCTGCAATTGTGGCTTATAGTTACTATAGAAACCCTATAGGAAATCACATTTTCATCATCTTCAGTGAAAGTACTGAGCCAATGTGAACCAGACTTGGCAGGCATTGTCTATGAGAGGTTCTCTACAACTGTTACTCATTTTATTCCTGTTGGGTGAAAAAATGTGCCCACCAGAAGCATTCTTTGATTCTGATTGGTCAATGTTGAAAACTCTTCTCCTCTGAAACCACAGGGCCAAAATGTTTTGAAACTTTGTATGGTTGATAACTGGGACACCCTCCACCAACGTTCCTCATTTTAATGTTGATCGTATTGCAAACATGGCCACAATTGCGGTTTATAGTTACTATAGAAAAAAAACTATAGGAAATCACATTTTCATCTTCTCTGGAACTATTTAGCTGACATGAACCAAAAACTTGGCAAGAATGGTCTATAGGAGGCCCTCTACAAACGCTCCTCTTTTTGTTCCTGTTGGCTGGAAAATATGGCCACCAGAGACATTCTATGATTCTGTTTGATGGATTCAAATGTTTTGAAACTTCACGTGATTGAAGACTGGGACACCTACCAATGATCCTCATGTAATGTTGATGTAATCTTGCAAAACATGGCCACAATTGCAGCTCATAGTTACCAAGGAAAGCCTATGGGAAATCACAATTTTTTTATATGTATTTCCAAGTGAGTTTGTATCCAGTGACCGAAAAAAAAATTGAATAAACAAGATCAATGAAAAAGAAATAAAAATTTTTACTTTTCTGTTTATTCTACCTACCAGGGGTAGAATTTCGCCAAACTTTAGGGGAATCAGATTTGATTCTCGTAGATTGGATTTACGAGAATCATGAGAATCAATCAAATGGAATGCCCATTTTCGATCCTAGCACGCAGATGCCAAAGGCATCTACCACAAGTTCCGGGGGCACGAGCGTTGTGAGGGGGTCTCCACCTCCCCGGGTAATTTTGAAAATCTCTTATCAAATGGAGCCTTCTGGTGGCTTTTGAGATGAAAACACACTTTAATTTTGGAGAGTAAATTGAGGATTTTTTTTAGCTTCCTCCCACATAATGTGCAAATTCTGCAGCTGAAAAAATATTACTTTTCGAAAAATTTCAACAAAAAAAACATATGTGAACCCTCTTTGGAACGAGCTCGTTCCCAAGAGGGGTCACAAAGAGGGGTCACATGATATGGTTTTGTTTGAAATTTTTTGAAAAAATTTTAAAAATGATATTTAAAATAATAAATTTTGAAATCGTCTGCGCTGAGTAAAGGGTTAATGTAATTTAATGTGCCAGTTCTTATTAAAACTAGTGTCGAAGGAATCTATGATGGTGTAAATAGGGCGTTTCATCAGTGGTTTTATCTGATAGCTTTGGTTGTTTTTGCACCGGACTTATTCGTGTGAAAAAAGAATCTTTTGCTCGAAGACGAGCCGAGATTTTTATCACTGGACTCAGTGGACTGACTGCATGTTGGTGTTTCATTGCGTATTTTTCACTTCGTTTCATAAGTTGCACTTTGCTTGTGGGACTTTCTTGTTGTTTTCGGCCTCCCCCTTCCACTCATTTTCGTTGGCCTTTAAATATTGAAATGAAGGTGCCTATTTAAATCGAGACAGGCTGGAACAAGTTGCTGTCAAACGTATTTCGGACGTAAACAAGAGGGGAATTTCCAAAATCGCACTACGTTTATGCCTAAAACACAGAAGAGTGGAAGCGTCTAAAACGTGTAACATGAGAATGGGGTCAACGTTGGTATCAGGACGATTTGAACCATGTACAAATTGGACCAGATTTTCTTTGGATGATTCGGACCATATGTCTGGACGACTCAGACCATATTTCTGGCTGATTTGGGCCATATGCCTGGATGACTCGGACCATATGCCTGGATGACTGGGACCATATGCCGGGACGACTGGGACCATATGCCTGGACGACTGGGACCATATGCCTGGACGACTCAGACCACATGCCTGGGCGTCTCAGACCATATTTCTTGGCGATTCAGACCAGGTTTTCTGATGATACGGGTTAGATTTTTATGGACGATTCAGACCATAATTTCGGGGCGATTCTGAGCAAGAAGTTTGGACACGATTATCAGAAGGTAAAAATGGTTCTCAGGGATGAACATAAAATGAACGAAAAAAAATTATTGAAGTAACTTTTTATTCCGAAAACATGTCATTAGCGGAAATGGGGTCATATAATCTAATTATTTGAGAAACCTACCAGACAATCGCTGGTGCAAATTGATGCTGAATACTATCTGCAGGGACTTTAGCCGCAGGGGAGGGTGGGGAGAGCTCAAAGTTAGAGCAAACTTGAATTCTATTGAATGGAATCAGTAATATCCCGATATTTCAATATACCACAAGTCTTCCAGAAATGTGGTCCGATGCGACAATAAATATGGTCCGAGTCACCCAAAGAAATACATGGTTTGAATTGTCCTGAATTCCCAGCATCAGTGGAACAGGAAGTATGACCGGCGATCGACATTTCGAGACACACGCTACACATTATGCTGGGAAATCACTTCAGTTTGATTGAATGATAATATATGCAATCAAATGATTGGCATTTTTCTAGATTTGGGCCTTAAATGAGACGTGGTTGTGCTTTGTAAGTGGAGGCGACAAGTGGACAAGGAACTCAAAATGGACAGGTAATGTGGCTATATATTATAATGAGAGCCTTACAGTCCTGTAGGAGGATATTAGACCCAACGACTGACTGCTTCTCTGGTTCTCCATTTGTCCCTAGGCCTGAGAAATAGTCTACACAAAATGCCTGGATGTGCAATCTCACCATGTTCCCTTGACAGAAACACTTCTATTTCCCACCCCAAAATACATTCGTGGTGTCAGCAGAACTATAATCCCTGATTATGTGGATAACGACAACCCCTTCTAGCAGAATTCAGATTTAAAGTTGACATGAAAGTTAGGTGAGCTTTTCCGACCTAGTAATGTAACACACTCTTAATGTCAATGTGAGTTTACTAGGCTCCGGTAAGTATGAAATTTGTTGCTAGAAAAAAACCAAAGAATAATACGTACTGGTAAGTATATTGGAAGAATTGTTACTCAATAAAGCAATATTTTGAAATGCTGAGCTTGTTGTTATTTCGAAAAGGGGAGTGTCAAAGAGAAAGGAAATGTAAAAACAGCTGTTGAAAACAGCTGCACTTCAAGGGAGAGTACTCAAAATACATGTGGGTTAATTCCCCAACATGAATGACACATGTGACATAACAAATAAAAACAAGATCATTGTGGGGTGAAACTTTCTGAAATTCTGATGTATTTGTACTCTGTTTAATTGATATTCATTGTTTTTTCTTGATTTATAATCGCCCAGTTCGAAATAGTGATAAGAATTTGAATGAGAACTTGCGATTGGGGATTTTCAGCTGGTAATTGGAAACAAAACATACCCCAATGCCATTTGGGATTGGGGCCCGGTAATCGAACCCTGTAGACACATAAAAGAATCCTTAACTTCTGCATCTCAGGTATACAGCCCTCGAAATTCATCTGTGGCAATAGGCATTGCTGTAGAAGAAGCTGAAGAAAAAGTTGTTTGTACAGCAAAGTTTCTTTTAAAATTTGCCTTAGAAAAATAAGTCTGGCAAAGAAACAAAACTTGCAGCTACGGTCCAGTTGAGACTCTTAACCCTTAAGGTTTTGGACAATTGCTTTAAATACACACCTGACCACAGCAACCCCACATCCAGTGGCTTACCAGTGATTTCTGGTCAAGTCTTGGCAAGAATTGACTAGAAACCACTGCTAGATAATTTGTCTGATAATCTTTTATTGGAGATGTCCATTGGAGTTACTTAGTGATAACGGGTCTGAAAATTGCAATGAGGTCATGAAATATGTAAATGAGCATCTGAATATTCATCACATTACAACTTCTTATTTCCACCCTCAGTCAAATGGAAAAGTTGAGAGGCTTCATTGAACGTTAAATGACATTCTGTCAAAACTTAGTCCAAAATAATTAGAAACGTGGGATTTGTTTATTAACCAGGCTCTGGCAGCGATAAGATTTAATGGGAGTGAGTCTTCTGGATTCTCTCCTTACTTAGTACTGAAATGGTTAACCGGATAACTGGTTTGAAACCGGTTTCCTACCTAACCGATTAAAAAAATGTCAACCGATTATCCGAAATATCGATAGTGATTGTCATTCCACGTTTAAAATGTAGTAAATCTGCCACTTCTTCTTTGAGATAGATTATACCTCGAAGCAGTGCTGTATATATTTACAAATAATCAACTTTGGCGTTCAATACTTCGTTAATGATCGGCAAATTCCGTGAGTACTGAGTAAACGCATAAACTCTTTCGTAGTATTATACAAATGAACGTTGTCGAGTACTCGACAAGGTTCGTTTGTATACACACTACGGAAGAGTTTCTGAGAATACTGCTTTCCAATTCCTATAGTTTTGATCCCAGATTCGGTGAAATAATGGCTACGGTTAACCGGATATTATCTGGTTATAGCTCTCGGTTAGTCGGTTGTGAAAATGAGCCAACCGTTTCAGCCCTATCCTCACTATCTCTTATATGCCAGAGATGTTGTCCTTCCTTTGGGCACCATTTAAAACCTGGAGAAAAGTATTTTGGAGATGAATCTCACAAATTGGCATTACAACAACAACAAAAGGCTTTTAGCCAACAACAAAAGAAACAAAAGAAAAGGGTGGCCAAGCAGAAGAGGTTAAGGGATGTTAAAACTAAAGATCTTCAATTTGAAGTGGGAAATTCTGTGTAATATAACAATGGAAAGTCCAAGTGTAAATTGGAACAAAAATGGGATTATCCTTTCAGAGTGTTTGAGAGAACAGGTCCCGTTTCTTAAAAAATTAAGGATCAATTAACGGGACGAATTGTCAAAACACGGGGAAAATTTGAGTCTGGCTCCCCAAAGGTGGAAGGTCCCAAAAATTGTTAAAAGAGGGCTTGCACAAAGATATGTTGTTCCACCCCAGAAGGAATTGGATTTGGATGATGCCAAATGTGATCATTTAACAGTCCAAAGTAGTAGTGACTGTGACAATGACGGTGACTATGATAAGCCACTGGCTAGGTTGGTTAAATCAAAAAGACAGGAGAGGGAACACCCATCTTCTGAGGAAAATGTGCCTATGGAAGAATTGAGAAAGCGTTTAAAAAATGTGCGAAAATATAGGGAAACAGTTGACAACTTTCTTAAACATAGTGAACCTCTTCTTCAACCAATACAATTGACCGAAGTCAATAATAAATTAGTCCAAATAAATAATATGTTGCAAAACATTAGGACTGTATTAGATAACAATAATACACCATCTGACATCAAAAGCAATGACCATCCTGTCAAATGCACTCCTCTGAGTGCACTTAATTAAGTTTGCAACCATTAAATGGGTGCATATATAAATAACATCTTAAATGAAGTTTCAGTGCCTTGGAGCTTGAGGGCAGGCCCATGGGCGCACGAGTGAGGAAATTATTTTTACTAATGATTTGCTTGAGACAGGATAACTACAGTACTGTGTATTGGAGTCATGAACCAATGAATCGGTCTTGTGGATATCAGTAATACTTCCATGTTGTATTCCTAAGTCGACTAGGAATGATGGAGTTGAATTGAATTTGACTGTAGAGTAGTTCACTCGTGTTAACCCATGCTTTCCTTCTCATTCTAAGAGCATGATGTTGACCTTGTACCTCTTAATGGAATCTTGATGACATGGGAATGAATAAGCTTGGGACAATATTATTCATAGTTGAATTAACTCTGTTTAACTTTTAATTAAATTAAATGGGGAGTTGTATCTTACTGTCTGCATTTACATCGATTGAGGTGGGTATTTTCCAGGCAGTGTTTTCATCAATGACAGCGTTATGTGGATAAGATGACTTTTAATGATTATCGTAGACTCAGTGGATACACCCCTTCACATTGGCAGCCTGTTATCTGACCAAACCGTAGTATACGTGGATTTATTTTTGTTTATTTTAAAAAAAAAAAGGGTCTCCGTGCACATCTAGAGTTGCTACCTGAACACGTTAGCATAGTTTAAGCGTTTCGAATTGAATACTCTAGGAGCCTTTTGATGAAAACTGATTTTCTAACGATAAAAGTGGTTCCACTGGAACCACTGGGAACAAAATCAAAATTCCGAAATCTTCATCCACATATAAAGATGTTACCTGAACACATTAGCTTAGTTTAAACGTTTTGAATTAAATACCCTAGGAGCCTTTTGATGAAAACTGATTTTCTAATGATAAAAGTGGTTCCACTGGAACCACCGGGGGTAAAATCAAAATTCCGAAACCTTCATGCACATCTAGAGATGTTACCTGAACACATTAGCATAGTTTAAACATTTCGAATTGAATACCCTAGGAGCCTTTCGATGAAAACTGATTTTCTAACGATGAAAGTGGTTCAACTGGAACCACTTGGGGCCAAATCAAAATTCCGAAATCTTCATGCACATCTAGAGTTGCTACCTGAACACATTAGCACAGTTTAAGTGTTTTGAATTAAATACCCTAGGAGCCTTTTGATGAAAACTGATTTTCTAACGATAAAAGTGGTTCCACTGGAACCACCGGGGGCAAAATCAAAATTTCGAAACCTTCATGCACATCTAGAGATGTTACCTGAACACATTAGCATAGTTTAAGCGTTTCAAATTAAATACCCTAGGAGCCTTTCGATGAAAACTGATTTTCTAACGATAAAAGTGGTTCCACTGGGGGCAAAATCAAAATTCCGAACTCTTCATGCACATCTAGAGATGTTACCTGAACACATTAGTATAGTTTAAACATTTCGAATTAAATACCCTAAGAGCCTTTCGATGAAAACTGATTTTCTAATGATAAAAGTGGTTCTTCTGGAACCATTGGGGACAAAATCAAAATTCCAAAACCTTCATGCACATCTAGTGATGTTACCTGAACACATTAGCATAGTTTAAACATTTTGAATTAAATACCCGGGGGCGCGGTGGCTCAGTTGGTAGAGATGCAGGCTGCAAGCCGAGAGGTCCTCGGTTCGAATCCCACCTGCGGCAACCGCGTTGTGTCCTTGGGCAAGACACTTCACCCCCATTGCCCACGTGGGGGCACGGTGACGCTGTGTACTAAGGCGTACTGCACGTCGATGGTGCACCTGTCTTCAACCAATGCTAACCCTGCTTGTGTGGAGTTGGTATGTTGGGGAGCTGACAGTTGCTCGCCGTTGCTCGGTGGTTCTCTCCGGGTACTCCGGCTTCCTCCACCTGTAAAACTGTCACGGTCACGGTTAGCCATTGTGCAGAAATATGTGACCTTAAACACCAATAAATAAATAAATTAAATACCCTAGGAGCCTTTCGATGAAAACTGATTTTCCAACGATAAAAGTGGTTCCACTGGAACCACCTGGGGCCAAATCAAAATTCCGAAACCTTCACGCACATCTACAGATGTTACCTGACCACATTAGCAGAGTTTAAGCATTTCGAATTAAATACACGAGGAGCCTTTCGATGAAAACTGATTTTCTAACGATAAAAGTGGTTCCACTGGAACCACCTGGGGCCAAAATCAAAATTTTGAAACCTTCATGCACATCTAGAGATGTTATCTGAACACATTAGCATAGTTTAAGCATTTCGAATTGAATACCCTAGGAGCCTTTCAGGGTGTGACGTACGGACAGACAGACGGATGGACAGACATACAGACGCTAATACCAATAAATAGCAAGTTCGGTGGCTATTGAATTATGTGGCTTACAACACTATGGGCCTACATGATTATGTGACTATTTTTTTGTTTTCTAATAAATGGTTGTATACGAGGCTACAACCCAAGTATTAGGAGACTTAGTGTACTTGTAGTATAGTTCTAATTAATGGCTATATAGGAGTCTTAAACCCAAGCATTAGGTGACTTATGGTAGTATATTTTTTTAAACAGAACTGTAGGGTAACAGGACATTTTTTTTCGTGTATTTCCGATAAATAGGAATAAGGAGTGGAGCAAAAAAGGCTACTTTTTTAGTAGCTTCCAGGACACAGCCAGTAAAGCCTTTACCTAACACAAAGTTTAGAAAAATTTTTAAAAGTTGAAAGTAATTTTTATGAAATTTTAATTTTTTCTTTCAAACCATGGGTTGTTACAGAACATTGGAATCGGTTCGTCGATTCCAATGATGGGTAACAATCCATGGTTTGGAAGAAAAAAATTTAAATTTTATAAAAGTTGTAGTGATTTTTGTATGGCTGGCTGTATTTGGCCGCTACGTTAGGTAAAGGGTTAAGAGGTAAGTGACCACTCATCACTCCTTGAGAACTTGCTGTGGCTGTTTGGAAGTGTTGTAAAACCCCAGTCATCTACCCAGTAATATGCAACGGTTCAGGATACTCATGTTTGCTGTTTTACATAAAAACACCACTAAGGCCTCACAAAGTAGATCCTCTGTTTCTCAGGCCATTTTTTGTAAAATTGCATGCGTGCGTGCGTTTTTTAATTTTATTTTTAGCTCAACTTTGACGAAGTCAAATTTGAGCTATTGTCATGGCCCGTCGTCCGTCCGTCCGTCTGTCCGTACGTCAACAATTGGCTATGGCTCGGGCTAGAGGTCGTATTTATGAACCGATCTGTACGAAACTTCTTGTGTACCTTTGTTATGACCCTGGGACGGGAACAAGTGTTTTTAGGTGTGGTCCGAAATTCAAGATGGCTGCCAGCGGCCATTTTGTACCGATGATGCAAAAATCAGTTTTTTGTACAGAACTTCTGTATGAAAGTTCTGATTTGAATAAAGTTTTGTATAAATGTTTAGTACCATGGGATACATCACATATAATACGGGGTTTTTTTCTCGTGCGTAAATTATGCAAATTAGACTGACTTTGATTTATTTATTGTTACTTTCAGAGCTGTAAGTGCCAAGCTGCTATGGCTCGGGCTAGAGGCAGTATTTATGAACCAATCTTTACGAAACTTCTTGGGTACCTTTGTTATGACCGTGGGACGAGAACGAGTGTTTTGGGGTGCAGTCCCAAATTCCAGATGGCTGCCAGCAGCCATTTTGTACCGACGATGCCGAAATCTGTTTTTTGTACAGAACTTCCATATGAAAGCTCTGATTTGAATAATTTTTTGTACGAATGTTTAGTACCATGGGATACATTACATATATTACAGGTTTTTTTCTTGTGCGTAAATTATGCAAATTAGGCTAACTTTGATTTATTTAGTGTTACTTTCAGCACTGAGTGCAAATCCCAATACGGCTCGGGCTAGAGGTCATATTTATGAACCGATCTTCATGAAACTTCTTGGGTACCTTTGTTATCACTGTGGGACGAGAAGGAGTGTTTTTGGGTCCAGTCTGAAATTCAAGATGGCCGCTAGCAGCCATTTTGTTCAAAATTAAGTGCAATCAGATTTTTGCGCAGAACTTCCAAATGAAAGATCTGATTTGAATAAATTTTTGTATGAATGTTTAGTACCATGGGATACATTACATATAATACAGAGTTTTTCTCGTGAATAAATTATGCAAATTAGGAGTCCGGGTGGGACTTGGAAAATTTTGGACCAAAATCCGGAAATTAGTTTTTTGGTTTTTTATGCGTTTTGGTCAATTTTAAGACAAAAAAAAAAAAAATTTTTTTTACACTGAAAATTTGGGGTCCGGGTGGGACTTGGAAAATTTTGGACCAAAATCCGGAAATTAGTTTTTTGTGTTTTGATGCATTTTGGTCAATTTTAAGAAGAAGAAGAAAAAATTTTAGTCTGAAAATATTTTGTTTGGAACTGAAAATTTCCACACAAAAATAATAATCTACAATGATTGGTCTTAATCTGTAGTCCATTACAGTCACCTTGTAATTCTTTTATTATTGTTGACTGGGCCAAAACAAATACTAATTCCTGTCATATTCATTATTCAGTTGTCTTGGTCACAGCAAGTACTAATTCCTGTCATATCCAAGTTGAGCTACAAAGTCATTGACTCTTTCATTTATTTTTGTAATTATTTCTTTGCCATTAAAAAGTTCGTGTTCTTGGTTTGTTTTATGTTTTAGGCCCCATAATCTACAAAATAGCATGGGTGGTGGTGTATTACATCCCTTGAGTGCAAGAAGGCTTTGCAATGCTAAAGCATTGCAAAGCCTTCTTGCACTCAAGGGACAATTTTATTAACTTGGGAAAAAATATCAGACATAATCCATTCGATTTTGATTTTTTTAAGTTTGGATAGGTTATAAAAAGAGAGCATGCGGCAGCCAAAAGGACCATGCGGGAGGGCCTGAGGAACAGATTTTTATTTTTTTTAGGCCTAAGTTAACTATTTTGTTCTCCATTTCATTTACACTAGTGAACTTACCTGTTCGTATTGACCTTTCAGAAAATAAGACCCCCGGTTGTAATTCTGGGTCATCCTCCACACATGGGCCAAGTTTGGCGGTGATTGGAGCAAAGGCATATTTTTTTTTTAATTATGGCTTAAGGTCACGTTCAGCTGCTATGGCTATATTGCGACAGCAACAGAGGACTTCTACCAACAGGTGAAGTGACCAGCTTCTATTCTACCAGAATGGCAGAGTAAGTCAACCATAGTAGATAAGCACTGCTTAACTTCCTGGGGTCCCCAAGGAGAGGGAAAGGCATATGTAAGAATCTCAAAGAATAGTAAAAAAAAACTAGTTTCCTCCTCCTTCCCACTCCCCACACCCCTCCCCCATCCCCATACAAAGTAGTATGTTTCTCAGGGAAATACTTGTCGCAAATAACTCTCCTCCTGGGTCATAATTCTTGACAGTAAGGATTTCTCTGTGAAACTTACTATTTTTTATATGACGAGGGGGGGGGGGGGTGGGAGGGGGGGAACCAGGAGAACTGGAAAAAAAAACCCAGAAATATTGTTTTTAAAATTCAACTTTTGCTCAAGTTATAACATACAATGTTTGTTATTCAATTAGTAAGTTCTTTTGATAATCTTAAGATTTGTGCTGTTTCTGTTGTGTTCATCCATATTATATTTGTTACTCTTATTTGTTTAGTGAATAAATCTTACTAAGTCATTTGGGTGTTTCTCTTTGTCCCACTTCACACAGATGTTTTTAAGGACAGGAAGGCAGTATCAGTATGAGTTTTTCATCTACTGAATATAGGATCATAGATCACAATTCCCCCTCTCCTCTAAAACCACAAAACCCATTTGGAATTTTATTTTCATAACATGACAAGAAAATGGAAAAAAAAAAAATCAGGTGGGGGGCAAAAAATTCAGAGTGGAGGGGAGGGGGAGAACTGAGTTCCTGGGGGAACTTTGTGGGGGGGGGGGGGGGTCAAAAAATCTGTTACACTGGATTTAATATGTAGGAACAAATTATCTAGAGGGCAGAGAGAGAAAAACAGAAAGTCATTATTTAGTTTGAATGATTGTTTAATGATTATCTGAATTGCATAACAACAAAAGTGAACAAATGTAAAATTTGCATATAAGTGCTGAGCGATATTGGGTAAAAAAAAAATTGCAATATTTTCCCAAAATATCGTAATTTTCGATATTTTGGTTTATTAGGGTTTAACTGGTTGAGGGCTAGATTATTTTGGGTTGTGTGAATTTGTTATTCTATACTTGTTTTATTACAAATCATTGGAGAGTGCCCACAGGCACTCTCCAATGATTTGTAATAGAACATATCAAAACCAACAAAATATTATTTGCATTTGACTGAATATGAAACATGAACAAGGAAAACCCTGATTGTGGCTTCTAGCACTGAACCAGTTAAGGTTGCTTTCAACAGGTATGGCCATATTGTGACCACAACAGAGAAATGAAGTCAAGTCTAACCTATCGTTGATGACTGTTGTCCACGTCAGAGGACTTGTACTCACAGGTGTTGGTTACTGGGTCCTATTCTACCAGAATGGCAGAACGAGTCTATCATAGCAGACAAAGCACTGCCAAACTTCTTGGGGTTCCCTCTGGGGAATTTTTGATATGACTGCTTGAATGAAATTAACGATATACTTTGGGGCTGTCTGGGAACTGTATATTGGCAAGAGTAATGAGTATATGAAGTTTGAAAAGGATCGGCGTAACCAAATTATTTTATGTCAAAGGAACCAAAAAATCAACGATTTTCCAAGTAAAAAAGGGGCATAAATCGGACAAAAATCGTCGGCCCCCCCCCCCCACCCCAAAAAAAAAAAAAAGAACTTGACCTGTATTTTGTCCAGCCAAACAATTTTAAATCTACGGAAACAAAAAATCAACGATTTTCTATGTGAAAAAAGGGGGCATAACTCAGACAATTCCTCAGAACAAACCCTGAATCAAACTTGACATTCATTTTATCATTAGTAATAAGCTTATAATATTTGAAACAGGTCGGTGCTGCAAAACATTTTTAAATTAACAGAAACTAAAAAATCAATGATTTTTTCTGAAGGGGGATAACCCAGGTAAAAATCATCGGGCCTAACCGCAAATCAAACTTGAACTATATTTTGTCGTTAGTAATAAGCGTATGAACTTTGAAACCAATCGGTTGAGCCAAAGAATTTTAAATCGACAAGCCAAAAGATCAATGATTTTCACAAAACTAATGCAAAAATATTCTGACCAAAACCCAAATCGAACTTGACATGTATTTTGTCATTAGTAATAAGCACATGAAGTTTGGGAACAATCAGTGTAGAGAAACAATTTTAAATCGACATAAACCAAAAAATTAGCGATTTTCTTCTAAGTAAAAAAATGGGCAAAATTCATGGGGTTGAAATCCAAATTGAACTTGACCTGTATTTTGTCATCAGTATTAACCATATAAAATTTTAAATTGATTGGTGTAGCGAAACAAAGACTGATTGGATAATGTTACATCTGATTTTTTTCTGTCATCAGTAGAAAAGCCTAAGTTTTGCGCCGATCTTTAAGGACTTTTGTCCACATCAGAAGACTTCTAGCCATAGGTTTTGGTTGAGTGATTTGGTTTGACAAACTTGAATCGGACCACTTTAGTTGTCATCCAAATACCGAGTGATTCTGACAGGTGCGCTGCATCTGAATAAGATTTTACATGTTATTGCACAAAGTTAAAATTTGGGTTCTAATATCAGCTAGGTTCTAATAGTGACACAAAAGTATTTTATACACCAACATACCTAATTACTTTCAGCTCTCCTGATCTTTTATTAAACATGAGCAGCCGAGCCTCACATAACTCTACAATTCTGTGAAAGTTTTCTGTTCTTAATTCAGTTCTTTTAACCTGATAAGTTAGATATTGTGTGTATTTCACGATATCTTCTGGTGATGGCAGCTCTTTTTTTTCTACATATGTGCGATGTTGCAAAACACTCCTGGCCAATCATGTGACTCGTTCGCTCCACTCCATTCAATCAATTTTAATAAAGATTTGCAATCTGTCACTTCTTTTGCATCTTGATCTGCTTTCAATAAGAAAGCATATTTTATGTTCACTAATTTAATTAAAGAATACTTTAAATTTACAGCATTGCTAGGTGACTTAAGATCTTCGATATCATCCATATATGGCAAAGCTACTTTCACAGCAGAAGATGTAATTGCTTGAAAATATTGGGGATGGAGAAATTCCCACAGTTTTTTATCTTTGTCACCATTTGAATCCTGCAGTTCCAAAAGTAATTTAGCAGTAAGGCGCATTGTTGAACTGACATAATACTTCCTTTTCTGTTCATTGCTGGTATTCATTCTTAGCCAGCTTTCCCTTAAAGCCATTATTAATTTGTCCTTTCTTGCAGCCAAACTACTTTGTCCACATTCATGCTTTTCAGCATGAATGTGGACAAAGTAGGATGGATACCAAAGAAACCCTTTGGCATCCATCCTAAATTCAAGCAGCTGCTTCTCACTTACATTTGTGAGCCCTTCGAGTTTTTCTTCAGTTCCTAGACCTATCTCTATTTTTTTTGTGAGACACATGATTATCTGTGTTTGCTACATCTAACTGAAATAGTTTTTCAATAGTAGAGTTTGCCTCTATTAAATCTGGTTTAATAAATTATTTCATCAGAGTCTTGACAATTTTGTAGAGTTCATTGGCTAAAAATGGCACCATAGGCTTTTCAGTTTGGAAATTCACCAAGAAGAGGCACAACACTTGAGCAACAAGGGTGAAGAATTCCAGTTTAGCAAGAAACAGTTTGTCTCTGCATGCTGTGCTGACAATATCAAATGATTTGCATGATGGTTTAGTTTTTTAGCTCAACTTGACAAAGTCAAGCTGAGCTATTGCCATCACTTCTCGTCCGTCGGCGTACGTACGTTACATTAGTACGTTAGTATGTTAGTACGTACGTCCACAATTTCCTTTGGCACACCTCACAGGTCGCATTTATGATCAGATTACTTTGAAACTTCTTATGCTTGTTTGGGGTGACCTCTAGATGGGAGCTATCGATTTTCTTCAATTTCCGTCAAAAAATGTTGCCGCGGCCAACGTTCTTAGAACTTAGTTTAGTCAAACCACAATATTTCCCTTTGGCACACCCTACAGGGCACATTTATGATTTGATTGCTTTGAAACCTGATACGCTTATTTAGGGTGACCTCTAGATGGGAGCTATCGATTTTCTTCAATTTCCGGCAAAAAATGTTGCCACGGCCAACGTTCGTAGAACTTAGTTTAGTCAGACCTCAATATTTCCCTTTGGCACACCCTACAGGGTACATTTACAATCAGATTGCTTTGAAACCTGGTATGCTTGTTTGGGGAGACCTCTAGATGGGAGCTATCGATTTTCTTCAATTTCTGTCAAAAAATATTGCCGCGGCCAACGTTCTTAGAACTTAGTTTAGTCAGAAGACTCAATATTTCCCTTTGGCACACCCTACAGGGTACATTTATGATTGGATTGCTTTGAAACCTTTCATGCTTGTTTGGGGTGACCTCTAGATGGGAGCTATCGATTTTCTTCAATTTCCATCAAAAAATGTTGCCGCAGCCAACATTCTTAGAACTTAGTTTAGTCAGACCACAATATTTCCCTTTGGCTCACCCTACAGGGATCATTTATGATTAGATTGCTTTGAAACCTGGTATGCTTATTTACGGTGACCTCTAGATGGGAGCTATCGATTTTCTTCCATTTCCGTCAAAAAATGTTGCCACGGCCAACGTTCTTAGAATTTAGTCTAGTCAGACCACAATATTTCCCTTTTGTACACCCTACAGGGCACATTTATGATCGGATTGCTTTGAAACCTGGCATGCTTGTTTGGGGAGGCCTCTAGATGGGATCTATCGATTTTCTTCGGTTTCTGTCAAAAAATGTTGCCACTGGCAAAAAAACTGACATTGGTCCCAATGATCTTCAATTTTGCCATTTCATTTATAACTTACCAAGTTCAAGTTTGTCAAGTTGAGCTACAGTGTCATTGACACTTTCATTTATCTTTGTCAAATTTCTGCACATATGTTTTGTATGTGTTACCAGATGAGGAGTGCCCGCTTTGAGACAGGTACATTTGCTAACCAACGGTGTTTCACATACTTAAGTGGCAACATGCTCTGATCAGCAGCACCAGTCACACTATTTTCCTTAACACAACTGATATAGTCCTCTCTGCGAGCTGGTGAGTCTTCAAAAAGGTAGTATACTGACGATAAAACACCACAAATGTCCCATCCTGAAGCTAAAACCCCCGTTTTAAATGCATTATGAGCAATGTGCAAACCACAACTTCCAATGTCAATTAGGGAATGCCCATATTCTGTCTGTATCTGTTCTTGAATTTTTTTGAAAAATGCCCAATTGACATTTGGTCCGTCCATGCTAATTTGTATCATATTATTAATGTCAGAAAGTTGATCAAGTGCTTCATTGAAATGTGAAAGTAAATCCACATCTGTGGCATGACCCATGAATATTGAGGCCAAGTAACGAGTTACAACTTTTGGCTGAGAGTCTGATTCTTCCCAACATCCAATGTGTACATCCATTTGTTTTTCTTGGAGCTTTGTATTAAGAGACTCATCAAAAAGTACAACAAACGGTCCCTTGACTGATGTCAATAGTTTTTTTTTCAAGTAATCTGCTACACCAAATACTGTTAAATATCTCGATTTTGTTTCACCACATGTGAATTTTTTGACATTTGACTGTCCTAAAACATTCACGTAAATAAAGACGTTATGTCGCAGTTACTATTGAAAGAGCAATGTGTGGTTGAACAGTGCACGACCCACAGTACATCAGCACTCAAGACACTGGTATCTGTAGAAAAGTGACTCGAAATTAACAGTTGAGTTTGTAACAGACTCGATTGAAGTTGATGACACTGAAATTTCTTCCGTCAAATTATTATTAACTGGGGATAATTTCGCTAATTTCGATGTTTCCGAATCGGTTTTCACAAACAGGTCCATTTTGGGACCACTAAAATCCTTTGAAAATTTGATATGTCGGTCGCTTCGTTCATGGGATTTTACGGCACTTTCTCCCATAGAATCGATGTCAAAGTCCTTTCTGCATACCGAACATGATGCTTTATACTTGTTTTCTTTCACTTCAGTTATCCAAGTATACTTTTTTACCCACATAGGGTTATAAACACATTTTCCAGTGGGCATTTTACTTTACAAAAACACACACGGTGCTAAAATGGCGTCACCTCCTGTGAGATTGCGCCATCGCGACCATTTTCAAGCATCTCACTTTTCAAGACACGTTAAGAACTATTGTAGACACAAATTGTCACACGCGTTTTTAACTTCGTAATCCAACCGTAAATTGCTCGTTTTTTTTTTATTTTCAAAATTTGTTAATATTAACTGGTTTAGTTGCAAATTAGATTTTGAATTGGCTTTAACAATGGAATTCAAGGACTTTTCAAGGATGTTGGCTTCGAATTAAGCACTTTTCAAGGATAGAAGTGAATTTAAGCACTTTTCAAGGAGGGGGCCCAAATTCAAGCACTTTTCATTTTGCGTATGAACCCTGACCTCTGAATGGTTTTGATCTCGAGACTCTGAAGTTGCAGAAACATGTATTTCTATTGACTTGATGGGCGCGATATATTGAGAGCAACTTTCCTCTTTATGATTGCTGTTGTTATCTTCACATTCTGAAATATCAGGTATTACTGACTCGATAGGTATGTCTGATGTAGTTTTGTGCGGTTTTATTTTTCTTGTATCGGTTCGGTTTCGGTTCGTTTTTTTAAAAAAAACTCGGTTTATAGGTCGGTTTTCGGTTTTTTATAGTAAGACATCTGCAGTTTCCAACAGAAACTATGTAGTGTCAATATAATGCCCATACTGTCATCTTTTCAATGATGATTTAATTGGCAGTGACTAGCATTTGTGCTAAGTGTATAAATGGCAGGCATTATCAAAACAAAATAATATAAAAGAAAATAAAATGTAACAGTGTTTGTAGAATATCACCACTCACCAATTCTAGGTACATGCTCCCCCCCCCCCCCCCCCGCCCCACCCCCCCCCCCCCCCCCCCCCCACCCCACCTCTGGTCTTTAAGTTCAGGCATAAACGAGTCTGTGGTGAATTGATATTAACACATGGGTGTGAAACCAGCTAATTCACAATTTCCCAGGGCTCTGTTCAGTGCTCACTCCTGGGTGGGGCCCTGGGCAGCCTAACAAAGTGACCCTACCAGGCATTGCAAATAATAACAAGTGTTGCCAAGTGGGTCACCTAGACACCCATCCTAACATACCTGACAATGAACTGATGTATGGACTCTTTTCCATACATTTTCCATCATTTCATGTCAGCCTGGAATGGGAAAGCCATATTGTTTGTAGCTGGGTGGGCTTCAAAACGAACCACTTTACCAAATACCTATTGCCTATGAACCCCCCCCCCCCACCACACACACACACACACACACCTCGTGCACGCAATGGTATTAGCTCAACGGAATTGATTTCACAAATTCACTGGTGTGCTGTTATATATTGCAACTTTTTTGCGTTTGCCTCTTGCCATTCCATTTTCTATTTCTACCGCTGATTTGTTCCTTTGGTTGCCCCCCTTAAAGTTAGTTTTGTGGGAATGCAACAGTGGCATGTTGACAGCGATATTATGGAACGAAGCTTTTTCCCGTGGATATGGACGATTCGGTCTTGGGACGTTTTGGCCCCGGGACGTTTCGGTTCAAGACGTTTTGGCCTTCATATATTGAACTAAATAGAATAAGAACTTGCGGTTTCGTGTTTTTAGTTGGCTGAAACCTTCAGGACAAATCGTCTCAGGTCGGAACGTCCCAAGTTTGAACCGCAAGGAAACCTCTTCCCAGATAAGCACATCAAGGGAGGCAACAGACTACATACGAAACACGTGGTGGGGAAACCCGTGACAAATGCTATTTTCGAATACGACAATGAAATGCCAAGACCTTTTTCTGATATGATATTATTCACTGTCCAACAGATTGTAGATAAGTAATTTTAATTAAACTGATTGACTATGTCAGACAAACCTATTCAAAAACGAAGCCAATTGCAAAAGGTATTTCCTGTAATCAGTGAAATGTAGGCGTGTTGGCTGTCTGTTTTGTCATTCTCACAGAAAACACAACCCATTTTTACGTCAACGATGTGTGATTGACAACTTGTCATACATCATTCTCGAGTGATCTGGACATGCTGGAGTGACCCCTTTACACCCAGAATGTGGCGTGCATTGACGACACTGTTATTTCCTGACAAAGCTCGACATTTCAGACATTGTTAGTGCAAACTGAATAAAGAAAACATCTCTTCTAGACATTTTAGGAAAAAACCGAAACCGTACTCATTTACCAGTTACACGGTTTCGGTTTCGGTTTTCAAGCAAAACCCAAACCGACTTATAAAACCGGTTAACCGTACAACACTAGTCTGATGCCCTTTCATCATCTTCGCTTTCTAACGTTTCAGGTATGAAATCAGGATCTCCATCCAAATCATCGCTAATGAAGTCAAGATCATCAGAAAAATCTAAAATCAACATAAAAAAATGTGATATAAATATTGCATAGTCTTTAAGCCTTTACCTAACGTAACGGCCAAAACCGGCCAGCACTATTCTCAAAAATCGCCAATTAATTTTCATTATTTTTTTCATTTTTTGTCTCAAAAATATAGGTTATGACCCCTCGTTGGAACAAGCTCATTCCAACGAGGGGTCATAACCTATGTTTTTGAGACAAAAAATGAAAAAAATTAGTTATTCAAGAATTATTTTTGCAAGTGTCGTCTGCTTTCCACGTTAGGTAAAGGGTTAAAAAATGCTAATTTTTTTTTTACCATTTTTTAATTATTATATTTACCCAAACTATAGCTATGGCTCGTAACCTAATTATTTTCTCAGAACTCACAAAATAATTTTTTTTTTTGGCTAGACCAAGCTTTATAACTTTAGTGAAATTTTAATCTTGGGCCACTGAAAGGAGCTGTTACACAGTTTTCTGTCTCAAAAACAGAAGTTTGTGGCATTCTTGGCACTAATAAAATAATTAGGTTAAGAGCAAAGCCCAATAAACATGGTCTAAATACATGTGAACTTTACAATCTCAGGAATCTGACACACACCCTCACCTAAACTTCCGTAGTTGTGAGTGATAGACCACTCGCCTCTTAATTTAACTGGCTGAGTGCTGGAAGCTACCATAGTAGCTTACTGCTTTCAACGCTAGTTTTACAGATCATTCAGCAATATTAAATATGCTTTTCAGAAATACTAAATTTTTCAGTTTACTGGAGAATGCCTACAGACAGACCTTCATTTTTGAGGCGCGCGATCGATCTTGCGCGCCATTGTGCACACGGATTTGAAAAGCAGCAAGCTATCTATCACGCGCACTGGTAAAATCCTGAGAGCGACTCTTGAGAATTTGAGATAATGTGCCGTGCAACGATAAAATGTAAATGGGCGGCATTTGGAAGGTTAATTTGTACACGAGAACTCGTCCCGTAATGAGGATGTCAGTGCATGTGAATTGTGATGTGAGATCAAAAGAATACCATTCTAGTGAAATGAAATCAAATGGAACACGTAGCAACAATTGGTGTAACAGTATAACAGTATTATCACAGGTGATTTCTGTTAATTGAATGAACACCTGTGATGGAATCTGTCTCTATTTAAGGAGAGACGTCCCAATGGTTACTTCTAATTTTTTTTTAATGCCGTAACATGCGCGTTAAGGTAATTAGCCACACAGTAAGCCCTATCGTTGAGCTAGAAGCATGTCTGAAAAAGAATCTAAAGGCCACAGCTACAAACTTTTACGAACTGGAAATTCACTTTTGTGAGTTTATGGGTGAAATCCACAAGACAAACAGTATTCCACTGAAACTATTTATCTATCGTATGTGTAACTCTCCTTTACTAAAGACGATTTATCCAGACAAATATTATAGTAAGCCTCCTTAAACGATATAGATACAGTACGTGGAGAGAGGATTGTAACCAAATCACCCGGGGAGTGGAGTTACCACCCAACATATCGCTTTCAATTTCTGTATATGTGGCCAAAAAACATAACCAATGTTTCAGCCAATGGACCTCCGGGTATAACCCGGAGGTCCATTGGCTGGAACTTTGCTTGTACTTGTTATGCTTTGAAACGAATTTGCAGTTATTGCTTGGGTGGAATGTCCACTCTGTGGGTGATTCAGTGACAATACACCCTCCAAGCACTGTAGATGGATTGGGGAAACCAGCTTACAAGTCACACAGCACGTGCTAAGGTCATGGGTCATGGTTATGTTATATCCGTTGTGACGTCACAGGAATTCTGGGAAACACAAAGCATGGTGCGTGAATTCTGTGTAATTGCCAAATTAGGTTGATTAAGGCTGCGAAATTATTAGTACTGAAATCATGTAAGTGTGTGCAACTTATTTACAATGGGTTATAAACGACAATTAAATAAGTGGAATGCGATGACAACATGTGACAGGGTAAGAGTTGCATGTAATGGATTTATTTGAAGAATTCTGTTCTACAGTGTGATTGTGTAATGTCATAACTATAAATAACACTGGAATTTCATCTTTCATAATGGACACGCATTTCTCCGTTCAAGAGCTGGGTAAAAACGTGCGCCTGGCAAAAAAATGGCAAGCGATGCTTGGCGTGCCTGCATTTTTTAAAAATGAAGGTCTGCCTACAGGCATTCTCCTGTAAACTGAAAGAATTTAATATTTCTGAAAAGGTTATTTGATATTGCTGAATCATCTGTAATTAAACTGAAACAATTTAATATTTATGATACATATGCCTCACCATGTCCAAACTTCGAACGTAGGTAACATAGAGGAAACAATAAAATCTAACCCACTACTAGTCAAATACCTGTAATGTTAATTATTTGTATTATGCATATAATATTTGAATACCATTTAACTGAAAGACATATATCATGACTCTCTATCACTCGTTTTTTTGTTTGTTTTTTTTTTTAATTAGGGCTTTAGGTCACGTTCAACAGCTGTGGCTTTACTGTGACCACAACAGAGAAATGAAGTCAAGTCTAACCAATCGTTGATGACTCTGTTGTCCACGTCAGAGGACTTGTACCCACAGTGTTGGTTACCGGGTCCTATTCTACCAGAATGGCAGAACGAGTCTATCATAGTAGACAAGGACTGCCAAACTCCCCGGATTTCCCATGGGGACACCATCATTTGTCTGACCACAGTTACAGGGGAGGGGTATATCACTCGCCACTGATTTACTCGTCGAGAGGCCTGATCTGATGCCAAAGGATGAGCGCCTTTATGGGGGAAATATGGGCTGCATGTGACTGTCAACAATGAGTGCCTTTACATACTAATATGGGTTTCAACGAAAATGGCTCATCGAGCATGTACCATTGATATCAATATTTGTATGTTTTCACTGAGAAAGAATGCAGTCATTTGGGAATTTCTTAGCTTTATACTGGCCAATAGTTCTAGATTGTTTGGCCATTATATAAGGTAAGGGGTTAACCACAGAGCCATTGCACCCCTCAGCTAAATATATATACACCTTATAAAAAGCTCAGAAGCTCACCTTCATCAAGTATTCCTGTTGACTTGATGCGCACGGTAAATTGAGGGCAACTTTCCTCTTTATGATTGCTGTTATCTTCACATTCTGAAATATCAGGTATTACTGACTTGATAGGTATGTCTGATGTCCTTTCATCATCTTTGCTTTCTGTCGTTTCAGGTATGAAATCAGGATCTCCATCTAAATCATCGCAAATGAAGTCAAGATCTGCTATATACTAAATTGTTTCAGTTTACTGGAGAATGCCTACAGTAAACTGAAACAATTTAATATTTCTGAAAAGGGTATTTAATATTGCTGAATCATCTGTAATTAAACTGAAATGATTTAATATTCATGATATGTATGCCTCAACATGTCCAAACTTCGAACATAGGTAACATAGTGGAAATAATAAAATCTAACCTTCTACTAGTCAAATACCTGCAATGTCAGTTATTGAAATTATGCATATACTATTTGAATACCATTTAACTGAAAGACATAAACACAGTTATCATGATTCGCTATCACTCAGACTTTTTTTTTGTTTAATTAGGGCTTTAGATCACGTTCAGTAGCTATGGCTATATTGTGACCACAACAAAGGAATGAAGTCAAATTAGCCTATCGTTGATGACTCTATTGACCACGTCAGAGCACTTGTATCCACAGGTGTTGGTTACTGGGTCCTATTCTACCAGAATGGCAGAACAAGTCTACCATAGTAGACAAGGACTGCCAAACTCCCCGGGGTTCCCATGGGGACACCATCATTTGTCTGACCTCAGTTACAGGGGAGGGGTATATCACTCGCCACTGATTTACTCATCGAGAGGCCTGATCTGATGCCAAAGGATGAGCGCCTTTATGGGGGAAATATGGGCTGCATGTGACTGTCAACAATGAGTGCCTTTACATACCAATATGGGTTTCAACGAAAATGGCTCATCGAGCATGTACCATTGATTTGTATGTTTTCACTGAGAAAGAATGTAGTCATTTGGGAATTTCTTAGCTTTATACTGGCCAATAGTTCTAGATTGTTTGGCCATTATATCAGCTAAGGGGTTACCCACAGAGCCACTGCACCCTTCAGCTAAATATATATACATCTCATAAAAAGCTCAGAAGCTCACCTTCATCAAGTATTCCTGTTGACTTGATGGGCATGATAAATTGAGAGCAACTTTCCTCTTTATGATTGCTGTTTTTATCACATTCTGAATTATCAGGTATTACTGACTTGATAGGTATGTCTGATGATGTCCTTTCATAATCTTTGCTTTCTGACGTTTCAGGTGTGAAATCAGGATCTCCATCCAAATCATCGCGAATGAAGTCAAGATCATCGGAAAAATCTAAAATCAACATAAAAAATGTGATATAAAATATTGCATAGTCTTTAAAAAATGCATTTTTTTTTACCATTTTTTAATTATTGTTATATTTACCCAAGCTATAGCTATGGCTCATAACCTAATTATTTTATCAGAACTCACAAAAAATTTTTTTTGCAAGACCAAACTTTATAACTTAAGTGAAATTTTAATCATGGGCCACTGAAAGGAGCTGTCACACAGTTTTCTGTCTCAAAAACAGAGAAGTTTGCGGCATTCTTGGAGCTAATAAAATAATTAGGTAAAGAGCAAAGCCCAGTAAACACGGACTAAATACATGTGAACTTTACAATCTCAGGAATCTGACAGGACTCTCCAGGAGCGACAAGTAGTCACACACCCTCACCTAAACTTCCGTAGTTGTGAGTGATGGACCACTTGCCTCTTAATTTAACTGGCTGAGTGCTGGAAGCTACCATAGTAGCTAAACTACCATCTGTAATTAAATTGAAATGATTTAATATTCATGATATGTCTGCCTCAACATGTCCAAACTTCGAACATTGGTAACATAGAGGAAACAATAAAATCGAACCGTCTACTAGTCAAATACCTGTAACAGCACTTCTATTTCAGAAAAAATGCGTCAGCAAAAAAAATGTCAACGTAAAAATTATGCACCTCGCCAAAAACATAGCTACCTCGGCAATTTTTAAAATGGTGCCAATTACACTTATTTGTTCTAAATTCGCGACTAGTCCCTCGAAAATGGGAACGGAAACAATGTTGAATTTGAAATGAGCAAAGACAAGGAGACATAATCTGCATGCACGGGCAGCACCGCAGTGTGGATATAATATCACAGATATCACATTGACACAATGTATTGTAGTTAACAATTACATAGTCTGTCGATAGTTTGTTGTTACATGAAGTTTTGTTTGCATCGAGTAAAGTGATATAATTTACTCACAGAACATTTCGTTGAATACAACATGGGATTTTCCAAGTCTTGTGAAGTTACATGTGACGTCAGTCATACTAATCTCGAAACAGTACCAAATGCATTCAACGATGTCAGTTGGTATGGGTTGGAGGCTAGTCTGTTTAAGTGTTCTGGCGTTGAAAGTTCTATTTTCATTTGGGGAGGGGTGGGGAGGGGAATGAAATCACTGGTCACAGGGGTCTGAAATTCTCTCAGTATAGCTAAAATTCACTTTCAAACAGTGTTTTTTCTTCGGAAGGGGATCATGTTGTTGGGAACGTAAATATAACGTTGAAAGTGATTTTTAGCTATACTGACAGAATTTCAGACTCCTGTGCACTGGTAAAGCCAATTGTATTGATTTATTTGAAGAAGGAAACTCTTCAGTACTTTACATGGAAAATGTGTTTTATTTTCTTCAATAAACGAAACATGTATCCTCCAATTGTAAATGACAAAAACTGCTGAATTAATAAAATGCACTCAATACCATGATGAATAGCTGGAATCCTGCATTGAGAATGAGAGCTATGCCCAACGATCGTGACGACTGACAGACTCCTGCAGCTAAAACTAAAAAGGCTATATTATGTCAAGGCTCTAGTTCTCAGACCTGTAGCATGGGCCGCATTTCACAACATTTTATATACTGAACTTACAGTGAAGTGCCAGCATCAAGTACAGGTTTACAGGACACCGCAGTTCTGTGAAAACTCAACTTGATATTGGCAAGGTAATCAGTCGGATTCACTTTCACTAGTAGTATCACTACAACTGTCAGTCTCCAATTCCGACTCACAGTCACCAACGGTAAAATCTGAATCGTCTTCAGAATTTGATTGTGAGCTTGTGCCAACATTGACAGGCATTTCTTGATCACCAGGAGAGGAACATGTAGCATCAGCGGTCAGATATTTGGGGAGAAAAAGACAGTTTGTCTTCCAGCATTTACCTCCCTGTATATTGACGTATGGCCTTTTCTTTTATAAGACTTGTAGCCATTCCGGCGTGGTGGCGCTTTACGGACATTTCCCTCTGGATAGTATCCCAAAAACTTAACTACTTCATTGTACATTTGGGGATTGAACCAATCAAAGTCAGAGCGTAGCACCAGCATATGCTCAATATTTTGATTATTCAAGGAAAGACGCTCTTTTGACAAAATACGTGCAAAGGAGCTAAAAACTCTTTCAAGATCGGCGCTACTTATAGGCAGCACAATACAAATTTCTGGTATGTGGATAATGTTGGTTATTGCCAATTCAACCTGCGAGGGAAATAGCTGTTGCCAAGTTTGTTCATTAGTTGAATTTTTAAGAAATGTTGTCACATGTGTGTAGAGGCGGCCAAACTCTTGGGACAGTTTACTTATGTCGCAGTTGTTAGCCTATAATAATGCACCGAAATGTTTTTTTTAAATATCTACACTCTCAAGAATGATATCTATAGATTTAAAGGGATAACTTTTTGTATCCAAGAGTACAGAGGCAGCATGGAATATTGGACGTTCAGTGAATTCGGCAAACCTACTTCTAAGATTCTCCTCAACCGACTCGGGAATTTGTACAACACTTTTATGGACTTCAGCCAATGCACTGTCAAGACCCCCGGTCATGGAGTACCTGTGAAAGTTTTGAGTTTTATCACAGAGTTCATCCTCAGCTGCCCTATCAGCATCTGCTCTTGTCATACGAACAGGCAGGGCGGCATCATCGGGTTGTAAATAAGGCCACACTATTTTACTTAAGGTGGGAAATATATCATTTTTGTAAAAGCAGGCCTGTCCCATTTCCTGAACGACTGAAACTATTTTACGAAGAACTTCAGTAGAATGTTTCATGGCAGTAATTGCTTCTGGTGCCAGTAATTTCTGGCTTTCTAAAATCTGTGAAAAAGGGGCAATGTATGCCAAAATTTCTTGCCTAACAGCAGCATACAAGAGAAGCTTAAGTTTCGACGCATTTTTCAGATGCCCCTGTAATACAGACTTACAGTCGGCCATAGATTTATTATATGGCGACTGTATATTTTGATGCAAGAAACCTAAGAATATTGGCAAGTTTCTCAAGTAGCTGCTAGTGGAGCCTGGTGAGAAACCCACCGCGAGCCACTCGGTTGCTTGTACTGGAGACCCTTCATTTCAAGAAGTGTGGCTTGTCTTCTAAATAAACGCCACTTTAAGTTTGCTCGCTTGAATAGATAGTAAGTATTGCTTAGCACAAATTCAATATCTTTGTTCAATTTGGAATGTTTAAAAGCATTGTGAATTGCCAATTCGGCCTTGTGGTTGGAGCACCAGCCTTTTATTATGTGTGGCCCGAGTTCTTCAGTTTCAAGTTTGTACAGGGCTGAACTGACAGATGCACCATCACTCCCGTTCCCTATTTGCCTGTCCTAGCGGTCAAATGTAAAGTTCTGTTTTTTATGCTGTTGTCTAGAGCGGCTTTTAAGCCAGCGGCGTTGGTGTTTTCAGGCTCTTCTAAACTCATGACCTGGAAGTGAGGTTTACTGAGGTTACATGTTTTTATAACATACACTTCCTTCTCCCCATTGTTTTGGCCGAACTGGAACCATCATAGAAAACTGAAAAATATCTTCGCACACCAGAATTGAGTGGATGGGTTATTTGAGTGGCCCTAACGTGTTGTGCAAGAAATGTTCCCATTACCGGCACCACCTGGTTGGACATATAGCCAAATCCGAGATCTACTTTTTTTCAAAGTTTGCTATAGCTTCATAGTCCTTGAATGATTTATTTTTCAGAATGATAAAATGTGCTAGTTGGAATTTTTTGATAAGCTGAGCACGATGGCCAAAATTATATTTACGCATGGTTTCATGCAAAGTATATTGGCGGTTACCACTACAATTGTTTTTATTATCATCACTTGTGGACACAGCACCACTGGCACTGATTACTCCACCCTTTACGCTTGATATTGACATTGCACGGCGATGTGCAGAAGATTTAGAAATGTGATCCATGGCATTACACTTTTTGATCACATCTGTACCATTTATCAGCTTATCACACACCTTGGTAAAAGTTCCTGCACGTGGAACAGTAAATTTTGAGGACTGTTTCCCCATCATCCGCCAAGTCATATTTTATAGAGTCTATGCCCCAAGCGTCAACAGTTTTTCTTTTCACCATATTTCAAAATGGATAGTTTGCAACAATTTCGCGAATTATCTACATTAATTCGCAAACTTAATTGTTATTTGAAGCGTCCATTACACAAAATCTGTTATGTAACGTGATGTATTCATTACGTAATGGATTGTGTAATGAATGCAATTGTAATGAATGCATGAATGGAACAATGTGCAACCAGTGCACTGCAGTGACGTAATATGACTTGCTAAAAAAGAACGTCGGCAATTTTTTTGCTGAGGACATTTATTTTCACCTCGGCAAATACGTCGGCATTGCCGAATGCCGACGTGAATTAGAAGGGCTGCTGTAATGTCAATTATTTATATTATGCATATACTATTTGAATACCATTTAACTGAAAGACATAAACATAGTTATCATGACTCGCTACCACTCAGGCTATTTTTTTGTTTAATTAGGGCTTTAGGTCACGTTAAGTAGCTATGGCTATATTGTGACCACAGGAATGAAGTCAAGTTAGCCTATCGTTGATGACTCTGTTGACCACGCCAGAGGACTTGTACCCACAGGTGTTGGTTACCGGGTCCTATTCTACCAGAATGGCAGAACGAGTCTGTCATAGACAAACACTGCCAAACTCCCCGGGGTTCCCACGGGGGATGCTATCACTCATCTGACCTCAGTTACAGGGGAGGGGTATATCACTCGCCACTGATTTACTCATCGAGAAGCCTGATCTGATGCCAAAGGATGAGCGCCTTTATGGGGGAAATATGGGCTGCATGTGACTGTCAACAATGAGTGCCTTTACATAACAATATGGGTTTCAAAGAAAATGGCTCATCGAGCATGTACCATTGATTTCAAGATTTGTATGTTTTCACTGAGAAAGAATGTAGTCATTTGGGAATTTCTTAGCTTTATACTGGCCAATAGTTCTAGATTGTTTGGCCATTATATCAGCTAAGGGGTTAACCACAAAGCCACTGCATCCCTCAGCTAAATATATATACATCTTATAAAAAGCTCAGAAGCTCACCTTTATCAAGTATTCCTGTTTACTTGATGGGCATGATAAATTGAGAGCAACTTTCCTCTTTATGATTGCTATTGTTATCATCACATTCTGAAATATCAGGTATTACTGGCTTGATAGGTATGTCTGATGTCCTTTCATCATCTTTGCTTTCTGACATTTTAGGTATGACATCAGGATCTCCATCCAAATCATCATTATGGCCGGAAAATTATACTACACATTACAATAATTTAGGCGTCAGGATAAACCAGAGAAAAATAAACCATTAGAATCTGTCACGCCAATAGTTTTGAAATGTTTATACCATTTAGATTTTTACTAATTAACTAACCATCAGGTACTAGTAGACAACTAGTTGATTAGTTGACAACTTAAGTACAGTAAGCAATAGTAAACGTAATAAGCCTTTTCTGAAATTCATCCTCCATTATCCACGTGCCCCCAAACCCAAATCTCCAGCACATGAAATTGCAGTTATATGATATTACTTAAGTTGTCATATAAAAATAAATTAATCTATGAAAAGCCTGGTTACAATGCAATGGTCTCCTTCAGAACCACTGCAGAAGTTCAAAATCTTCAGAATTAACACTTTCAACAATATTGCAAAAGATTATTATAATCCCTGATGGGTACGGGTGTGGGATGGGAAAATCACCCGAGGGCAAGATATTTGGGCCAGACACGAGGCTTGCCGAGTGTCTGGACCAAATATCTTGTCCCATGGGTGAAATTTTCCCATCCCACATCCGTATCCATCAGGGATTATTTTTCTCCACCCACCATACAGCGGTAACGTTAGCCAGAGGTAATCGGCGGTCACGTGCAGATATAGTCAACTCATTTGTATTTGTTATTTTGGAAAACTAATGACACCATCGGAAAGAGCATGCAAAGGTTACATATATACCAAAGGTATATACCACGGAATCAGTTAGGAACAGTGGCATCTTGGGGTTTAAAGAGTTTTAGAGCATCAAACTTTGATCACACGGCATTCTGATGACGTCAATATGAATTAGTTGGTAGCAAAAAACTATATATGATACGATATGCATAACGTCATAATAATGTTATAAATGTATAACGTCACATGGGTGGGGTGGGATACATCTGTCTCTCCCTGCTATCTCACCATGGACAGACGTATCTTACACATGCAGTGGGGGGAGAAAAGTATGTCTGTGAGCAGACGACAACTTTGAGAGGAAAATAGATAATCATCCAATAACATTGACAAAAATTATTTGACTAAAATATGTTCATAATGTATACATAAACTTTATTCCTTGAGTTCATCGACAAATTAAGCCATGGCTTCTTGGAAGCAGCCACGGCTTAATTTGACTATTAATTCAAAAATTGATAATATCTGGGGAAATCATCAGTGAAAGGGTTAAAAAAAAATTGACTCTTGGTTGCTTCTTACGTAAGAACATTGTATTTTGTCAAAGACATTGTCAATATAAACCTACCATTTTGATGATACTTGTGTAGATGTTTCATCCATTACATATTTATTGTATTGTCAGAAAAATATACGTTAAAGTAATGTTTACATCTGGCAGCAGCCATATTAAATATGGCCGGCACAGAATTTAAACATTACTTTACAGTATATATTTTTTATGGCAGTACACATGCAATGGATGAAATCATAGTAGTTTAAAATATCAGTTTATGAATTATCAACAGTCTCTGGATCAAGGTTGGCTTTTTGTTTATTAACAATCCTGCTACAGAAAAAAAACCGCTCTGATGGAAGATGTCCTGGGTATACCTAGATATTTTGTAGTTAGTGGTGCAACTAGAGGGAATGTATCATTTTTATGTCACCATTTTCTAGAGTTCATTGTCATTGGCAGAATTTCTTTATACAAAGTGAGTTCTTGTGGAGAAATTTTGCCATCAACTTCAATCTGTTTTGGTTCACTGAAATAAATATTCTAATAGAAACCTCATGGTTTTATTTGTTCAATTTTGCTTCTTTTGCATTTAAGAACTGTTGCAGAAACCAGTTTTGAAAAAAAAACAGCTTTTGAAAAAATTAAATTTTTTTTTAAAAAATCACCAGTTTTGAAAAAAAAATCACCGTTTTTGAAAAAAAACCCAGCTTTTGAAAATAAATTTACCACTTCTGAAAAACAAATTCTAACCACATTTGAAAAAAAAATTACCACTTTTGAAATAAATTGTCGTTTTTTCAAAACTGGAACTTTTTTTCAAAACTGGTTATTTTTTTTTCAACACTGGGTATTTTTTCAAAACTGGAAATTTTTTTTATCAAAAGTGGTTATTTTTTTTTCAAAACTGGAGAAAATTAATGGAAAATAGTTCTTTTTAGTTTCAAACTTTTTACCAATCTTCAGCCTTCAAAACCGGATGTCTCCTGGTGCCGACTTTAATCTGTCTGACCTGTGCAGGATGCTGGGTGTCGACTATACAGTTGACAGAAGATATTTGCATTGTTTTGTACGACATCGAAGAACCGCCACCTCTTCTAATACTAACTCGTTAAAACGAGCAACGCGAAGCGTGGCATATGCCCCCTCCCAAAATGCCAAGTGTATCAAACGCCAAATTTATAGAAGTAGCTATAACCTAAAAAGAACTTGAGGGAGCCGCCAAGGATGGCTAATTCTCCCGAATTAATTCCTTGATACTGTAATGCCTCGATACTGTAATGCTGTGATACTATAACTAATAATACGGTCTAGCAGAATTTTAAACCTCTTACTTGCCAAAAAATCAGTAATTTGACCTTGAGGTCAAAGGTCAGTGTTATATGTGGGTCATGATGATACGCGACACATAATCTCATGGTGATACACCCACATGCCAAATACCATAAGCCTAGGTCAAAAGATAAAACAGTTCTGAGCTGGACACGAATTCCGTCTATAGACGGACGGACAGGCGGAATTGGGTTTATGTGTTTAAATTTATGTGTTTATTCTAAAAAAACATGTCTAAATAGTCAAAAAAGTGATTTTTAGGAAATTTTTTGGGTGGTAGCTAACCCTAACCTACTACTGACCCTAACCCCTACCCCCCCCCCCCCCCTCCCCCGGATCATAAATTGGCACTATGTGACTAAAGGTGAAAAAAGACACATAACCACCACCTGTACTTGAAAATAAGTCACATAAGCCAAAAATAGCCACATAAACCGAAAAACAGCCGGGGCAGACATAACCCCTTCCGTACTTACAACTAAACACTTAAACCCATTTCGTTAGCTCGGACGTACTGACTGACAGATAGACGACACCACGACTACATTCCCCCGAAATTATTTTTTTGGGAAATAATTATTTAAATCCAGCATATGATGACAGCAAATATGTTGGACAGACACATTTTGCAATCATCTCCTAAGTTAAACAAGGGCAAATAACTATGTAAATGTTTATGCGAAGATATTAATTCTGTTTCAGGATCTGTTCCCCCATATTGAGGTATAAGCATGGCAAACATTATTTGAATTCAACAAATAATGACAGTGCCACAACAGCAAATATGTTGGACGGACACATTTTTCAATAATAATCCCCCAAGTTAAACAAGGGCAAATAACTTGGTAAATCCTTCGGCAAAATTATTAATTCTGCTGTAGGATCCATTCCCCCATGTTGAGGTACAAGCATAGCAAAATTTATTTGAATCTGACAAATAATGACAGTGCTGGAGCGGCTTATATGTTGGACAGACACATTTGTGTAACGAACATACGTAACGTACGAATGAACGAAGCTCTCCACTAGATAACCCCCTCCTGACTAGATCAGTCGGGGGCATAAAAAGTTGCTAGTGTTTTAAAACAAGGTTACTTGCGGTGGAAGTCCTCTAAAATGAACAACCTGAGTATAATCGGTTGACTAAGCTTGACTTTAGTCAGTATGCAGAAATGTGACCTTGAACACCAATAAAAAAATAAATACCATTAAGGAACGGTTTGATCCTGTGATTCGTCATCTGCGTTGTGTCCTTCGGTGAGATACTCAACTGCCCAGGCTGGGTTACAGTGACATTGGGTAATGAGTGGTACAACACGTAGATGGCATACTCGTCTTCAACCACTGATAAGCGGCATGCTTTTGTCGAGCTAGTAAAGCTTCACGATAGCTTGCGCCACTGGGCGGATCTTTCCTGTTTGTTCGGCTCATTCTATATTATAGCCTCTGTACTTCTCAAGGAAAAGTCTGGAATGTGGACGTTTTGGAGCTCATGTGTACAGTTGGGTGTCAAGTCGGTTTTTGGACATGCACTGGCCATTCGCGATTAGTGCAACAGTGTCACATAATCTTTGTCGTACAGGCACATAATTCCTCCAAACGAAACCCATGCTAATGATAGCCCAGGCACCTGTTATACTTAGTTTGTGTTTTCCATGGAAGCCGGCTGTTATCACAGGCTAGCAATAAGTGGACACGATGCCCAAACACTACCATCTTTGCTCTATCAATTTTGAATAGAGTAATAACGAATGGGAAAGCTAAAATAATAAACTGGTATCTGTGATTGGTCAGTTAGCTAACTTCTTTGAACAAGTTAGTAACTTGATTGAACAAGTCAGCTAATTTGAATAAACAAGTTGCTACCTTGTTTAAACTACATAAGTAACTTGTTTAAACAACGTAGCTAACTTGTTAGCTCACATGACTGAAAGTCAGGGTGAGCTATTCTGATCACTTTTCGTCCGTCGTTCGTCGTCTGTCGTCTGTCGTCCATCGTCCGTCTTCCGTCGTGAAGGTGGTGTTTGGGCCTTTTTCTCCCAAACCACTGGCCGCATATTAATGAAATTTCATGTGATTAGGGGTTATATAAAGGCATTTTGATTTTTTGTCAAATTAGGTTTTCGGCTCATATTGAGTAGAGGGTTGGGGCAAAAATGCTCCAATTCTTAAAAAATCTTCTTCTCAAGAACCAGCAATAGCAGAGACTTGATATTTGGTATGCAACTTCCTTTTGAGGTGTAGACTCAAGTTTGTTCAAGAGAAGTTGGAGGGGCTATATTTGACGATGTTAAAGGAGGGGCCAAAATTTTGGCCCCGCCCCAAATTTCTGTTTTCCAAACCGCGAGGCCGATTTGAACCAAATTTTATGTGAGTGCTTATTGGGTCATAAGTACCTAATTTATGCAGAAATTTTTTTCCCCATAGCCCCGTGGGAACCACAGGAGCTAAAAATAGAAAAAAATGAAAACGCCCATATCTCCAAAACTATACGGCACTGAGAATTCTTATTTGTTGTGAGGCTTCCTTAGGACCAACAGAATGGAATGGTCAAAAAAAATTGCCATCGGTTTTATCATGGGGTACTTTTTGGGGACTTTGAAAAAGTGGTGAGTCAGCATTTTTTAACACTGTGGGTAATGGGAAAAACATAAGACTACTTTTCTCCGAAACCACTGCTCCAAAAGCTTTAAAATTTCACATATAACATCTTTGGAAGATTGTTTCACACGTTTATTGAAATCAATTGCCTGGGTGGATATTGGGGCTCTCTATGGGAGCCCAAATGTTTAAATTAGTGCAGTATGAGGAGTATTTTTTTAAAAATCATCTTCTTCAGATCTAGCAATAAGAATGTTTTGATATTTGGTATTTTTGTTTTTTATGCATTTCTGTCAATTTTAAGACAAAACAATTTTTTTTTTTTTACCCTGAAAATTTGGGGTCCGGTGGGACTTAGAAAATTTTGGACCAAAATCCGTAAATTTTTTTTTGTGTTTTTTATGCGTTTCTGTCAATTCTAAGACAAAAAGAAATTTTTTTTTTTACACCGAAAATTTTGAGTCCGGGTGGGACTTCGCAAATTTTTGACCAAAATCCGGAAATTTTTGTTTTCGTTTTTTATGCATTTCGGTCAGTTTTAAGACAAAAAAAAATTTTTTTTTTACCCTGAATATTTGGGGTCTGGGTGGGACTTCGAAAATTTTGGACCAAAATCCATAATTTTTTTGTTTTTTGTTTTTTATGCGTTTCTGTCAATTTTAAGACAAAAAAAACATTTTTTTTTTTGCACCCAAAATTTGGGGTCCGGGTGGGACTTAGAAAATTTTGGACCAAAATCTGGAAATTAGTTTTAGCGTTTTTTATGCGTTTTATTTGGTATGCAGCATCCTTAGGGGGGTGAGATTCAAGTTTGTTGAAGCCAAGTCCCTAGGTTCATATTTAGGCTGAAAATTTGGGGTCACGTTGCGGACTTAGAAATTTTGGACCAAAATCCGTAATTTTTTTTTTTGTTTTTTATGTGTTTTGGTCAATTTCAAGACAAAAAAAAAAAAAAAAAAAAAAAAAATTCCCCTGAAAATTTGGGGTCCGGGTGGGACTTAGAAAATTTTGAACCAAAATCCGGAAATTATGTTTTTTTGTTTTTTATGCATTTCTGTCAATTTTAAGACAAAAAAAAAAAAAATTTTGTTTTACCCTGAAAATTTGGGGTTCGGGTGGGACTTAGAAAATTTTGGACCAAAATCCGAAAAAATTTTTTTTTTGTTTTTTATGCGTTTTGGTCAATTTCAAGACAAAAAAAAAAAAAAAAAAAAAAAATTTTCCCCTGAAAATTTGGGGTCCGGGTTGGACTTAGAAAATTTGGGACCAAAATCTGGAATTTTTGTTTTTTATGCATTTCTGTCAATTTTAAGACAAAACAATTTTTTTTTTTTTTACCCTGAAAATTTGGGGTCCGGTGGGACTTGGAAGAAAATTTTGGACCAAAATCCGTAAATTTTTTTTTGTGTTTTTTATGCGTTTCTGTCAATTCTAAGACAAAAAGAAATTTTTTTTTTTACACCGAAAATTTTGAGTCCGGGTGGAACTTCGAAAATTTTTGACCAAAATCCGGAAATTTTTGTTTTTGTTTTTTATGCATTTCGGTCAGTTTCAAGACAAAAAAAAAATTTTTTTTTTACCCTGAATATTTGGGGTCTGGGTGGGACTTTGAAAATTTTGGACCAAAATCCATAATTTTTTTGTTTTTTGTTTTTTATGCGTTTCTGTCAATTTTAAGACAAAAAAAACATTTTTTTTTTGCACCCAAAATTTGGGGTCCGGGTGGGACTTAGAAAATTTTGGACCAAAATCTGGAAATTAGTTTTAGCGTTTTTTATGCGTTTTAAGAAGAAGAAAAAAATTTAGGCTGAAAGTATTTTGTTTGGGGAAAAACTCTGTTTTTTATGTGTTTATCTCAATTTTGGGACGTTAAAGTGCAGGAACTGAAAATAGAAGGAAAATCCTGTGTATTGTGTGGGCACAATCGTTTCATCTAGTTGGTATATGCTTTTCTTAGGAGGGGCGTATGCAGCTTATTCAAGTCAAGTCCCTGGTTTGATATTTAGACTACCATGTCAGGTGAGTGCCCTCAGTTTCATTTTTTTGCAACTTACCAAGTGGCGCTAGTCCATGTTGTCATTTCAAAGTTGGGGACTGGGCTTATTAACGAGAACGGGTCTCTAAAACTAAAAGCTGAAAAGTTGGTAGGTGGGCTTATTTTCAAGTATGGGCTAAAACACGTGTCTGTATCGTAATTGTGGATGGTTGAATTTTGAGGGGCAGAGTAATGTCATGGAGATAATTTGTTTGGTGCCTAAAATCACTCTAAATCCTTCAAAATAATGCATTTTGTAGCAAAAAAACTGAAACTATCCTATTCCAAACCAATAACAATTTTTTTTAACCATTCCTTTGTGTTGGTCCTAAGGTCTTAGGAAGCTCCACACCAAATAAGAATTGTCAGTGCAATGAAGTTTTGGATATGTGGGTGTTTTAATTTTTTTTTCTATTTTTAGCTGGTGTAGTTAACATGGAGTGGCTGGAAGAATTTTTTTTTTGTACTTATGACCCAGTAATAACTCATATCAAATTTGGTACAAATCAGCCGCTCAGTTTGGAAGATGGAAATTTTGGGCAGGGCCACAATTCTTGCCCCTCCCATAATGACGACAAATATTGCCCCTCAAACTTCTCGAGCAAATTGGAGTCTACACCTCAAAATGATATTGAATACCAAATATCAAGTCAACATATGGAGAATGGCAAATGCCCACCTTGAAAATCTTGATAAACTAAAGAGATTTTATCATCCATGTTCACACAATAAAGTTAATGGAAATATGAGTAGCTTTTTAGCATTGGATGTTGGATGCCCAAATAATTTTCCAGACTTTCTACTAAACAACACCTAGTGGGTCTAGCAGCTTGCATATGATTTCTAGTAAAGTTGTCAAGAGGCAGCCAAGACATGACCAGAAACCACTGCCAAGGTAATTTGACTTTTGTTCACAGGACATCTTCTTGATTGTATTTTAACCCTTTACCTCACGAATCGACCGCATCCGCCCGCGTAATATGCAAATTGAGCAGTTGAAAGAATTAAATTTTTCAAAATATTTCAACAAAACCATATCATGTGACCCCTCATTGGAACGAGCTCATTGAGCTCGTTCCAATGATGGGTCACATGATATGGTTTTGTTGAATTATTTTTGTGAAAAATTTAAAAAAATGGTATTTAAAATAATAAATTATGATATCATTTGCGTTGGGTAAATGGTTAACAGGTTTTGTCAAAAATGGGAAAACATATTGGATGGTTAACAGCACCCAGTGGATATTGCTCAGAGTTAACAGCTGGGATGAACCCAGAGACTTCATTGAAAAGAAGAGGGGTTACGATGGTGTCAGGGTAACTGGTTCTTGTCAAATCACCGATGTTAAGCAACATCGAGCATGGTCTCATAGACTGGTTGGAAATCTTTTTCTTCTGGTGTGTTTGAGGTAATCTACTCTCTGTTCACTGTATTAAATATCTTGTTCATCATGGTGTTTCGGTACCCTTGTTTTCAATATATTTGCTTCAGAATGTTTCAATTAAAACTGAAACAACATGTACAATTGCTTTTTTTCTGAAAAGTATAAAAAAATGTAAGAATGTTAGATCAGGTTGCTAAAACGAATGAACACTGTTTTAATTATATTCTTTATGTGCAATTTTCATTGTCCTAGTTTTGAATGGCATGATAACAACATCGAAATGAAAGTTAACATATGGGTTTTTGAGTAATATTTAATAAACACAAATCTTCATTGCTTGGTAATATTCTTGTATGTTTTTTACTATAATGATTCCCTATGTGCAAAGAACATGTGCAGCATAACACCCCCACCGCCACCACTGAATTATGGACCCACGAAGCCATCTGGCAAAAGCAATCTTTAACTCTTGCTAATTTTTGAAAAGGCCTGACCTGAATCTTACAACAGTCTATGTAGTGAGTTTGGTGATTATGAAAGAAGTCAGTGATTATGATGTTCTAACATGAGTCCTAGAGCAGCAATGATCCATTTGTCATGATTCAATATGTATCATGACACATGACCAACGATATGATTATGATACTATCACGATACACCAAAACCATGTTCTGCTGGGATTTTCTATCTATAAAACAGAACACACATTTAAAATGCAGAGATAAAAGTTCAATTTTCACTGATATAGCTTGTTATTTTGAACACAGAACAATTTAAAAAGACAGAATACACTCCGAGATTCAGGACTATAACAGGTTTGGCCAATCTAACATATGCCCAATTCAAAATATGTGATACTTTTGTATCACGATCCACTTCACACGATATGCTATGCATATTGAGTGGAAGTGTTTTGCAATGCATTGAATTCGCGATGAATTGTTACAGCCCAAATGAGTCCATGTAGTGAGTTTGGGATATAAATCCATGTTGGTAATTATGATCCATGTAGTGAGCATGGTGTATAAGCACCATAAGGGGTAAATATGATATGCTAACATAAATCAGTCTACTGAGTTTGATGTATAAAATCCATGGGGGCAAGCCAGAAAATAAGCAATCTGTCATTTGTAGAGTGAGGTCCCCAGTGGGTGAATTTGATGACGCCATCCCATATAGTAGTGGGCCAATTTATCCTCTGGGTACCTCTTTCTGTTTAGGTTTGAGACCCTGATTTAGATTGAGGTCGCAGAGGGTGAATTTAGTGATGCAACCCTGCTGTGCAGGGTAGCATCACCAAATTCACCCTCTGGGGACCTCATTTTGCAGATGACAGTCTGCTTATTTTCTGCCTTGCATGGGGGTAATTATTGTATTCTAACATCAGTCCATGCAGTGAGTTTGGTATGTGAAATCCATGAGGGTAATATGCTATTCCAACCAATATCATCAGTCCATACAGCGAGTTTGGTGTATAAAATCTATTATCATATCACTCTTCCATTTTTAGCTCAACTTTGGCAAAGCCAGATTTGAGCTTTTGTCATGGCTCGTCCTCTGTCTGGCCGTCTGTCCGTACGTCAACAATTGGATACGGCTTGGGCTAGAGGCCGTATTTATGAACCGATCTTTACGAAACTTCTTGGGTACCTTTGTTATGACTGTGGGACGAGAACGGGTATTTTTGGGTGCGGTCCAAAATTCAAGATGACTGCCAGCTGCCATTTTGTACCGACGATGCAGAAATCTGTTTTTTGTACAGAACTTCCATATGAAATCTTTTGAATAATTTTTTGTATGAATGTTTAGTACCATGGGATACATCACATATAATACGGGTTTTTTTCTCGTGCGTAAATTGTGCAAATTAGATTAATTTTGATGTTTTTGGGGGTTACTTTCAGCACTGTAAGTGCAAATGCCAGTACGGCTCGGGCAAGAGGCCGTATTTATGAACCGATCTTTACAAAACTCCATGGGTACCTTTGTTATCACTGTGGGATGAGAGCGAGTGTTTTGGGGTGTGGTCCAAAATTCAAGATGGCCATCAGCAGCCATTTTGTACCAAAATTAGTGCAATCAGTCTTTTGTACAGAACTTCTGTATAAAAGTTCTGATTTGAATAAATTTTTGTATGAATGTTTAGTAACATGGAATACATCACATATTGTAAGGGGTTTTTTTTCGTGCAGAAATTATGCAAATTAGATGAACTTTGATTTATTCAGTGCTACTTACACAATGTGAGCACACATGTCAATACGGCTCAGGCTAGAGGCTGTATTTATGAACCGATCTTCACAAAACTTCTTGGGTACTGTTATCACCTTGGGACGAGAACGAGTGTTTCTGGGTGCGGTCCAAAATTCAAGATGGCTGCCAGTGGCCATTTTGTACTGAAATTAGGTCCAATCAGTTTTTTGTCACAAGTTCTATGCAGCTCGTATTTATGAACTGATCTTCACAAAACTTCTTGGGTACCTTTGTTTTCACCTTGGGACAGGAACGAGTGTGTTTTGGGGTGCCTTTGTTATCACTGTGCTATGAGAACAAATATTTTGGGGTTCAGTCAGACCCACTCTGGGACTAAAAGATTTCTTTTGTAGTTTAGCATCTGACTGTCACGCACCTTTACAATACTTGAACCTATACATTTGTTACAGGCAATGGTCAGTATTTATGTACAGACCGTTACAATACTTCATATGTACCTTTGTTATCAGGTCATTACCTAGATGTTTGTCATTGCTGTGTCACATACTATACATGTACATGTCTTTGTCTTGACAAGTTGAGGTACAGTGTCATTGACACTTTCATTTCAGCTTAACCATAGTTTCAGTGGATATTAGTTTGTGCTCAATATCACCTTCCACTGATTTCACTAGCTAATTGCGAAAAAATGCTTTCTAATTTGTTATCACTTCCTAAATCTGCATCAAATTAATGGCCATTAACTAATTCTCTCAGGGGTACAGACTAAATATCAAGATAATTCTGGTTTTGTTATAAACATTCAATAAATCATTACAAGTAATAAGAAATATATAAATACTTGAAAGTTAGTATTTATATCACCAAATTGTGTACAATTCTGAAAATAAGCAATCTGTCATTTTAAGGTCTCCAGAGGGTGTATTTGCTGACCCTAACCCATACGGTGGGCTACTATCTCCCAATTTATCCTCTTTAATATCTCTTTCTAGTTAGGTCTGAGATCTGATCATAAATGCGACCTGTGAGGTGCGCCAAAGGAAACTGAAGACGTACGTACATACGCCGACGGACGAGAAGTGATGGCAATAGCTCAGCTTGACTTTGTCAAGTTGAGCTAAAAATTGTTTTGTTATCTTCAATTTGGTTTCAATAAAGCCTGCTTTGTACATGAATATTTATGTGAATTGAATTGCAGATTCATGTGGAATGTTATGGCCCATATGCCAATGAAACAAAGTTGAGCTAAAGCTTTCACATTTTGGAAAGATGTTGAAAGCATTCATTTCATTTATAACTTACCATTTGGGACATCCTGAATCATTTCATCCTTTCCTTTATAATCAGTGATGGTGCCTTGATTGATTGCATAAAGTAATTTAGATACCTTGGCTACTTCTAATGTGCTTTGAGGTAATCTGTAGTATTCTCTATGTATATTGATATCATGTCCTAAAAATCTGGCTCAAATGTCTTGACTGGTACCACTGACACCACAAACCTGAGACACAGTTGCAAGCTGTTGTCTTAGTTTTGTTGACCTGATCCTTTCTGGGTGCTTAACCCTTTACCTAACATGAAAAGCAGACGACACTTGCAAAAAAAATTCTTGAATAACTAATTTTTTTCATTTTTTGTCTCAAAAACATAGGTTATGACCCCTCGTTGGAACGAGCTCGTCGAGCTCGTTCCAACGAGGGGTCATAACCTATGTTTTTGAGACAAAAAATGAAAAAATAATGAAAATTAATTGGCGATTTTTGAGAATAGCGCTGGCCGGTTTTGGCCGTTACGTTGGGTAAAGGGTTAATGCCAGAACAATCTGCTACTTTTCTGATGATGTCAGTTGCTCTTGCAGGGAATCGTGAGTTTTGTCTAGCAAACAGATATTCGGAATCAATTTTCAGTTCCTGTCTCCATTTCAGCATTGATCTGATATTATTTTGCATTCTAGTGTTCAAAAGAAGCGGTACTTTACTACCCTTTTTGCCTCTCACTTTGATGCGTATGTGAGACTGACACAGGTGTTTCTCAAATTGAGATAGTGAGTTCAAAACTTCAGCCTCAGTCACTGGAGAACATGATGCCTTTTCATAATCACAAAATTTCACAAACTGAGTCTCTCCACTTCTGCGGTTATATAAAATTATTTGTGTCATGCAAATTTCAACTAGTTCGTCATAATATTCTGTATTCCTAAACTTGATTAGTTCTTTTGCTCTTTTTTCCAAATAATCATTAAATAAAACAACATCCTGTTCAAGTGGCAGAAGTTTAGGTTCGTTAAATTTCCTTGTATGAAGAGTTTCTAATGCATGAGATGACATCTGCTCTGACCAATCGTCTTCATAGAGTTTCAGAAACCTGTCACAACTTTTCACTTTTTCTTCATCACCCAAAATAATATTGTCACTTCTTATGATTCTGGCCACTTTTGATAAACTGTGACCCAATTTTAGAATGAGAGAGGGGATGGTGTAGCTTTTGCTTTTTTCATTGAACCCTGTCACAACTTTTATACCTTTGATTAACCCTTTACCTAACATGAAAAGCAGACGACACTTGCAAAAAAAATTCTTGAATAACTAATTTTTTTCATTTTTTGTCTCAAAAACATAGGTTATGACCCCTCTTTGGAACGAGCTCGACGAGCTCGTTCCAAAGAGGGGTCATAACCTATGTTTTTGAGACAAAAAATGAAAAAAATAATGAACATTAATTGGCGATTTTTGTGAATAGCGCTGGCCGGTTTTGGCCGTTTCGTTGGGTAAAGGGTTAAAGAGTTCCAGTTTTCTGGTAAAACACATTTACTGACGGAGTTTACATTCCTGTCTACCACCTTCATGGAAATAACAAGTCTTGCAAGACAGCGCAATGTATTGGTGGTTTTGAGGATGGTTTCCCAATTTGTTGTATTGGATCTGACCAAATTTTGTTATCAAGGGATCTGATTTTATCTGCAGTGTCACATCATCATCCCTCATCTTGTTAGTGATATCTCTGTGGAAATACTTTGTTGGGATATTTTGACAAAGTGGTAGCAGTAACTGACCACTTGCAATGGTTTCTCCTCTTACTTTTGTACCCTTCATAGACAGAGCAGGACAAGTCTTCCTGTGTTTCCAAACATCTGATTTAATGAGTAAGGCCAAACAGTCAGGGCATGGTACATAACATTTTTCACTCTTTTCTTCACCTTTTCTGGGAGTGTATTTTGGGATAAGGGTTCCAGTCCCTTTTTCCAGTACACTAAAATTGTGATAATAGTTCCCTTTATTTACCAACTTTGACCAAGACAGTTTTTTTTTTCTTTAGATTTTACTGGGAGCATCATAATTTTAACAACTTCATTTTCTTTACTGTGCATTTGTTGCATGTGTCATGGCACTTTTGAAAAAAGTTTCTCGCAATACACACAGCACTGTTTTTTGATACTTTTTTTCTTATCAGTCTCTTCTTGCCTTAATAGAACTTTTGGTTCAGATGATTTTATCAAACCTGTGAGTATAAATTTTCCTGAATCATTTTCAGAATTGGAGCATGAATCTGGAACAATGTCAGAGCCATAAGCATTATCGTTATCAACACTCTTGTCATCTGAAGATATATCAGAAGGAATATGATGCTCATCGCCATCCAAACTGTCATCATCGCAATCACTCTCGTCTTCTGAACATACATCAGAAGGAATATGATCGTCATCATCACAATCACCGGCAATATCACTCTTGTCATCTTGAAGATGCATCAGAAGGAATATGATGCTTATCATCATCACAATTCTCAGCAATAACACTCTTGTCATCTGAAGATACATCAGGAGTATGATGCTTATCATCATCATCGTCATCTTCATCATCATCACAATCATCGGCAATATCAATCTTGTCTTCTGAAGATGCATCAGAAGGAATATAATTCTTATCATCATCACAAACTTCATCAATAACACGCTTTTTATCTGAAGATACATCAGGAGTATGATGCTTATCATCATCACAATCACCGGCAATATCAATCTTGTCATCTGAAGATGCATCAGAAGGAATATGATGCTTATCATCACAAACATCATCAATAATAAATAAAAGAGTGTTTATCTGAGAGAGGTCCATGAGAATCTGTTATAGTGTATTATTAAAATACAGTTAAAACAGAATTATTTCCTCTGTTTTACTGATGGGTCTCCCATAGAGAGCCCAAATACAGCCCCAGGGATTTGATTTCATCCACCATGTGAATCAACCTTCGAAAGATGTTATATGTGAAATATGAAAGCTTTTGGAGCAATGGTTTGGGAGAAAAAGTTTCTTTGTTTTTCTCATCACCCATAGTGTTAAAAAATGCTGCCTCAGCATTTTTTCAAAGTCCCGAAACTGAACCTTACAACAAAACCGATGGCAATTTTTTTTTTACCATTCTTTTCTGTTGATCCTAAGGAAGCTTCACACCAAATAAAAATTCTCAAGTGTCGTGCAGTTTTGGAGATATAGGCGTTTGAAATTTTTTTCTACTTTTAGCTCCTGAGGTTCCCACAGGGCAGGGAAACACTTTTTTTTTGCATGAATCAAGTACTTAGAACCCAGTAATACCTCATGTCAAATTTAGTTCAAATCGGCCTCTCAGTTCAGAAAATAGAAATTTTGGCCGGAGCACAAAATTGGGATCCTCCCCTAGCGAGCCCATATATTGACCTAGAAGATTTCATTGAACAAACTTGAATCTTGAGTACCAAAGGAGCTTGCATACCAAATATCAAAGCATTCTGACTGGTGATTCATGAGAAGAAGTTTTTAGAGAAATTGATGATTTTGGGGCATCACGCCCACCCAACCTGGGGCACCAAGTTCATTTTAACAAACTGGAAAGAGGATACCTCCATAATAGTGTATGCCAAAGTTGTTAGGGTTTGTCCAAGTGGTTTTGAAGGAGATGACTGAATTCCCAAAGTTAACAGACGACGGACGCCAAGTGATGGCAAAAGCTCCCACTGACTTTCAGTCAGGTGAGCTAACAAATATTCCACATATTGCACCAAGTTAAAACTCAGGCTCCAATAGAGAGCTCAGATATTAACCCAGGGATCGGATTTGAACAAACTGGAATCTGCCCCCCAATAAATGTTGTAAACCAAATATCAAAAAGAATTTCACGGGTGGATCTGAAGATTTTTAAAGAATATTCCTCATATTGCACAAAGATAAAATTTGAGCACCCACAGGGAGCCCAAATATTAACCCAGGGACCCGATTTTAACAAACTTGAACCTGACCGCCCTTGATATGTTGTATACCAAATATCAAGAGATTTTCACTCGTGAATCTGAAGAAGATGATTTTTAGCTCAACTTGAGAAAGTCAAGCTGAACTATTGCCATCACTTCTCGTCCGTCGGCGTACGTACGTACGTACGTTAGTATGTTAGTACGTTAGTACGTACGTCCACAATTTCCTTTGGCACACCTCACAGGTCGCATTTATGATCAGATTACTTTGAAACTGGGCATGCTTGTTTGGGGTGACCTCTAGATGGGAGCTATCGATTTTCTTCAATTTCCGTCAAAAAATGTTGCCGCGGCCAACGTTCTTAGAACTTAGTTTAGTCAAACCACAATATTTCCCTTTGGCACACCCTACAGGGCACATTTATGATTTGATTGCTTTGAAACCTGGTATGCTTATTTAGGGTGACCTCTAGATGGGAGCTATCGATTTTCTTCAATTTTCGGCAAAAAATGTTGCCACGGCCAACGTTCGTAGAACTTAGTTTAGTCAGACCTCAATATTTCCCTTTGGCACACCCTACAGGGCACATTTATGATCAGATTGCTTTGAAACCTGGTATGCTTGTTTGGGGAGACCTCTAGATGGGTGCTATCGATTTTCTTCAATTTCTGTCAAAAAATGTTGCCGCGGCCAACGTTCTTAGAACTTAGTTTATAGTCAGAAGACTCAATATTTCCCTTTGGCACACCCTACAGGGTACATTTATGATCGGATTGCTTTGAAACCTGGCATGCTTGTTTGGGGTGACCTCTAGATGGGAGCTATCGATTTTCTTCAATTTCCGGCAAAAAATGTTGCCGCGGCCAACGTTCTTAGAACTTAGTTTAGTCAAACCACAATATTTCCCTTTGGCACACCCTACAGGGCACATTTATGATTTGATTGCTTTGAAATCTGGTATGCTTATTTAGGGTGACCTTTAGATGGGAGCTATCGATTTTCTTCAATTTCCGGCAAAAAATGTTGCCACGGCCAACGTTCGTAGAACTTAGTTTAGTCAGACCTCAATATTTTCCTTTGGCACACCCCACAGGGCCCATTTATGATCAGATTGCTTTGAAACCTGGTATGCTTGTTTGGGGAGATCTCTAGATGGGAGCTATCGATTGTCTGCAATTTCTGTCAAAAAATGTTGCCGCAGCCAACGTTTTTAGAACTTAGTTTAGTCAGAAGACTCAATATTTCCCTTTGGCACACCCTACAGGGCACATTTATGATCGGATTGCTTTGAAACCTTTCATGCTTGTTTGGGGTGACCTCTAGATGGGAGCTATCGATTTTCTTCAATTTCCATCAAAAAATTTTGCCACAGCCAACATTCTTAGAACTTAGTTTAGTCAGACCACAATATTTCCCTTTGGCTCACCCTACAGGGCACATTTATGATTAGATTGCTTTGAAACCTGGTATGCTTATTTACGGTGACCTCTAGATGGGAGCTATTGATTTTCTTCCATTTCCGTCAAAAAATGTTGCCACGGCCAACGTTCTTAGAATTTAGTCTAGTCAGACCACAATATTTCCCTTTTATACACCCTACAGGGCACATTTATGATCGGATTGCTTTGAAGCCTGGCATGCTTGTTTGGGGAGGCCTCTAGATGGGAGCTATCAATTTTCTTCAGTTTCTGTCAAAAAATGTTGCCACTGGCAAAAAAAATGACATTGGTACCAATGATCTTCAATTTTTCCATTTCATTTATAACTTACGAAGTTCAAGTTTGTCAAGTTGAGCTACAGTGTCATTGACACTTTCATTAAAGAATATTCCTCATATTGCACTAATTTAAAATTTGGGTTCCAATAGAACCCAAATATTAACACAGGAACCTGATTTTAACAAACCTGAACTTGACTGCCCTAGATATGTTGTATACCAAATATCAAGAGATTTTCACTTGTGGATCTGAAGAAGATGATTTTTAAAGAATATTCCTCATATTGCACTAATTTAAAATTTGGGTGCCAAAAGAACCCAAATATTAACCCAGGGACACGATTTGAATAAGCTTGAATCTGCTGCCCCCCCCCCCCCCCTTCCCCCAGAGATGTTGTATACCAAATATGAATCGATTTTCACTGGTGGATCTGAAGAAGATTTTTAAAAAAATATTCTTCATTTTGCACAAAGTTAAAATCCAGGCTTCCATAGGGCATCCAAACATTAACCCAGGGACTCCATTTGAACAACCTTGAATCTGACTCTCCTAGAGATGTCGTATACCAAATATCAAAAGATTTTCATTGATGGATCTGAAGAAGATTTTTGAAGAATATTTCACATATTTATTTATTTATTGTTGTTTAAGGTCACTTTTCTGCAACTGTGTCTATGTGTGACCATAACAAGGGTATAAAGTAAAGTTTAACCAATCGTTTATATCAAAGCTGCCCATTTTAGAGGACTTCCACTCCAGGCATTGGTGGCCATGTACTATTTTACCAGTAAAAGAGAACTGTTTTCCCACAGTAAACAAGCACTGCATCACTTACTGGGGCTCCTACGAATTAGAAAATATTGTTTTGGATATCACAACATATCTTATTTATGGTACATAATGCAAGTGCACCAAAAGTGCATCACAAACTATTATTAAAAAGATTTTGAAAACGACGATTTTCTGTCAATTGTTTCTCTTTACATTCACCTTAAACAATGTCCATTTCATAATACAGCATTAAAATAATGTTTATTTAAAAATTATTACAAAGGCCCTTGTCCCCTACCCCTCATGGCAACATCTGAAAAATCCTATTAATGAGGGTCAACTTTTTTTTAATTGGTGTTTAAGGTCAATTTCAGCATCTATGGCTATATAATGATCACAACAAGTATAAAGTTAACCCATCATTTATACCAAGTGCCCATTTCACAGGGTCTCAAGCTCTTTTGTAACTAGCAATATCTCTTCAAAGTGATGACATCGGGCCAGAAACTCGACTATATCTCTGTGTCAAGAACATCTGAATTTGAAGAGAAAATGCGATATAGGAGGCATCGCTGAATGAGCTCTTCCACAAGGGCCCTTGGTCTTTAAGATCTTGTGGCATAACTGTTGACGTTTATATATGTCCAGGCCTTTAAGGGTTAATTGTGCCCGAACAGACCATAAAAAAATAAATGATTCTCAAACAGATGAGTTAATTTTTCAAAATAAATGGCCAGTGCTTTTTCCCCCTCATGTAAAAGTTAAAAAATTTCTAGTAATTTATAAGTATAATATATTTTTTATACTTACCAATGACCCAGACTTAGCTGGTGCCAACTCTTAAAATTCTAGGGCCAAACACAAATTTTGCACCCCCAATCCCAAAAATTTGCATCAGAATCCAAATGAAAGTGTCAATGACACTGTAGCTCAACTTGACAAACTTGAACTTGGTAAGTTATAAATGAAACGGCGAAATTGAAGATCATTGGTACCTATGTTATTTGATGAAATTTCAACATAACAGCATTGTGTGTGCACAACGTCAGAGTAATCCATGCAATTTTCAAATGTAAACAGTAAGACTGGCTAAAGGAAGAATGTTGATACACAAATGCAGTATGTTCAGAGGTTATTGTAAATGGCAACTTTTTTCACAGAAATGAATGCTAATCAATAGATCTTACCTAAAGTTCTTGCCTAATGAGCACACCAAGTTCAAAAACAATCCTATGATAAATGTGGCCTGTAGGCCATGTCAAAGAATGTTGATGCACAAATGCAATAAATTCAAAGATTGTTGCTAACAGCAACAGTTTTTGATGGAAATGAAAAGAAAATCAATAGCTCCTATCTTTGTCACCCTGCATAAGCATACAAAGTTTTAAAACAACCTGATAATGAATGTGCCCTCTGAGTCATTACCAAAGGAAGATGTTAATGCACAAATGCACTAAGTAGAAGGTCATTGCTTGTGGCAATGGGTTTTTTTTGGGGGGGAGGGGGGGGGGGGGGGGGGTTGGAAATTCATAAATATACCCTGCTGAGAGTTCAAAAGGGATAAGTTGATGCACAAGTGCAGTAAGTTCAAAGGCTGTTGATAACGACAATAATTTTTTATGGAAATGAAAAAAAGCAATAGCCCACATCTAGAGGTCATCCCAAACACACATACCAAGTTTCAAAGTGATCCAATCATAAATGTGCCCTGAAGGGTGTGTTAAAGGGACATACTGAGGCCTGATTAAACGAAGTTCAAAGGTCAGCGGCAACATTTTTTGACAAACAGGAAGAAAATTGACAGCTCCCATATAGATGTCACCCCACATGAGCACACCAAGTTTGCAAGCGATCCAATGATAAATGTGCCCTGCAGGGTGTGTCAAGGGGAAATATTAACTGCACTAAGTTTTTGCAAAGTTCATTGAAGGTCATTGCCAGCGGCAGCAGTTTTTGACGGAAATCGAAGGAAATCCACAGCTCCCATCTAGAGGAAATCCCAAACAAGCATACAAAGTTTCAAACCGCTCTGATCATAAATGGGGCCTGTAGGGCATGCCAAAGGAATATACTGATACCTGACTAAACTAAGTTTAAAGATTGTTGCCAGCGGCAACATTTTTTGACGGACAGAAATGGAAGAAAATCGATAGCTCCCATCTAGAGGTCACCCCAAACATGCATGCCAGGTTTCAAAGCAATCCGATCATAAATGTGCCCTGTAGGGTATGCCAAATGAAAATATTGAGGTTTGACTAAACTAAATTCTAAGAACCTTGGCAGCGGCAACATTTTTTGACGTAAATGGAAGAAAATCGATAGCTCCCATCCAGAGGTCACCCCAAACAAGCATGCCAGGTTTCAAAGCAATCCAATCATAAATGTGCCCTATAGGGTGTGCCAAAGGAAAATATTGAGGTTTGTCTAAACTAAGTTCTAAGAACCTTGGCCGCGGCAACATTTTTGACGGAAATTGAAGAAAATCGATAGCTCCCATCTAGACGTCACACCAAACAAGCATACCAAGTTTCAAAGCAATCCAATCTTAAATGTGCCCTGTAGGGTGTGCCAAAGGGAAATATTGAGGTTTGACTAAACTAAGTTCTACGAATGTTGGCCACGGCAACATTTTTTGATGGAAATGGAAGAAAATTGATAGCTCCCATCTAGAGGGCACCCCAAACAAGCATGCCAGGTTTCAAAGCAATCCAATCATAAATGTGCCCTGTAGGGTGTGCCAAAGGGAAATATTGAGGTTTGACTAAACTAAGTTCTACGAACGTTGGCCGCGGCAACATTTTTTGACGGAAATTAAAAAAAATCGATAGCTCCCATCTAGAGGTCACCCCAAACAAGCATACCAGGTTTCAAAGCGATCTGATCATAAATGCGACCTGTGAGGTGTGCCAAAGGAAATTGTGGACATACGTACTAACATATGTACATACGTATGTCGACGGACGAGAAGTGATGGCAATAGCTCAGCTTGACTTTGTCAAGTTGAGCTAAAAATCAATGTCCTATGTAGTCCTCCATACTTTTATCCACTGCGCATGTGCAGTGTCAAGGAAGTACCGAAATTGGCACCAAATCCTCATTCTTACAACCAGTGCCTGGTAAGTGTTATATAATCAGCGGGGAGGTATGAGTTCCCAACTCATGGGAGGGCCATCCCCGTCTGGGTCATTGGTAAGTATAAAAAATATATAAATTACTAGAAATTTTTTAACATTTTTATGCTGTACCAATGACCCAGACTTAGCTGAATAGAAAAAAGGCTGGAGGGCCTAGGACATAAAGGAAAATTCAATAGAGTCAATTACATGTAAACAGAATTATCCCCTCAAGGAGAAAAGGAGAAACAGGCTTTACATGTATCTTTCTTGTTTTTAGCAAAGAAGAAAGACACAATACCATTTCGTAATTGAGCACAATAACATCAATGATCTCTATTAACATCCAGTATAACCCATTATACTAATTTTGTAAAGGAAAGCAAATAAATAAAGATAGTCCAGAGAATGAGACTTTTTATACTCATTTAAAAGTGTCCGAGGATTGTATATTAGCACTCGTATGACACGTGACATATACAAATGCTACACACCGAGCTACACTTTAAAAATATTACATAAATGAGATAAACATTAGCTTGACACTTTAAAACCATCCCGGCACTGACTCAGAATTACTGGCTCCAGAGGGTATTCCCTTGCTTTTCACTATAAAGCAGGTGATATAAGGGAACACCATCCCCCCCCACCCCCCTTTCCCTGGGTCAAAGCAAAGAGGGCAGCAGGACAGAGTCACTGCCGGAACAGAAAGCTTGCATAACTATAGTTGCAACTGTTTAATGGACGACATTCTGAGCAACAGATAACAGACCTAAACAATGCAGGTCGCCAGAAATGGACTCAATATTTCTAAGATAAAAATTCGTGAATGTGGAAGGCTGAGACCAATATGCAGCCTTCATCAAATCGGTGATAGCAACACTATTAGCATAAGCCCAAGATGAAGACAGTGCTCTTACTTCATGCATCAAAATCTTAATTACAAACTGCTGAGTAGAAGATAATTTTTCATGAGCAGTACGGATAGTTAATTGAATCCACCTAGCAATAGAATGGACTGTAATGTCCTTTCTATTAGGCAGCAGAGACAGAAAGAAATGCTTACATCCCTTTCTGATAAACTCAGATCTACGTTTGTAAATACGCATAGCTCTGACTGACAAAGTAAAGGCCTATGACCATCTGAAGACGGAAGAGCCTTAATCACAATAGATTCAGGATACTTATTAGGAGCCTGATTCTTAGCCAAAAATCCAACATTAGTAGTCAAAGTAATAGTATTACCAACACTACGATAGAGAGAATCATCAACAGATAGTGCATGAAGCTCACTAACTCTTCTAGCAGAAGAGAAGGCTACGAGAAAAGCTGTTTTATAAGATAAGTATTCGAAGTCCACTGTATCAAGCGGCTCAAATGGCGCTTCTTTTAGCTTCAGAAGAACCCAGGCTCAATTCCACTTAGGAATTAACCTAAGGGTTCTAGGTCTATTTATCGAAACATTTTTCACTAACTTAGATAAAGAGACATTAGATCCAATTTGTGAGCTATCATGATGAGCATAGGTATCCGATAGCATAGACCTATAATCCTTAACTGGTAGAGTGCTGGAAGCCCATATTTGGGCTTTCTTCGTACTCTGCAGAAGTGTTTCCAATCATCTTTAAAGTTAAATTATTTTGTGTGGATTTGCCTTGTTAAAATTCTTGGGAGAGTGCCTAGAGACACTCTCCAATAAATTGTAACAAGACATAAACATGTGAACAAATTTTGACCACCAAAAAATATTCAGCACTCTACCAGTTAATGGTTATTGGCTGCAGTTTGATCTCGTCAAACAAGTAGACCAGAAAATTGGCAATTTCTGGAATGGAAGGATCATAAATATCAACAGAATGATTCCTACACCATCAAGAGAGAACCTTCCACTTAGTAGCATAATTTAGCGAAGAGGAGGTCCTCCTACAGTTAGAAATCTCGTCCACTGCTCGTCCTGTAAAATGCTTGACATGCAAGAAGGACCACACAACAGAAATACGTAAAGGTTGAGACCTTGCGGGTTGTGATGCAGTGTGCGCGATTTCCCCTGCAAAAGAAGATCCTCCCGTGGAGGAATCTTCTGCGGAATGTCCCACAACAGACACCTGAGTAGATTTATCCACCGTCTCTGGGGTGACAGAGATGCTACCAACAGAATCTTGCAGTGAGATTGCTTGATTTATAGCAATATCTGTTGAATCAACCGAGCTGGAGGATACGCGTATCCTATCATTCCGTCCCAAGAGATCAAGAGGGCGTCTACTGCAAATGCTCGAGGCGACACATCTGCAACTGATTGTTGAGATGCGTCGCAAATAAGTCTATCATAGGACGATCCCATTGGTAGCAAATCTGATCGAATACACGTTTGTTGAGAGTCCATTCTGACGGCAACATATGACCTTTCCGAGAAAGGGAGTCTGCTAGAACGTTCAGACGACCCGGAATATGACGGACCGATAGAAGAACTTGATGCTCTAGGACAAACAGAAGGATTCTTTCCGTTAAGTAGAACAACGGAATGGAATGAGTGCCTCCCTGGTTCCGAATATACGCTGCTACTGTCGAATTGTCGGACAGAATTTGAACATGTGAATTCTGAATAATGTTCATGTGAATAATGTTCATGATGTAGCGCAAGCCAAATTGACATCATCTCTTTGATGTTTATGTGCTTGTTTAGAAACTGCGGATCCCAAATACCCTGGCACCTCGAAACTGTTGGGCTCAAGGTTGCGCCCCAACCTGTTTGACCGGCATCTGTCATAATCATAAAGCTCGGATCCGGCAGTTGCAGTGGTACTCCCTGAGTTAACCACTGAATATCTGCCCAAGTCTGAATCTCTTGTTTAACTTGATTCGACAAGACTATGTTCGATTCGAGCGAATGAATCTTCACACTCCAATTCTGAGTAAGAAATATTTGGAGCGGCCGAGTGTGTAGTCGCCCCATCGGAATGAGATCTGTGGCGGCTCCGCACAAACCTATCAGTCTCATGAATTCTCTCGCTGTTACTACATCTCAGTGAAGACAAAAGCGTGCGTAACACCTGACTAATTTTGCTCTGGTTAACCGCATACGAACAAGATTTTTGTGCGTCTCGAAGCTCATTCCCAGGTGGCACTTGATCCGACTTATTTTCGTTTACTATGAAACCTAGATGTCGGAGCAGTTGAAGCAGACTCTGAACATCGTTCTGAAGTGTTAACTCGTTGCCGTACCTCTGAAGAATGTCGTCCAGGTAGGCCGACGTTACCGCAGACGGATGAGCTCAGAAATGAGTCATTACCAAGTTTATTATTCGAGTGAAAACCAAGGGCGCTAGGTTCAGACCGAAGCACATTGCTCAGAAAAAACGACTCCTAGGACAGCGAAGATACTTGCTGAACGCCAGATGCACCATGACGTGAAAGTACGCATCTTTGAGATCTATGCTTGCAGCATAGTCGTTCACCTGAATGCTCGCTCTGACCGATTGAATGGTCTCCATATAAAATTTTGGGGCCATGATCAGCTTGTTTATCCAGCTCAGATCTATGACTGGCCGAAACTAGCCGTCTGGTTTCGGAACCAGGAACAGATGACTGTAGAAACCTGGAGATTCCTGGTTTTCTACGACCTCTATCACGTTCTTCTCCAGAAGAGATTGGACTTCTGATAGAAGCGAATCTCTCTTCTGAGGATTTGAGGAAGCTGAGTCCATCGTGAATTTCGAGTTAACGGAGGTTTTTCCTTGAAGGACAGTTTTAGACCTTCGGAAATAACCCCTTGTACCCATGGGTCATCCGTAGTTGACAACAAGTTGGTTAAGAATCTCGATAGCCTTCCACCCACTGGAACGCAATAGAGGTTCAGACCATCACCTTCTGGATCTGCGAGACTTGCGGGAGGAGAAACCACATCCTCCACGACCCGCACCTCGCCCCGTCGACCTAGGGGCGTCTGACCGGTTGTCTCGGCCAGTATTACGACCCCTAGCTGAGTCGCTACCCTGACTGTCTCTGGAGTAAGATCTAGAGGCTATCTTAGATCCTCTATAGGAACTTCCCTTGGACATACTCGTCCCGGAAGTGCCTGCCTTACTCCTCTCTGCTGAGTCTGACTTTTTAGAAGCGGACTTAAAAAGCAGAGAATCCGAAGCTTTCTTAGTAATCTGATCGTAGATTATAGAAAGCTTATCGTCGAAGAGAAGCCCTCCGGAGACCGGAGCGACTCGAAGAGAGTTTTTCACCTTATTATCCATTCTTGTGGATGCAGCCAAGGCAGCATCACGTCTAACTAACTCCAGATTTGCCACTGAAAGGGCAGAGTTATACGTAGAGTATGCTATGGCCCTCGAAAGAACTCTTAAGGAAGTTTGAACATCCTGGAATTTATTTCCTTCAAGACGTAATGATAACGCTCTGGTAAGGTGATCTGCATACGATAAAGAAACTAATTCTGTTAGACGAAATTGTCGTCTCCAGCATACTGGATTGAATCGACATAGACGATGGTAAAGACAATTCCAAGTCTTCTGCCTGGTCGTCTAGATGCAGTGGAACTCTCCGCACGCCCTGTCCTGCCGTTTCAAATTTATTTCTGTTATTGATGAAAGGCAGCTGTAGAGCATGAGGCGATAAGAAATCGGAGTTGCCTGTCTTAGAGGCTAGTTTGAATATAGCCTCATTTAAAAGTTCAAATGTCCACGTGACATTACTGGACTGGGTCGGAAATTCAGGCGCAATGTCCCTATTCCGGCCGAAAAAATCTGTGTCCAGTGATGCTATCAGTCTCTTATCCGGTAACGCAGCATTTTGGTCCGGAGAAACAACTTTTGGAAGCTCCGCTGATTCCCTTTCACCATCCGACTGGACTACTTGATAATCTCGGTCGTCCCTTTCTGACTCTGCAAGGGAGCGAACCGACCCAGCTTCCTCAGACAATTCCTGTTCTGAAAAAGTTTATGATGGCTGCTGGGATGCTGCTATGAGTTGAGATATTTGCGATAGCAAGTCCGTCACAGAGGCCTGTGGAGCTGTGGTCTTACGTGATTTAGCCACTGGAAGCTCCTGGGACGATAGTTCTTGCATACTTTTATGCGAACGTCCCGACTGTGAAGACCTCGTGTCCCTGGCTACCAAATGGCATGACCTGGTCGACCTGGAATCTCTGGTCACCGAAGCAGGCTGGATATCGGCGGTCACGTAGCCAAGGTGCGGTCATGTGTGCTGCCGTGAGGATGAGGAAGCCAATAGACTAGTCGCGCCGGACTCTCTATGCGACGGAGCATCCCGAGCAGGACTGGACATATGCTCCGACTGACGAACATTATGTACAACAACATCTGGGCCCAGATGATGTTGTAAGAGAGAGGGGCCTCTCTCGCTCACGGTCCGGGTAGACCTGGACGAGCTAGCTACCAGACTGACTGGCTTCCTCCATTCCATCCTCCGATCCGTCGTCGCCGGGTGTGCACGATCCATGTTTATAGTGCTCGCAACACCCGATCTCCTTTCCTGGACCACAACGGACGAACCTGGCGTCACAACCATTTCGTGAATGATTGCTTCACCGGGCGAGCTAGTGAGTGGGCAACAATGCCGTTGATCCTACTTGGGACCTCTTAGGCATTTGCCGAACTTCATTGAGCACTTTGGCCGCTAGCTCTTCATTTGACTGCGACGACGGAGTCACACTTCTTAAAGACATCACGGAAACATCACCCTGTCCTTGTTCCTCTGAAAAAGAGACTGAAAAACTACAGTGACCCTGTGGCAAGAGGGCCGGCATGGACCTCTCACCACTAACAATATACCGTGACACCATCTCCAACGTTTGTCATCCCAATTGGCACACATAGAGCAAGAATTAGTGCGAGTACACTGACTACATGAAACACAATGAACATGAGAATCAGAGGAAGACTTCCTCGATTTACAATTTGAACAATATTCTTTCATATTGAAATAATATAAACAGTCATATTACTCGCACTAACCCTTGAAACAAAGATACATGATAATAATATAATCCATTACAAACATTTCGAAAAAATAATTCAAGAGAAAATATTTTTCGAAAATTTTTCAAAATGAGTCCAAGTTCCCAATGGGAACGATGAGCCCAAATGAATCACAAAAAAGCCTAAGTGTGGACAAAAATTTTAAAACATATTTAAAAATTAATGTTACACTTACGGACAATATTAAAGTATCTGGCTATGAGCAGAACTAAATAGAAGACAAGGAATCACTATCAGAAGTAACCATTGTCAACGTAAACAAAAGTGTATAAAAACCGGAAACAAGACTCCAGGCACTGTAAACATGGCCCAAAATCAGTCACCAATTTAAACACTATCCGATGTAAAACAGAGGCTTCCTAAGAAGAAACTGCAGTACATCGGATGGTAGATGCATGACCATAACGTCTAACCACCCTAGGGTGAGGACGTAACCATGGGGAAAAACAGAATAAACATTCTGTTACCAAGCCATAACTCCCAAGAAATTTTAGTAAAAAAAATTACAAAAATTATGCCAAAAGCATGGGAGAATAGCAAGGGGGTATCAAGGAAAGGGAGAGAGGAAACACTGAACAAACAATGGAACTTTCATAGCAAGAATGAAAACATCAGGCTCATGCCCCGAAATTAGGGAACATGAAATAGTTTCGGATAAAAATTATAAATTACAGCTCTGAACACATCCTTCCATTGTTTCTTCCTCTCATCCTTTTATTTCATCCTTAGATCCACCATTTCTTTCATGATTATGTGCCTGGCATCATTTTAACTGAGATTTACAAGCACAAATATCAGTGAGATGTTACTGATTTCAGGGCCAAACAGAGAATGAGGATTTTGCGCCAATTTCGGTACTTCCTTGACACTGCACATGCGCAGTGTATAAAAGTATGGAGGACCACATAGGACATTGATTTATTAGATTCTGATGCAAATTTTGGGGATGGGGGGGGGGGGGGGGGCAAAATTTGTGTTTGGCCCTAGAAATTTAAGAGTTAGCACCAGCTAAGTCTGGGTCATTGGTACAGTATAAAAATACTGACAGTTGTTCTGTTGAAAACGGATTTGTCAGCAGTCTTTCTCTTTTTCCATAATCAGAAGACCTTTCCTGATTTTGTTGTGGACAAAGTCTTTGACATTTCTCCAGCTCCTTCTGTGAAGGATCAGTTCTTTCTTCAAAGACTGGTCCACCTCACTTTTCCTGGGTAACTTCCCCAGCCTCACATGATGGTCGAAGTGCCGCATAACTGCTTGTTTTTCTGATTCAGACCGTGGTCTCATTTTCACTGTGAAAAAAAATAAAACAGTAAAAGGAATTAAAACTGAAGTACAGTGAAACCTGTTTTGAACGACCACTGTTTTAAGCGACCACCTGTCTTGAGCGACCGGTTTTCCGAGTCACCAACAAGATTTCTTCTATAATACCACTGCTATGAACGACCACCTGTCTTGAATGACCAGCGACCACCCTTTTCATGTCCCGAAGTGTGTTTTCACCTGCTATGAGCGACCAGGGATTGGGAGAATGATCGTGATTTATGAATAATATGAATGCTAAACAATTGTGTGTTGAAATTAAAGTAGAATAAAAAATATTAGAAATGTCTTTACCTGTGTGTATTCTTAATTTTATTCCTGCTATGCACAGATTCATGCAGGGCAGTGAAGTTCTACATCACAAATCCTTGCATAATCCAGTATGTTGAATGAATGAAAAGTTTGTATAATTGTCCAACTTTGACAGATATTTTTGTAAATGAAAGTGTTTAAACAACAAGCAGTGAATTTTTTTCACAATACGCTTTAACACAACACCAGTACACAGACACCGGACACTTTTGTTAGTAAAAACATTGGATGTTCAATCAAGTATAACTTGTCTGTAAAAACACTGCCATCTGTCCAAGTAGGCTAAACTGTCAGCATCCCTCTGATATCACAAACGATTCGAAACAAACTTGAAATGAAAGGCCATTAGCTTGTTGTATAATTTATAAAAACTCTGGAAAATGTATATAAATGAAATGGTTGGCCCTGACCCTCAATCAATTCGATCAAGCATTTCCAGTTCTAGAAAATTGAGAAACAAATTGTACGATGGATACGGCAACAAAGAAAAGAAAAATGGTATATTTGGACACCCCTTCCAAAAAAAGAAAGGTTTTGACTTTGGAGGAAAGAGTTGGTGTCATTGATAAGTTTGAGCATGGTGACACTGCTAGAAAGATTGCGTCAGAATTATCAGTTGGGAAGACACAAGTCCAAAACATAATCAGAGAAAAAGAGAAGATACGACAGGAGTGGGAAAATGGAGCCTGCTCAAGAAGAAAATACAGCGTAGCCAGAAGAATATTATATGGTGATCTAAACGAAGTAATTTGGCAATGGTTTTGCATGGCAAGAAAGAAGAATATCCCAATAACTGGCACACTTATTCAACAGAAAGCCATTGTGTACTCCATGGAACTCGGTCACGACGATTTAACTGCATCGAATGGGTGGCTGGAGAGCTTTAGGTCCAAGTACAACATTAAGGCGAGTGTGTTAAGCGGAGAGTCAGCTGATGTTGATAACGTGACCGTTGATGACTGGATCAAACGCCTTCCCTCAGTGACAGAAGGATATGATCTGAAAGACATTTTCAATGCTGATGAAACAGGTTTATTTTTTCGTGGACTTCCTCAAAAATCATTGGTGAATAATGAAGATTCCAGAAAAGGGGTGAAATTTATGAAGGAACGCGTAACAATTCTTCTGGCATGCAGTGCAACGGGTGAGAAGTTGGCTCCAATGGTGATAGGAAAGGCGAAGCATCCTCGTTGTTTCAAAGGAACGGACATGAAACGCTTAGGTGTAGTGTATCAAAACAACAAAAAAGCCTGGATGACAGGAGTTATCTTCACACAATGGATCAAGTCAATCAATAAAAAAATGGCAGCACAGTACAGAAAAATTTTAATGTTTGTGGATAATTTTAGTGGCCACCCAGATGTTTCGCAAAGTAATGTAAAACTTGTATTTTTACCCCCAAATACAACATCGAAGGTTCAGCCATGTGGCGCAGGAATCATCCAGACAGTGAAACTAAATTACCGTAAAAAAATGCTGAACCACATTTTGTGTAAAATTGATGAAGTTTCTTCTGCTTAGGAAGTGTGCAAATCAATTTCCTTGTTGTCGGCAATAATGTGGGTAAAATCAGCTTGGAGTGAAGTGAGTGTTAAAACAATTGAGAAGTGTTTTGCCAAATGTGGACTGAGAAATTGTTCTGACTGTGATCTTGTTGAGGGCTGTGGGCAAGGGGAAGTTAACCCACAGTTTAAAAAAATACTTTCAGGCTTCACAATGGACGAATATGTTCAAATGGACTCTAACATGGTCAGCCATGATGACAGTGACAATCCCAACTAGGAAAGTGATGTTTTGAAGGGGGCACAGTTGTCACTGGAGGACGATAGTGATGACGATAGTGACAGTGACACTGAAGTTGAAGTTTCCTGTCAAAAAAATATTCCGTTAATAACTCATTCAACAGCATTAGATATGCTAACCCAGTTACGGGACTATAGTGCACATTACAGTAATGTAGAACTTTTATGCCTTTGTGCACAGATGGAAGAAAAGATAGAGGAGACAAAAATGTCTGTTCGGTGTGTTCAACCAAAAATTTATTCTTTTTTTACTAATTAAACAGTTTGTGTTTTTATTTATATATATATATATATATACGGCGAGTGTGTGTGGTGGGGGGGTGGCAGCAATATTAATTTTTGGATGCTACTCGTAACATAATTTTATGGGTTTGTACTTCTTTCCCGAGAAGGCTGTACAAATCCATAAAATTATAATACGGAGTTGCACCAAGGGTGGTTCAATACGGGTCCGTTGAAAAACTATGGGGGGGGGGGGGGGGGGGGGGGGGTGGCAGCAGTATTATTTTTTGGATGCTACTCGTAACATAATTTTATGGGTTTGTACTTCTTTCACGAGATGGCTGTACAAATCCATAAAATTATTATACGGAATTGCGCCAGTTGGAGCGAGTTGACCCAGGGTGAAGTTGACCCATGTTTACATCCCTGTAGTTCTTCATATAATCGTGATTAAAATATGTTGTTATAAAACACCACGGTATTTTACAACATCATATTTTGCGACACAAATTTGGGTATTGGTCGTACTTATTACTTCTGTGGAGATCAATTCCTTTGTCACTTTACGGCAATGGGCACTCTGCTACGAATTTACACAAACAGTGTTAGCTGCCATTTAAACTATTGTCCGGTGTGTTTTGTTTTTGAGTCGTTGCTTTCCGCCCGTTTTCGTGCACATGTGAATGTTGTGTACAAACATGGTATAATTTTGATTTGTACCCTTTATCAATGTATGGGTACGTAGCAACTTGATAATGACCGACGCATCACTTAATTTAACCAGGTGAATCATCTTACATTTCATTGAGAAATTCCACTAAAATGGGCAAGGAATTTGAAAGCGTAAGTCACCTCTTTTCGTTAACACTTCAACTTCTCCCCTCCCAATTAGTGAATTACCCCAAAGAGAAAATTTTTCAAGAGGTTTTCAGCTCGCAGCTTTGTGGTCACATCCCTTGAAACAGAAAAGGATAAAAATATTTGGGGTTGTTTAAAGAAAGAATGAATGACAACAAAATAGCTTTATGACTTTTATTCAAATAATAGGAATAACAACCAAACTTGTACGTGGATGTTTTATTCAAAATTACAAAAATCTTTATATATTGCAAATGTATATTATATTTACATAAGAAAAATGATCATAATACACAAAACTAAAACAATGTTTTTACATAGTGTACTCATGCACACATTTCATGATATTTTATTGTTTATTTATGTAATGAATAAAATGATAAAAAATGCTTGAATCTGAAATATAAAACAAATTAATTTAAATATGAATAACAATATATATATACATAAGAAAAATGATCATAATACACAAAACTATAAACAGTGACTGTAGTCGCTGTGCATTGTATGCCTGAAATACAGAATACAGTAATTTATTATAATTTATATGTTCATGTTTTTACATAGTGTACTCATGCACACATTTTCAAGATATTTTATTGTTTATTTATGTAATAAATACAATAATAAAAAATACTTGAACCTGAAATATAAATAAAACAAATTAATTTAATAAAATAATAAATGCAAATCATTGTTTTAGTGTTTCAATTCACCCATATACAGCATTGTCAAGTAACTGTATAACTCAACTGATGGCTTGCCTTTCAAAAAATTCTTCACCTCTTTTGAGAGACCACCTGTCTTGAGAGACCGCTTTTGGCTGCACCGAGGGGCGGTCTCTCAAGACAGGTTTTACTGTAATGTTAAATAATCAGAATTTCATGTAATTTTCCCTGTGAGCATGTTGTCACTCAAGTGCAGGTACCCAAGTGACTCCTGAAACTTCATATCTAATAGTTAGTACTGAAACAGGTTTTCCCACTAGGGGGTGCACGGGAGTCTCCTTGACAGTAGTGTTGTACGGTTAACCGGTTTTATAAGTCGGTTTCGGTTTTGCTTGAAAACCGAAACCGTGTAACTGGTAAATGAGTACGGTTTCGGTTTTTTCCTAAAATGTCGGGAAGAGATGTTTTCTTTATTCAGTTTGCACTAACAATGTCTGAAATGTCAAGCTTTGTCAGGAAATAACAGTGTCGTCAATGCACGCCACATTCTGGGTGTAAAGGGGTCACTCCAGCATGTCCAGATCACTCGAGAATGATGTATGACAAGTTGTCAATCACACATCTTTGACGTAAAAATGGGTTGTGTTTTCTGTGAGAATGACAAAAAACAGACAGCCAACACGCCTACATTTCACTGATTACAGGAAATACCTTGCGCAATTGGCTTCGTTTTTGAACAGGTTTGTATGACATAGTCAATCAGTTTAATTAAAATTACTTATCTATAATCTGTTGGACAGGGAATAATATCATATCAGAAAAAGGTCTTGGCATTTCATTGTCGTATTCGAAAATAACATTTGTCATGGGTTGCCCCACCATGTGTTTCGGATGTAGTCTGTTGCCTTCCTTGATGTGCTTATCTGGGAAGAGGTTTTACTGCAATTCAGTCTTGGGACGTTCCGACCCGAGACGATTTGTCCTGAAGGCATCGGCCCACTAAAAACACGAAACCGCAAGTTCTTATTCTATTTAGTTCAATATATGAAGGCCAAAACATCTTGAACTGAAAAGTCCCGAGGCCAAAACGTCCCAAGACCGAATCGTCCATATCCACGGGAAAAAGCTGCGTTCCGTAATATCGCTGTCAACGTGCCACGGTTGCATTCCCACACAACTTACTTTAAGGGGGCCAACCAAAGGAACAAATCAGCGGTAGAAATAGAAATTGGAATGGCAAGAGGCAAATGCAAAAAAGTTACAATATATAACAGTACACCAGTGAATTTCAATCAATTCCGTTGAGCTAAAACCATTGCGAGGTGTTTGTGTGTGTGTGTGGGGGGAAGGGGGGGGGGGGGGGCAGAAGACAATAGGTATTTGGTAAAGTGGTTCGTTTTGAAGCCCACCCAGCTACAAACAATATGACTTTCCCATTCCAGGCTGACATGAAATGATTGCTGATTATTTTACTCGGGCGGGTGGTGGCACTAGTCACCACTGTGTGTGTGTGTGGGGGGGGGGGGGGGGGGGGGATATTCAGAAGAGTCCATACATCAGTTCATTGTCAAATATGTTAGGATGGGTGTCTATGTGACCCACTTGGCAACGCTTGTTATTATTTGCAATGCCTGGTAGGGTCATTTTGTTAGGCTGCCCAGGGCTCCACCCAGGAGTGAGCACTGATCAGAGCCCTGGGAAATTGTGAATTAGATCTTTTCACACCCATGTGTTAATATCAATTCATCATAGACTCTCTATGCCTGAACTTAAAGACCAGAGGTGGGGGGGGGGGGGGCATGTGCCTAGAATTGGTGAGTGGTGATATTCTACGAACACTGTTACATTTTATTTTCTTTTATATTATTTTGTTTTGATAATGCCTGCCATTTATACACTTAGCACAAATGCTAGTCACTGCCAATTAAATCATCATTGAAAATATGACAGTATGGGCATTATATTGACACTACATAGTTTCTGTTGGAAACTGCAGATGTCTTACTATACAAAACCGAAAACCGACCTATAAACCAAGTTTTTTTTAAAAAACCGAACCGAAACCGAACCGAAACAAGAAAAATAAAACCGCACAACACTACTTGACAGCTCCATTCCACAAGCCATGTTTTCCCCAACTTGCATACAGTTGAGCAACACATCTTTGGATGGCTTATCAGGGCCCTTCCTCTTCCTAAATAAACGCTGTCATCAGAACTTTCTTTGTGACAAACAATGGCCTTCACATGTACTTAGTAGCTACATACAGAATTACTCTGTCGATTCAGACCAGCAGTGAATAAGTACACAGAGATCAAACACCTTGTCCATTTTATGTCAGGTATAATTGATCGCGTTTTGATGAATTCTGATTTGGTCACAAAGTTTTCCCTTTTGTACCTGCCCAAACATTTTTACTCCAACGGAAACCGTTTTTACTGACCCAACTATGCCAAACCAACTGGAAGAGCTGTGAACCAGTTAACCCCAACAGCGATAGTGATCAGTAGAGATTGGCATTTCGTTTGTGAAATATCATAAGAGAGCGAACCCACCATGCAAGATTGCACAAAAATCCTGCCAAATTATTGCCCAGGTTCGCAATTCCAACTGCACTGAAATTATTATTAAAATAAAAATCTTCATAGACATGCAAAATAGGCATGTAACGCTAGAGAAACAGAATTTACTGCCACCAGTAAATTCAAGTCTGTGTGAAAAGGGTTAAAGTATCAGGAATAAACTACAGAAAGAGAATTTATGAAGGCTTATTTTCTGGAATAAAATATTTTTTAACAAATTAGAAATGGGTTTTCGTTAGCAGTATTTACAGATATTCATACAGGAATCAGAACATTTTATAAGAAACCAGAAATGGCATATATGTGGCCAGCATTCAAAGGGTTTGGTACACGAATCAGAAATGGACATTTTTGGCTCTGCCCACTAATTTGAGTGATGAAATACACTCATAAACTTTAGAAATGCATTAAGGTGTAATAAAATGCATTTCCCAGTCTTTCTGAATAATGCCCCCATATTAAGATCTTCACAGGGTTAAAATATTCCCTTTAAATACTCCATTTTAATCCTTTAAATGGGGGCGCAGTGGCTCAGTTGGCAGAGGTGCAGACTGCCAGCCGAGAGGTCCTCATTCTGTCCTTGGGCATGACACTTCACCCCATCATTGCCCACGTGGGTGCATGGTGGCACTGTGTACTAAAGCGTACTGCACATCGATGGTGAGCCCGTCTTAAACCAAAGCTAACCCTGCTTGTGTGGAGTTAGTATGTGGGGAATCTGACACTAGCTCGTTGTTGCCCGGTGGTTCTTCCCGGGTACTCCGACTTCCTCCACCTGAAAAACTATCGTGGTCATGATTAGCCACTGTGCAGAAATATGTGACATTAAACATCAATAAATCAATAAATACATAATCCTTTAAAAAATGAGCTCAATCCAATAAAGGGTCATAAGCTATGTTTTTCAAGCAAAAATGAAAAGGTAAGTAAAACTGAATAGACATTTCGGTGAATAATGTTGACCGGTTTTCGGCATTATGATGGTTAAAGGGTTAAGAATCCCTTACTTTGGAAGGCACACTGAAAAGGTGTCCCATTCCACATAGAATTAAATGTTACAAAAAATAAAGCGAAAAACATTAAGTTTCTCAGCTGACAGTACCTGCTTTTGCACTCCGGAGGGATGGAACGGCACAAATCAGAGACATTCTCTTAATGGCACTTTGGCACCAAAGGTTTATGCACTCTCGCTGAGACTGAGCCAAGCGCAGTGAAAGACCATAGAACTCCTCTAACAAATGAGTTTTATACAGTCATAGTACTGACACAGTTAACAGTACAGTCGGCCATGTCAGTATTGCATTGCTACCGGCATCCTGACAGTTCTGTGATAGGTTTCAACAGTTATTCAGTGCAGTTTTATGGAAAGGGTTAACTTTATTCCGCCTAAAATAAAATATGTGCAATCCACATTGAAGTCTTGATAGGGTAAAAGCATTGAACTGAATAAGGTAGGTTTCAACAATTATTCAGTGCAGTTTGATGGAAAGGGTTAACTTCATTCTGCCTGAAATAAAATATGTGCAATCCACATTGAAGTCTTGAGAGGGTTAAAAGCATTGAACTGACTAACTTATAATTTATTTCCTTGCCAGGCAAAGGATTTCTCTCAACTTAGTTCCAAGAACTTACATCCCATTATCATGACAAGATTACATTACATTTTTTACAGGTTACTCCACTGATGTTTACATTATCTCCAGTGTGAATAACATAGCATTGTATTGCTTGGGGTGAATTTACTGTATCGGGAAATTGAAGGCTGTGAAAGCCCTGTGGCCGCCTGGGCCATACTCAGTGGCTCTAGCGACCTGAAAAATATAGGTGGCCGAGAACTTTTGACTCTCCACCAGTATGCCAAAAATCAGCGAGATAGGACAATTTGTTTTCGGGTTATCGCAAGGACAGGGAAGTGCATAGAAGACAGAATTCAGGAGAATAAGAAGAAGAAGAAGAAGAGGGAAGAAGAAGAAACAGAAAAAAAAAGAAAAAGTAACCGTACAAAAACAATAGTCGGTGTGTTTCACACAGACTAAAAAGAAAAAGAAACCATACAAAAACAATAGTCTGTGTGTTTCACACAGACTAAATATACCACCACTGTAGGTCATACGTCTGTTGCGTCCAGACCGCTGTAGGTAGCTACATAAAATTTTCAGAATTTCTTCTATTATCCCTGCCCAACACTGTAGCATCTTCGTTGAGTGCCGGGGCTGGGGAGGAACATCATGGATCGCGTGAAAACTGAGGGGACAACTCGCCCCTTCTCTATTCTCAATGCAATGAAATTTCCATTCATTATTTACCTGTTAACGGCCGAGTTTGGCATTATTTCTGTCTATTTGATGAACGGTTCAACTTTAACTATACGCACCTTTAAATAGGACTGAAAATTTGGAGTTAAACTGTTTATTTGTAGATCGGTCCAACAAAAACTGACAACTCGACCCAGCGGCGAAAAAACCCCCATCATTTGGCTAAATTCAACAGACACCAGTGTCGGATATACGCCAATTGTATCCAGACCACCCAAGGCAGCTACTTGAAATTCTCATAATGTGTTCTACTATCCCTGCTTGACAGTTTAGTATCTCTGTCGAGTGCTGCAAATGGGTGGAAACACTGTTGATCACGTGGAGACCGAGGTGTCAATTCGTCCCCTCTTGAATCTCAAATCAATGACATTTCCATTCATTATTTACCTGTCAATGGCCGAGTTTGGCATCATTTCTGTCCATTTGATGAACTGGTCAACCTTAAATATTTGCGCCTTTATTTTGGACCGAAAGATCACCGCATGCTCACCAATATTCGGGGATTGATTTCACGAAAATAACAATTATTCTGACAGTACCCGCATGGGAACTGTCAAATCTGCCAAGGGTTAAAGTTTTAATAATAACATATAAAACAAAAGTTGTCATACTTTGCCTGCTGGATGCATCCACAGACAACATTCAGTGCTCAATGAGGTAGGAATGGAGTAAATTGTCACTTAAACCTACCTTCTGAAAAAATGAAATATTTTTTTTTTCGGTGGCACCTATCTCAATGCAACCGAAACAGGGATTGGGTAAAATTTACAACAACCATATAACAGAAAATATTCTTGGAATTGAATTGTGAATCTGAATATTGAAAAGCATTTTCAGATATTCTATTCCAAACTACCACTGAACGCTTACCAATATTCAGCGATTTTAGGAAAATAACAATTATTCCGACAGTACCCATATGGAAATCTGAAATCTGCCAAGGGTTAAACTTTTAATACTAACATATAAACAAAAGTTACCACACTATGACTGCTGCATGCAGCCATGGAAAACATTCAGCGCTCAAACAATTGGGAATGGAGTAAATTGTCACTTAATCATACCAAATTCCGAAAAAAGCAAGAGTTTTTTGGACTGCACCTATCTTTATGCAAACAGAATGTGCATAGGGTTAAACTTTACAACCAAACATACCACAGCAAATATGCTCGGTAGGTAATTTGTGAATACAAACATGTAAATCATTTTTTGATATTTCATTCATAAATGAAAGAAAAATGAACACAAAATGAGCCAGTTTTATGAAGAAGTTTAGGGTACTCGAATTCAAGTCCCGAAAACGGAATGAAGGGTAAAACTTTGAATAAAGTATATAACAGCCAAATTATGCTTGGATGGATGCCCAAACTTCTCATGGAAAACATTTTGAAAAAATGTGGCCGCAGTGCTGAGAAATCACGTGAAAATTGGCCAGTTTTGCCAAAATTGCACTTTGCTTGGAATTTTGAGGTCAAAATGGAGCAACGTGGGTAATACAGCTTATGTTGTCAGATGTAGTAAGTCATGCTACAAATATTATGAAAGCTCCAGCCAAATCGTCCAGGGTCTTGTTTGAGAATTGTGACAAAACGTAACTTTGTCTCTGTGTCATTCCATGCTTGAGATATGAGTGTGACCCACTCTCAAGAATTTTGACCACACCCATTTTTTTTCGGGTAAAAATTCATGTATGAACTTCGGGAATGCATGTGGAGGGTCAGAAAATGTGATTTCCATCAATTCTGAAAAATGCACTCAATGACCCCTAGGTGACCTCCATGACCTTGATCCATATTTTGAACCTCTATTGAGCGTTGACTCATTTGGTGTTAATTTCAGGTCCATTCGTCATACCATGCTTGAGATATGAGCATAACCCACTTTCAAAAAATTTTGGCCATGTCCACTTTTTTTTATGTAAAAATTCATGTATGGACTTCGGGAATACTTTAAGGTGTCAAAAAATGTCATTTTCAGCCATTCCAAAAAAAATGCACTCAATGACTCCTAGGTGACCTCCGAGACCTTGACCCATATTTTGAACCTCCATCGAGTGTCGACTCATTTGGTGTTAGTCCCAAGTCCATGCATCGAATCGTTCTTGAGTTATGAGTGTAACTCATTTTCAAAAATTTTGGCCACACCCACTTTTTTACATAAAAAATTCATGTATGGACTTTGGGAATGCTTTAGGGGTAAAAAAAATGTGATTTCCAGTGATTCTGAAAAATGCACTCATTGACCCCTAGGTGACCTCTGTGACCTTGACCCATATTTTGAACCTACATTGAGTGTCGACTCATTTGGTGTTAGTCCAAAGTCCATGCATCATATCGTTTTTGAGTTATGAGCGTAACCCACTTTCAAAAATTTTGGCCATGCCCACTTTTTTCCGGCAAAATGAAAGTATGGATGTCAGGAATGCTTTAGTGCGTCAAAAAATGTGATTTCCAGCAATTATGAAAATTGCACTTAATGACCCCTAGGCGACCTCCATGACCTTGACCCATATTTTGAATGTCCATCGAGTGTCGACTCATTTGGTGTTGGTCCCAGGTCCATGCGTCATACCACGCCTGAGATATGGGTGTGACCCACTTTCAAAACACCCCCATGGACCCCCACTAATGCCCCAGGAATCTGAAAAACATAGGTGGCCGAGAATTTGTGACAGTCCATCAGTATGTCAAAAATCTGTGAGACAGAACAATTCGTTTTCGCGTTATCGTGCAGACAAGGAAGCGCATAGAAGACGGAAAACAGGAGATTAAGAAAAAGAAGAAGAAGAAGAAGAAGAAAAATAATAAAAGAAGAAAAGAAAAAGAAACCATACAAAAACAATAGTCTGTGTGAAACACAGACTAATAACATGTAATATAGATCTGTGGTTACCAGTATGAGGAATCCCAAAATAGATATCACTTTAGTCATTCGATTGATAGAATCAAAACAGGAGGAATTGTACTCAATGACATGAAACCTACAAGTACTATTTGCAATCATGTGCAATAAGGAATGTGTTGTTTTCTTCGGCAGCTCTGCATCAAACTGTCGAGAAGTCCTTCCATAATTTTTTGATGCCCCGATTCGAAAGGTAAGGGAAACACAGACTGGGCTCTTCTAATATTGGGTTCTTTCTTAAGAGGTCCCAAGGGGCCTGAGACGCTCACCTGGATTTTTAGCGGATAGATTTAAAGATTTTCAAATAAACAGTTGTTTATTATTTACTTTATTAGACTTTGAAAATATTAATTAAAATAGAATATACCTTTAAAATTAATGTGCCATTGACTGACATCAGACATGGAATATAATATCAGACCCAAAGGGTTAAGTGCATTATCAGTTGAAAAAGAATAATTAATACCGTATTTACTCTATGTATTGGGACAGCTAAAAATAATTATTTTCACAGGTGTCCCAATTCTTAGAAAATGGGGAAAGAACAGAGCCTGGTCTTCATTTGATGCTGAATAAAGTTGTGTGTGATTCGTTTTCCATCACTATATACGAAAATCGCCGTCCAATTTTTTTTATATTTTCATTTTTTGCTTCCAAAACATAGATTATGATCCCTCATTGGAACGAGCGTATTGCGCTCGTTCCAATGAGGGATCATAAGCTACGTTTTGGAAGCAAAAAATGAAAATTTTTAGTTACCCAAGAATTTTTTTTATGAGTCTCGTTTGCTACTAGCGACGGGCCAACTGGAAACAAATCTCCTGAATGTCCCAAACTTTGGAGCATAAAAAAATACAGTTTTCTGGAAAAAATGTGTGTCCCAAATCATAGAGTGTCCCAATACATAGAGTAAATACGGTAAGCTCCTCACAACATTTAGTATAAACAGTATTTATTTCCAGAAAACAAACATACAAGGTTACAAAAATTAATACGTAAATAAATGGAAATGGATTCAGCAGAAAGCTAAGGCTTATATATAGCTGTCTCCATGGTTGGTATATTACAATAATCATTACATTTGGCTGTGCATGGGTATTGTGTTTTGTATTGAGCAAAAGATTGAACTGATGTTTAGGTAAAATGATTATAAGCAAATTTTATAAGCAAAAAAGAAATATATAATAAAGGGAATAACAGGGATGAGGGGGCAGAAGAACTAACGGGTTTCAGTGGTGACCAGCGCAGAGGTGACGGCGTGGTGTACCTTCGATTCTGGATGCAAAGGAGAAATTATTTAGTCAAAGCGTTTCGTTAAAAGAATAAATTCATGAACTTTTTCGAAGATGGATTTGTTAACTTCTGCACTATAGTGCTCACAGCCATATAGTAAGATGTCAGTGATGATAGGATATTCAATTGTCCCTAATGTTCCGATTCGCATCGGTGTATATCTGTCGCAATAGAGTAGGTAATGATCAGCTGTTTCACGTGATCCACAGCTACATAAGTTAGACTCGGAAACAAAGTTATTGAAGAGGTCATCATTCAGACTACTGCAGCGTAATCGAAGACGGCAGTGTAGTATTTGACCTCGACGCGACTTGTGGCCATAGTAGTAGGATGGCACGCTTCTTTTATCCTTATTGAGAAATGACAGGAAATTGGGAAGCGAAGGGTTTTGACGGATCTCAAGGGGTAAATCATTCCACAGTCGAGTTGTAGACGGAAGGAAGGATGTATGATGAGACTGCGTTCGGCAGAGAGGAGTTCTCAAATTGCTGTGTCGGAGATTATAATTTTCCGTACCTGTAGTTAAGGGAGGTATCATATTTGACGCATAAGCGGGCACAAGGCCGTGTGCCATTTTAAAATATTGTATAAGCTTGTGTTTCATTCTCCTAGTTTCAAGTTTCTCCCATCCCGTTTCAGTGTAAAGTTGATTTCTGCTTGTACTTTTTGTACCCCCTGTTACTTGTCGTGCTGCTTCGATTTGAATTTTTTCTAACTCTTCAGCTTCTGTTGCTGTGCAGTTGTCCCAGATCGTGTCTGCATATTCTAATACGGGACGTATGAACGCATAGTATATCGTTTCGAGTGTTTTTCTATCAAGTCGATATTTGAATCGTCTAAGAATGTTCACGCGGTTCCACGCTTTGGCTTTAGTTTCAGATAAATGGGAAGACCATGTTCCTTTGTTGTTGAATGTTAAACCTAGGTGTTTATGTTGGGGAAACTTCTTTGATGTCAATCGAAAACATTTTTAAAGGTGGGTGGCATATCTCGTTTGTTTTACGGGAGATTAATAGTGTCTCGGTTTTTTGGGGATTAAAATTAACTAGCCATCTATCAGCCCAGGTCTCTAGTTGTTTTATATCATTTCCAAGGATTTCGGCAGCAGTTGATGGGTTGTTTACAATCAGGTATAGTGAGGTGTCATCTGCAAACAATCGTATATTGCTTGTAATGTTATCAACAATGTCGTTGACATTTGGACAGTAAAGGTTAACGTTATCTCTGCCCATTACTGGCAAAAGGCTTTAATAAAGCAACTTGTTTTACAATAGTTAAAAAAATATGTGAAAAATAGCAAAAAGTAGCATTATAAAACATTTGGCAGTGAAAGAGTAAATTTATGCTTGAAGCTGAAATTTGATTGTCACAAAAAAACCAGCCTGCCATTAATGATTGAACTCTCATATCGTATAATAATAAATTAATCTTGGTAAGTTACAGAAATACTGTGTGGTCATTACTGTGTGGTCATTAACCCTTTACCCAATGCAGACGATATCGAAATTTATTTTAAACAAAACCATATCATGTGACCCCTCGTTGGAACGAGCTCGACGAGCTCGTTCCAACGAGGGGTCACATGATATGGTTTTGTTGAAATTTTTTTTTTGAAAAATAATATTTTTTCAACTGCTGAATTTGCATATTACGCAGGCAGATGTGGCCGATTCGTTGGGTAAAGGGTTAAACAGATGTGTCAAGAAGATAGTGCATACAACCAATCTACATTGTGGCCAGATATATGAGTCAGATTCCAGTGCAAAACTTCAATTTCTGAACAAGTATCTTTTGATAAAAAACTTTTGCAGGTTTTTTCTACCCATTCAATTAGACTAGTTTTGAGGAATCCTCATACAAATTTGCAAGTCATTTTGGAAATATGGGGCATTTGAAATTTTTTCTATTTTTAGCTCCTGGGGTTAGCACTGAGGTGCGTTTAATTTTTTGGGCAGGAATCAAGTACTTATGTCCCAATAATACGGCATGCCTAATTTGGTTCAAATCTGAAAAAAGAAATTTTAGGCAGGGCAAATAATATTGTTCCCCCTCCTGTCACAATGACAAATAATGCATCCCAGACTACGTTTGAACAAACTGGATTGTACTCCTCAAAAGGAAGCTGATTACCAAATATCAAGTCATTGCACCTATTGCTTCATGAGAAGAAAATTTTTAAAAAATTAAAATGTTTTGCCCCACCCCCTCCGGGCTGAATGTTGATTTTAACAAAACTGATGTTCACCCAGCCAGTCATCACTCACATGAAATTTGATTGGTCTAGATCCAGTAGTTTGTGAGAAGCCCTAAACACCACTTTCACATCAGATGATGGACAAAAAGTGATGACTATACCTCACCTTGACTTTCAGTCAGGTGAGCTAAAAACAAGAGGCCCTGAAGCACACACCTGACAAAAGCCCATTGATTTTCTAAACAGATTTAAATCATTAACAAATAATCTATCGCTCATGAATTACCACATATAAGACTGGGTATTTTATGTAATTTTTCAACCATTACCAACCTTTAAAAAAGGAGCTGCAGAACAAGCAACACTCAAAATGACCCCATTGACTTAATTGCTACAATCATGCAAATATCATTACAAAGGTGGAATATGTCTTATCTGAAATTGTAATTATGTAAACCGATTGTTTCTGAATGAAAACTCTTGAATGTTTCCGTTATTAATCAAGATTACCTTTATCCCACCCCCACTACCCCCCCAACCCCCCCTCCCAACATACCAAAGCATCCACACTCTAGGGACTTGATTTGGACAAAATTATAAAGCAATATCTCTTATGTTAAGTGGCATTGGAAACAATTTTACAATGCTTCCTCCATTACACAGTCTTGAAAATTGGGGCCCCCAAAACACCTCAAAATATGAATCCAGGGGCCTGTGACTCATCCTTTTGAAGCTGTTAAATATCAAATATGAAAGCTTCTGGGACATTAGTTGGGGAATAGAAAAGAAAATATTGATAGCTTTTTCCCCTGTTACCCAGTCTTAAAATCTTAGGCAACATAAAACCCCTACATATTTCGCCAGGAGTGGTTTGAAGGAACTTGAAATCACCCTTTACAATGATGTCACATCTGAAATATGCTGACATTTGGGGCAGTAGACTGGGCAGAGAAGTTTATTAAAATATTTTATACATTACCCACAGTGTTTAAATCTCTTGACGCTCCTCCCCCCCAAAAAACTGTGTCCTTGATCCCAAAAATAAAAAGAATCCTTATGCCCACCCGATTTTCAGGAAAAGTCTTATCATAATCTCGGCATTAAGAAAAAATATTTGTTGCGGCACTTACAATTTCCATAATGTAAACTGCCTGCAAGAACTTAAAATGTCTACTCACCGGCGGAAATATTCTTGTTCTGAAAATCTGGATTAATTTCATTATTGGCTGCAATGAATTGAAAATGACATTACTGACCTTTGTTGTCACATCTGAGAGGGTCTTAATCCTCTTATTTACCACACTTGGCAGAAATGTTATCTTTCCTTTGCTTTGAATTCTAAACTAGAAAACTCTACAGAAATGCCCCTCTGATGAGGTCAGGGTGTTCTATCACTGAAGGGAAGTCACGTTGTTATCCGGAACAGAATTTTTGAGTAAAGATCTATTTTTAGTAACAGAGACCCCTAATATTCGACCTTATGACCTGAAAAGTATACAGCACATCTAACACCTATAGGTAACATATAAGTAACATGCCTGTAAAGTTTCATAACAATCTGCATCCGGAAACAAATTTTAAGTGCAAAAATCTATTTTTAGTAACAACGACCTGAATTATTTGACCTCATGAATTGAAAAAGTATGCAGCACATCTATCACCTAGGTAACATTAACCCATATGGAGGCCCCAATGAAACCAATCAGGATTTTGAGCTCACCGAAGGGAGCTAAACTTATCACTTGCCGTCCGGCGTCGTCCGTCCGGCGTCGTGAACATTTTCCAAACGACTTCTCCTATGAAACCGCAGGTCGATTTGCTTGAAACTTGGTATGGATGTTCATTACCATTTGTCAATTCAAGCTTGTTCAAATGAAATGGACATGCCCACTTGGGGCTCCATAGGGAGCATAACTCTGATAGCACCGTATGAATTATAGAAAAATTATTAAAAAATCTTCTTCTCCAGAACCAGTGGGCAGAATCTTTTGATACTTGGTATGCAGCATCTGGGTATGGGTCTGATTCAAGTTTGTTCAAATCGGCCCCCTGGATTCATATTTGGGCTCACTATGGAAGCCCAAATTCGAACTTAGTGCATTTCAGGCAAATTTCTTAAAAAATCTTCTTATCCAGAGCCAGCAGGCAGAATCTTTTTATATTTGGTATGCAACATTGTGGGGTGGATCTGATTCAAGTTTGTTCAAAATCGGCCCCCTGGATTGACATTTGGGCTCAGTATAGAAGCCCGAATTCGAACTTAGTGCATTTCAGTCAAATTTTTTCAAAAATCTTCTTCTCCAGATCCTGCAGGCAGAATCTTTTGATATTTGGTATGCAACATTGTGGGGTGGATCTGATTCAAGTTTGTTCAAATTGGCCCCCTGTGGCCCCCCCTGGATTCATATTTGGGCTGAGTATAGAAGCCCGAATTCGAACTTAGTGCATTTCAGGCAAATTTCTTAAAAAATCTTCTCCAGATCCAACAGGCAGAATCTTTTGCTATTTGGTATGCAACATTGTGAGGTGGATCTGATTCAAGTTTGTTCAAATCGGCCCCCCTGGATTCATATTTGGGCTGAGTACAGAAGCCCAAATTCGAACTTGGTGCATTTCAGGCAAATTTCTTAAAAAATCTTCTTCTCCAGATCCAGCAGGCAGAATCTTTTGATATTTGGTATGCAACATTGTGGGGTGGATCTGATTCAAGTTTGATCAAATTGGCCCATCTGGATTCATGTTTGGGCTGAGTATAGAAGCCCGAATTCGAACTTAGTGCATTTCAGGCAAATTTCTTAAAAAATCTTCTTCTCAAGATCCAGCAGGCAGAATCTTTTCATATTTGGTAAGCAACATTGTGGGGGGTGGGGGGGGGGGGGGGGTGGGGGGGGGGGGTGGGTGGATCTGATTCAAGTTTGTTCAAATCGGCCCCCCTGGGTTTATATTTGGGCTCAGTATAGGAGCCCAAATTTGAACTTCGTGCATTTCAGGCAAATTTCTTAAAAAATCTTCTTCTCCAAATCCAGAAGGCAGAATCTTTTGATATTTGGTATGCAACATTGTGGGGTGGATCTGATTCAAGTTTGTTCAAATCGGCCCCCTGATTCATATTTGGGCTCACTATAAAAGCTTGAATTCGAACTTAGTGCATTTCAGGCAAATTTCTTAAAAAATCTTCTTCTCCAGATCCAGCAGGCAGAATCTTTTGATATTTGGTATGCAACATTGTGGGGTGGATCTGATTCAAGTTTGTTCAAATCGGCCCCCCCGGATTCATATTTGGGCTGAGTATAGAAGCCCGAATTCGAACTTAGTGCATTTCAGGCAAATTTCTTAAAAAATCTTCTTCTCAAGATCCAGCAGGCAGAATCTTTTCATATTTGGTGAGCAACATTGTGGGGGTGGATCTGATTCAAGTTTGTTCAAATCGGCCCCCCCCCCCCCCTGGATTTATATTTGGGCTCAGTATAGGAGCCCAAATTTGAACTTCGTGCATTTCAGGCAAATTTCTTTAAAAAATCTTCATCTCCAAATCCAGCAGGCAGAATCTTTTGATATTTGGTATGCAACATTGTGGGGTGGATCTGATTCAAATTTGTTCAAATCAGCTCCCTAGATTCATATTTGGGTTCACTATAGAAGCTCGAATTCGAACTTAGTGCATTTCAGGCAAATTTCTTTAAAAATCTTCTTAAGATCCAGCAGGCAGAATCTTTTGATATTGGGTATGCAGCATGCTTGGGAGGGGGGGGGGGGGGGGGGGGGTGAGATTCAAGTTTGTTCAAGCCAAGTCCCTGGGTTCATATTTGGGCTCACTGTGGTAGCCCAAATTATAACTTAGAAGAAATGAGGAATTTTCTTTAAAAATCTTCTTCTTCAGACCCAGCAGTCGGAATGTTTTGATATTTGGTATGCAGCATCCTTAGGGGGTGAGATTCAAGTTTGTTCAAGCCAAGTCCCGGGGTTCATATTTGGGGCTCACTGTGTGAGCCCGAATGATAACTTAGTTCAAAATGAGGAATTTTCTTTAAAAATCTTCTTCTTCTGATCCAGCAGATGAATGCTTTTGATATTTGGTATGCAACATCCTTAGGGGGTAAGATTCAAGTTTGTTCAAGCCATGGCCCTAGTTCCATAAAATTTGTCTCTCATTCCTTTGTTGTGTTGATGAACCATGTCTAACTGAATGTGACCCCCCAAATACTTCTTTGAACCACTTTGGCCGCTGAGCGGTTAAGGCTCCTTGGGGCCTCTTGTTTTTTTTTTTTATCACTCTGATTATAGTCCTCCTAAGAATGCTACATACAAAATATCAATTGCTTGTGCTGCATAGTTTTTAAAAATGCAAGTGTCAATAACGCTGCAGCTTAACTTGAATATGACAGGAATTAGTATTTGATGTGACCAAGTCATGGTGGTGATCATGGGAACAATATTTTGTGGCAAGTGGACCGAAAACCATTGTACATATCTAGTTATTGATTTGAACAACTATACCAAGTTTCTAGCTTACATTGTATAAATATTGAAAAAATAAACTCATCAGCTCTTTCCAAAGGAAAAGTCTTTATTAAAAAAGTTACTCAAAAAAAACTTTCATCTTGGAGTTCTGTACAAAAAACTGATTGAACCTAATTTCGTTACAAAATGGTCGACAGTGGACATCTTGGATTTTAGAACAAACCCCAAAACACTTGTTCTCAATCCACAGTGATAACCAAGTTTCCCAAGAAGTTTCGTGAAGATCGGTTCATAAATACAGCCTCTACCCCAAGCCGTGTTAATATGTGCACTTACTGTGTATAAGTAGCTGCACTGAATAAATCAAAGTTTGTCCAATTTGCATAATTTTTTCACGAGAAAAAAAACAGTATTATATGTGATGTATTCTATGTTACTAAACATTCATACAAAACTTTAAATAAATATAGCCATATTGACATGCGCACTCACTGTGTATACAGTTAAAACCAGACGTTCTGTCATTAATTGCACACAAATAGCAGATCGATCTGCACACTAATCTGTGTGTTATATGGCCTTACTAAGGCTATCGTATGACCTGTGAACAAGTAATGTTTCAGCCAATGGACCTCCGGGTTACCCAGAGGTCTATTGGCAGAAACATTGCTTGTGCTTGCTATGAGTAACCATAGGTCTATTGGCAGAAACATTGCTTGTGCTTGCTATGAGTAACCAGGAGAATCTGCCATGCTTTGGATGCCACACGATATGGAAATTGCGTGCAATTCCTATGCGCAGTTAAGCATATATAAGTGCACAGTTTGTGAAATGGACTTCTACTTTTAACTGTAAGTAGCACTGAATAAATCAAAGGTTGTCTAATTTGCATAACTTTTGCAGGAGAAAAAAAACTGTATTTTGTGTGATGTATTCCATGTTACTAAACATTCATACAAAAATGTATTCAAATCGAAACTTTCGTATATAAGTTCTGCACAAAAAACTGTTTGCACCTAATTTCGATACAAAATGGCCACTGGTGGCCATCTTGAATTTTGGACTGAACCCCAAAACACTCATCCCATGGTGATAACAAATTTGCCCTAAAGACGTTTCGTGTTGATCGGTCCATAAATACAGCCTCTAGCCGAGCCATATTGACATGTGCACTTACTGTGCATATACGAAGCACTGAATAAATCAAAGTTCATCTAATTTGCATAATTTTTGCACCAGAAAAAACCTGTACTATATGTGATGTATTCCATGTTACTAAACATTCAAACAAACATTTTTTCTAACCAGAACTTGCATATAAAAGTTCTGTACAAAGAACTGACTGCACCTAATTTTGGTACAAAATGGCTGCCAACTTGAATTTCGGATGGAACCCATAAACATTCGTTCTCGTCCCATGGTGATAACAAAGTTTCCCCAAGAAGTTTTGTGAAGATCGGTTCATAAATACAGCCTCTACCCAAGCCGTGTTGATATGTGCACTTACTGTGTATAAGTAGCAGCACTGAATAAATCAAAGTTTGTCCAATTTGCATAATTTTTTCACGAGAAAAAAAACAGTATTATATGTGATGTATTCTATGTTACTAAACATTCATACAAAACTTTATTCAAATCAGAACTTTCATTTAGAAGTTCTGTACAAAAAACTGATTGCACCTAATTTTGGTACAAAATGGCCACTGCCGGCCATCTTGAATTTCGAACTGAACCCCAAAACACTTGTTCTCGTCCCACGGTGATAACAAAGGTACCCAAGAAGTTTCGTAAAGATTGGCTTGTAAATGCTGCCTGTAGCCCGAGCCGTGTTGACGGACAGACGGGCCATGGCCCAAGCTGTGTTGACGGACAGACGGGCCATGGCAATACCTCAAATTTGACAAAGTGAAAGTTGAGCTAAAAATCCTGTTTGAAGTTTTGTTCTATTTTTAGACCATGTTGGGTGCACACATGGGCAAATGTCTTTTTTAATATAAATCAAGAACAGCCACACACTCTTGGTGAATACTAAATTTCATTCAAATCAGCCCAGTGGTTCTCAAGTTAGAAAATTTGTGCAGGGTCAAAAATCAATTACACTCCAATTACAAGGCCAAATATTGTCAGACAAACTCCATTTGAACAAACTTTAAATACACATCAAAAGGAAGCTAAGTACCAATTAACAAATCATTGCATTTACTGGTTCTTGAGAAGATGTAATAATAAATGCGACATTGACGTCGTAGCTGCGATGGGTGGTAAAAATTAAATAAATTCAAAGTTCATCAAGGGCAATAACTCTAGAGAATAAGACTTGGAAAAACACGTGCCTTGAACATGGGCTAGACATTAATAAGAAACACTTGCATACCAAATGGGATGGCATTCCACGAAGCAGTTTAAAAGTTCTCGTCCAAAAACAAACATTGGCTAAAAAATACTAAGTCCATTAAGGGCAATAACTCTGATAACAATGTGGCGCATAATGCCAGCATTGAACATGGGCTAGACATCGATAAGATATACTTGCATACCAAATATGATGTCATTCCACCAAGCATTTTAAAACTAAAAAATTGAGTTTTAGAAACTCACTGGTGACCGACAGACCGATCAACAGACCAACTCTGCCACATATAGAGCTGCTTGTCGCAGCTAAAAATTTGGATGCCAACTGGCCAGAGGCTTCTGAGAAGACTCAAACACTATTTTTGTGATGGACGAAGAGTGAAGAGTATAACTCACTCAGACATTCAGTCAAGTGAGGTAAAAATCTGTTTGATATGGCTAAAAATCTGTTTGATATGCTGTGTACCTTAGGAAGTTACATGTCCATCATGGTTGTGTAACAGCATTTATAAGCTACATAACTTATACAGGGTTTTTGGATGATCCATACCAAAAATTATTCAAATCTGAATTACCATTTGAAAAATATTGCCAAAAACTGAATATGTTCAATTAAGAATATTGGCACACTGAATCCAAAAACACTTGTTCCCTTCTTACAGTGATAACCAATGTACCTGAATTCTTTTATGAAATCGCACTGTAAATATGACCTGTAGCCCATGGAATGTTGACATACACTATAACATGTATAGTGTGATTACAATGAAATGCAAATTGCTTTAACTGGTAGAGTGCTAAGTTATTTTTGGTCATCAGAATTTGTTCACATGTCTTTGCCTTGTTACAATTTATGGGAGAGTGCCAATGGGCACTCTCCCATAAATTGTATCAAGGAAAATCCACACAGACTAAATAATTTCACTTTTAAGATAATATGAAGCACGTTCACAGAATATGAAGCTTTTATGTTACAGTACCTACCGTTTAGAATAAAGCCCAAATATGGGCTTCCAGCACTCTACCAGTTAATTTGCATAATTTATTCTCAAGAAAAAACCCATATCATATGTTATGTGTTTTATGTCACTATATATCCATATCAAACAATTATTAAAATCAGAATTGTTGTTTGGAAGTTGTGACAACCAGAACTGTCAGTAAGCGGGGATTACAGAATAACCTCCCCCCTCCCAAACCCCTGCCAAATGGAAGGCCTATCATTGGGAAGCAGGCGTTTTCGATAGTGGTCCAAAATCGAACTTGACCTAGATATTCCACCATTCTATGCAAACAATAAAATGATTCGGAATAGGAATTCAAAAGTTATTGGAGGGAAACCAACATTTCCAGAAAATTTCTAAATAAATTTTGGCTGAAAAATACCCCCCCAAAAATCTGAAATTGTCCAAAAATGAACTTGGCCTAGATTTTCCCTTGTTGTGATAGTATGCAAAAAAAAAGGCATTCAAAAGTTATTGGACGGAAACCAAAATTTTGAGAAAATTTCTATGTAAATTTGGGCAGAAAAATACGAACAAAAACTGGAAATTGTCCAAAATCGAACTTGACCTACATTTTATTTATTCCAGTTATGATGGTATGCAAAAATAAAATGATTTAGATTAGGCGTTCAAAAGTTATCGGATGGAAACAAATTTTTTTTAGAAAATTTCTGAGAAAATTTTTGCCAAAAAATATGAAAAAAAAATCGGAATTTGTCCAAAATTGAACTTGACCTACTTTTTCCACAGTTATGATAGTATGCAAAAAAATAAAATGATTTGGAATAGGCGTTATTGCAGGGAAACAAAAGTCTGGACAAGCTGAAAACACTATACCCCCTCTAAACTTCGTTTGTGGAGATATAAAAAACAGCATCTGTCCAATTAAAGATAATTTAAAAATGAAATGGTCACTGATGGTCATCTTGGATACCACACCGAACCTCCAATACACTTGTTCCATCATAACCAATGTACTCACTTGTCGTGAATACTGAACCATAAATGCGACCTGTAGCATGTGTAGGGTTGGCATATATAATTCCATGCATAGTCTGAACACACTTATCACTGCACTGAAATGAAAGTTACACTATTTTGCATCATTTATTCATGAGAGAAAAAGCCTTATGGTACGGTGAGTACCTTATGTTACTAGACATCTATACCAAAAAATATTATGATCAGGATTGTCATTCAGAAGTTCTTGACCAAAAAAATGAATCTCTGAACTGTAGTGTTGAAACGATTTGTGATTTTCAGGAATTGACTAGTCATTGCCAGTAATCGATTACTAATTGACTCCATGTTATTGGTATGGAACCCGTGTACCACTGTTCTTCCCTGGATAAAAGTAACAGTAATACTTGCAATGAAAAAATGGCAAGTGAAGCTTTCAAAGTCCACAAAACCTCCCAGTTTTCCAGAGAATAAATGTTGGTAGCTTCTGTGTTTAAAATCATTTTTTCTCAATATAGCCACTGATATTTTAATAAAATAAATCATTATTCAGGTTGTTTTTTTTCATTCATTCCATCCCATTGAATGTCAACAAAAGGAAGTGCTCTTTATGCATGTGCAAGATACACCACGCCTGTTGAAAATTGAGCACAGTTAACACCCACAGCAGTCATCAGTCTATCAACAATTGTACACAGAACACTCCCACACAACTTCTCGTATTATGACAACCACTCACCTGTCCATAATTTGGCATACATCAAACACGCCTATTAATTTCCATATTGTCTGCTTTGAAAATCGTGACCTCACCTGAATAGGTTTCTTCTTAACTCAGTTGAAGTTCACAGAAAGCTAGTGTCATTTTCAATTTCCCTGAAACTCTCAGATTTCCAGGAATTTGTCCACATGTATTTACAAAACGAAAATAAAAGCACATGGCTTTTATATTGGTTCTTTCGTAATTACAAATTGTTCCGAATACCAACTGGTATGTGTTCTTCCATAATTTCTCTGATGTTTCTGTAAGACATTTCTAACTTATCTGTACCAGGTGAACAAATTGATGTCCGTGGGTGGCCTAATTTCATGTCAACTTTGGGTCCTAATTTTCCTGCAGGCTGTTCCCTCAAGAATAAACTTACCCATATATTTCCCGTTTACTTCACGCACGGCTGAGCTTATTCTCGCATCAGTAGGGCTACTGGTGTTGTTAATCATGCAATCGGAAACACCAAAAGCGTTATTTCCATGTGATGTTTTTTGATCTCCGGAGTTGACTTGTGATGTTCGCAACAATGTTGGTTGGATTTAAGGCCATGGTGTATAGTTGGGGCGGATGCTCCAACTAATCGACTAGCAGATTTTGGGATCGACTAATTAATAATTGTGTTGCAGTCGATTAGTCGGCTAATTGTTTCAACACTTCTGAACTGAGGATAATTGAAAATCAAAATGGTCACCGAGAGCAAACGTGGATGGTAGATCAAACCCGAAAACCTGAATCACATTCAAAATTAATGTACAGACAAGTTTTGTGAAAATCAGACTATAAATGAAATCTGCAGCCTGGGTCTTGTTGACGTTAGGACACAGAGATGGAAAATGGACAGATTGTTAGGATACCCCACACCTGACACCATCAAGCTGAGGTATTTCAGCATGCACTAACCATTTTGACCCAGTTTCTCTTCCCCCATCACTTTCATCCTCATCACTGTTATTTTCCTGCATATCCACTTCAACACCTATTTCTGCAAAGTTTTATAATAAAGACTCAATTATATATATATATAAATGTATCTATATAAAAATTTATCAAACGAGAGGCCCCCAAGGGGCCTTAATCACTCACCTGTTTAAAGAAAGATTTATGGTCGCATTCAGCTAGTCATGCCTATGTACAGTGGAGTCCACTTAATTGTATATCTCTTAATCAAATAACCATGTTAACTGAATACAGTTTCAAAAATACAAAACCATTTCCCATTCCTACAATACAAATTTGACCTATTAATTGCATATGGGTTGTAGAGTAAACTCCTGTTAATTGTATAAAAAATCATGTAAACAAGAGCTGGACTTTCGTCCGGTGCATACCCCCACATGGTGTACCGCCGAGTGTGGGCATACCTATGACCAACAAATATTATTTATGAATAGTCTCGAATGGAACAATGGACGGATGCACAGATGGACAGACGCAATACAGTATACCCATCCCCCCCCCCCCCCCCATTTTCTTCGAAAGTTTTCAACAATTTCCAAGTCAATAGATATGGTAAATTGTTTGGTGTTTGGAAGCTTTATGCAATGAGGCAGAAGCCTTTGTCATAGGCAAACTGCATGCCATATTTCACCAGAAATCTGATAACCCCAATCCAGTATACACCCCCCCCCCCCCCCCCCCCTCATTTTCTTCGAAAGTTTTCAACAATTTTTAAGTCAAAAGGTATGATAAATTATTTGGTGTTTGGAAGTTTTATGCAATGAGGCAGAAGCCTTTGTCGTAGGCAAACTGCATGCCACATTTCACTGAAATCTGATAACCCATACCTGAGATACAGGCTGAACAGACAAATAATGTCTATTTCCTAGAATTTCTAAGTCAAAAAAGGGGTTAACTCTAAAAAGGAGAATGTGAGAAATATCGTTGAATCCTTTTTATAAAGCCTCTACCATAAGCAGTGTTCACTGCAAATTTCATTACAATACAACATTCGATACCCGAGATACAGGCTGAACAGACAAAATTTGGCTCGGACGGACACAATTTCTAATTGAACAAGTAATAAAAAAAAAAAAATACATACCTATGACCAACAAATATTATAGAAATAATAATTTACTCAAGTTATGAAAGTTATGACTATTCTCGGACGGACTCACACACTGACGCACAGATGGACGGACGCATGTAATCCAGTATACCCCCATATAATAAGTCAAAAAATTACTTTGACAATCACCATATTCTTATTTATCGACCTATTTGGTCCCAGTATGTCCAATACAGGCACTGCATCTATTATATCTTGTTTGACAAAGCTTCGAGAGCTCTGTCAAACAAGATATAATAGAATAAAAGCTCAATTTAACTCCAAATACAGGAATATGACCTACCCTTGTTAATTGGATACTCCTGTTAATTGAATAATTTCCACTGACAAAGTGACTATTCAATTAACCCTTTACCCAACGAATCGGCCACATCCGCCCGCGTAATACGGTATGCAAATTCAGTAGTTGAAAAAATATTATTTTTTATAAAATTACAACAAAACCATATCATGTGACCCTTTGTATGGACCGAGGGATTTGATTTCAACAAATATGCGCAATCATTGTTCCAAAGATGTTATATGTAAAACATAAAAACTTTGGGGGCAGTAGTTGTTTGGGAGAAGAAATTTTTTTAATGTTTTCCTATTACCTACAGTGTTAAAAAGTGCTGAGTCAGCACTTTTTCAAAGTACCGAAAAAGTACCTTAGAAAAAAAACGTTGGCGATTTTTATTACCATTCCTGTCTATTGGTCGTAAGCAAGCTTCACACCAAATAAAAAGTCTCAGTGCCGTGCAGTTTTGGAGATATAGACGTTTTAATTTCTATTTTTAGCTCCTGTGGTTCCCATGGGGCTACAAGGAAAAATTTTTCAGCATAAATTAGGTGCTTATGACCAAATAAGCCTTCACAAAAAATTTGGTTCAAATCAGCCCCTCGGTTCTGACAATAGAATTTTGGGGCGGGGCCAAAATTTTGGCCCCCTCCCCTTAACAATGCCAAATATAGACCCTCAGACTTCTCTTGAACAAACTTGAGTCTACACCTCATATGGAAGCCGCATACAAAATATCAAGTCTCTGCTACTGCTGGTTCATGAGAAGATTTTTTAAATTTTGGGGCATTTGGGCCCCACCCCCTCCTCAATATGAGCCACAAACTTAATTTGAAGAAAAATCAAAATGCCCCTATTTAACTATTTCTCACATGAAATTTCATTAAAAGGTGGCCAGCGGTTTGGGAGAAAAAGACCCAACCACCACCTTCACGACGTACGACGGACAAAAAGTGATCAGAATAGCTCACCCCAACTTACAGTCAAGTGAGCTAATAAGAACTAAAACTAAAGTGTCTGTGTTAGACTGTGCATGTTGAGCTATGAAATCAAAAAAATATTTTGTAAATTTTGAAGAAAAATTTATGCATAAATGCAAGCTGAAAAAGCGTGTCAACGAAATCCAACATGGCTGCCATGGCAGCCGTATTAGGCAGCTGTCCCAGTCGGAAACCAAAATGGGACGTTTTCCTCTACTCCTCACAGTAAGTCACCCTGCAAAATTTGAAGAAAACTGTTGCATAAATCTTACCCCCAAAGTGTATAAAAGAAATCCAGTATGGCTGCCACAGCAGCCATATTGGATGGCCGACTAGGATTGAAATAGAACATTCTCATTATACTAGTAAGTAGTCACCTTGCAAAGTTTGAAGAAGATTGATGCAGAAATGCAACCTACAGAGTGTGCAAAAGAAATCCAACATGGCTGCTATATTGGATGGCCGGCCAGGACTAAAAAAGGATGCTCTCATCTACTCTTCAAAGAAGTCAACCTGCAAAAATTGAAGAAAACTGATGCACAAATGCAACCCACAGAGTGTGCAAAAGAAATCCAACATGGCTGCAATGGTGGCCATATTGGATGGCTGACCAGGCTGAAAGTAGGAAGTTCTCATCTACTGTTCATAAGAAGTCACTCTGCAAAGTTTGAAGAAAACTGAGGCATAAATGCAACCTGCAGAGTGTGCAAAAAATCCAATATGGCTGCTGTCGTGGCCATATTGGACAGCCAACTTGGTCCAAAATAGGATGTTCCCATCCTTGCATTACAAGGAATCTTAACATAAAATTTGGTGATGATCTGAGAACAAATGTGGCCTGTGAAATACAAATTGTGGACCGACTAACAGACGGACAGATGTCTGCATGGTCCATGCCAATAACTTATCTGACTTTGTTAAGATGAACTAAAAAATAAGGTAAAATTACTACCAACTCATCACCGTTCTGTGGGAATGGCAACTGTTTACATCCACTAACACAGCTTATTAGCTATAAACTTTGTTCCTGATGATATGACTGTGAGCAGGAGTAACTGTTACAGCAATCTGTTTACCTATTTTTTTTACTTATTTATTCATTGGTGTTTAAGGCACATATTTTTGCACAATGGCTAATCGTGACCACAACATGGAGATCAAGTCAAGACAAAGTAACAGTTAATACCGATGTTGCCCATTTTAGGGAGGACTTGCATCCCCAAGCATTGGTTACTGGGTCCTATTTTACCAGCAAAACAGAGCCTCTCTACCGCTGTAAACAGGCACTGCTTCACTTCCCGGGGTTCCCGTGGGGAAGTTTACCTATTACTTTTTTGCTGATGCTAATGCCTTTCTGATTACCCCAATATTGGCCAATGCTGATAGCCGATGATAGGTCTATCACTGTGTTAGATAAAAGGTTGAAATGCAGCCTTGAACTGAAAATCTTGCCTTTTAGCATTGCAATGGTAAATGCGGTGATGAAATGTTTTCCCCAATACCCAATGAAATATTCTGTTTTTGAGTACCCTTACTAAATATTTCTAATGTATTTCTGAAATGATTTAAAACTGTTAAATTCTCACTACTGATGTTCCTGGTTTATATTAACTAACATTCTTATTAACTCAACTACTGAATATTTGAAATGGCAGTTACGAATTAATTCTGATATTCAATGCTTGAGTTATAAAATTGTGTACCCACTTGAACTTGAATGGTTTTGTATGTGCTTATAACAAGTGATAGTCGATAATGTGTCAAAATGACATGTGTGCTGTAGTAAATGTATTATTACATGAGCTAATGTTGGAAACATTTATCCACACGCAAGTTTCTGTTTCGAACAAAATGCTTAACATGGAGCCATGTTCGATTCTGAAGTACAGCTTCCTTCTTCAAAGCTTCTTCACAATCCTTTTTCCCAGGCAACTTTCTTTGTTTGAAAAAAATTCCCAACTGTCTTTTAACAGCGTTCATTTCCTCTTCAGACCACTTCATCCTCAATTTCTTTTTATCTAAAAATCAAAAATACTAGAATGACTATGTGCTTCCAGCTACAGGTGGGATTTGTAAGCAAAGAATATTGACCCCCTTATTTTGTCTTTTTTTTTCATTGAACACATCTTACTCTTTTATGTTTTTGAAATGGTACTTTGTTTAATCTTCATTTTTTTCTTTTAATCTGAAACCAAATGTTTGACACAATAGTGCCCAGTTCCAACAGGTGCATTGACACAAATCAAAGAGTGTGTGCAGAATTGAACTCTCTGAACTGTAAAAATGTCTCTGCATACACTATGCTGCAGTTTACTACAACATTAATAGCCCAGGTCTGTGAGAATGTGTCTTAAGATCACAGGCAAATTGCTGATGACTGGTCAAGAGCATTTTTGTAGTCAAGTGTGCTAGATGAGATTAAAATCACATTTATGGGGCACAACAAACGAACCATTCAACAACAAGCATTTATTGCATTAAACGTATATACATTATTTACATGACGTAGGTTCAAGGGAGGTGCTGCGACTTACACACCTCAGATCAAAGAAGCTGATACATGTATGAACAGATTTACGCAAGTTAAAGGGTGCTGCGAGCTACACACCCAGCGAGTATACCCGATGAGGATGCTGCAACTTACACATCCTGCATAGCTTATGTTTTACATATAGGTGCTGCAACCTACACACCTGTTATACACAATATGAAGGGGTAGTAGGCTGCAAGAAGCAAGCCGTTATGAATGACGGTTTGGGAAAAATTGTTGGGGGCTCCCATGTCGGCACCAGCCTGGGCAATCGGTTACTGGATATTGTCTTTTAAAGGTTCACTGTTGAATTACTTCAGGGACACATGTCACCAGTGTCCAGCACTTTGCTCCAGGTCTGGAACAAAGCGCCAGAGACTCCGTGACATCCGTCCCCAATAGGAACCCAACGGAACTGGATGGGGGAACCGATGAATGCCCAATGCCCCCCGACAAAGAACCAGAGGAGGCCCCTCCAATTTTTTCGGTGACAACCTGATGGTGGAGGTGAGGGGATGGTGGTGGGTGAAATTTTTTTAACAAAGCTTAGATTTACTGAATGACCGACTTGTATAAACTATGTAAGCGGAATGAATGTAACGCTCTGCACAGTGCATTGAGCTGATTGGTCAATAGTTGGCCTGACCTTCCAAACTATGTTAAGTAGAGGGCGACACCTGTTGCACGTGCTGGACATGCAATGTATGTACAGTTACAGGTCAAATTCGCCACATAAGTACATGTGCATGTATATCAGCAGAATGAATATTACCAGGGAAACGGCCAAGGGATCACGACTTGGAATGTTTAAGATAAACCATGTGTTATGCATGACTCATCAGAAAATGATTCTAGCATTAGCATGTACTCCCACGATGTCACCCTGGGACTAGCTGGGAGTTCTGTTCCTAAAACTATTATGAATAAACGCGAGCTCCCTCTCATTGCGTGCCCCATAAACATTTGGAAATAAAATTTCCTTCCAATTTATGGGGCACAACAAACGAACCATTCAACAAGCATTTATTGCATTAAACGTATATACATTATTTACATGACGTAGGTTCAAGGGAGGTGCTGCGACTTACACACCTCAGATCAAAGAAGCTGATACATGTATGAACAGATTTACGCAAGTTAAAGGGTGCTGCGAGCTACACATCCAGCGAGTATACCCGATGAGGATGCTGCAACTTACACATCCTGCATAGCTTATGTTTTACATATAGGTGCTGCAACCTACACACCTGTTATACACAATATGAAGGGGTAGTAGGCTGCAAGAAGCAAGCCGTTATGAATGACGGTTTGGGAAAAATTGTTGGGGGCTCCCATGTCGGCACCAGCCTGGGCAATCGGTTACTGGATATTGTCTTTTAAAGGTTCACTGTTGAATTACTTCAGGGACACATGTCACCAGTGTCCAGCACTTTGCTCCAGGTCTGGAACAAAGCGCCAGAGACTCCGTGACATCCGTCCCCAATAGGAACCCAACGGAACTGGATGGGGGAACCGATGAATGCCCAAACGAAGCTGGTGACAGCGGAGAGCCCCCATACAGGACGTGAAGGGGCATGATCACCATCAGGGGTCACAATCGAGAATGGGAGAAGATGGGGGCATGGAAGGTGAAATGGGGACAACTAACAGTAGAGGCCAAGGCCTGTGGAGAAGAGGAAACTGCACGGACTGGCAGAGGAGAGTAGTGGTGTGTGGAAGAAGGTGAGAGGCTAAGAATCTGAAGGAAGAAGGAGAGCTAGTTGAGCTTGCTGTATGACAGCGAAGGGTGTGTGTATGTAGGTGGTGTAGCAATCGGAAGACCACCGACCAAGGGTTTTTATTAGATGATCTTCCAGGCGCAGGTAACAAGCAGATGTGGCTGCACCTGAACGGAAGCTGTGCCCGGAATAAGCATTCGCATCAATACCGCAAGAGGTAAGCATAAATTTCAACTTCCCAATAAAATAGGAGCGACGGAGGGGAAGATTATCCTCTGTGAGGAAAAGAGGATGTTGGGGTGCGGCACCCTGAGAAAGGCGAAGTTGCAGATAGCGCTGGAGAATGGTAACCGGACAAAGAGCAGGGGAGGTGCGAAAATAACTAATTGGAACCCCCAGTCGGAAGGGGTCAGTTTTGGAGGCTGGAAGAGAGAGTGTGGCCATGCCACCATCCTGGGAGAAAACCACGTGCCGGATGCAAAGGTGAGCAGTGGGGTTGAAAGAAGCATTGTCAGGGATAGTGAACTCCCCACAGCGGAGGAATCCTGCAAAGGCAATAATAAAAGTGGTCTGAAGGAGAAGGTTCGTGTAGGCAGAAAAGGGCCCATGATGGAGTGCTTGGACTAAGGTGGACAATAGACTGGCGGTGATGGGGAGACGACGACGAGTGGTATTAACATGTAATTTACGGATAGACTTGAGAATGGGACCTATGCGATCCCATGGCCTGCCAGAGGGAGCGACAAGTGGGTTAGGGAGCCTGTGAGCGAGATAGAAATAACGTACACCTGCAAGATAAAGCTTGATAGTGGATGGAGAGAGGTTAAGGGCCCCATGACAAAAGGCAATAAACTGCAACACCACCTGCTCAGTTGGAGGCGGAAGGACTGGTTGAGTTGAATAATGTGGATATAGTTGTAGAAAAAACTGGCGAAAAGTTCTGAAGCCGGTAGGATACGCACTCCTGGTATTCTCTGAGATGGAGGTGTGCCAGTCTAACATAATATTCAGTCCATGAGCACGTCGGACATCGGTGGGCAGCTATGTGGCTGGAGATCCGCGTCTGGAGCCAAGCGGTGGAAATCCTGCGAAAAACGAGAGAGTCAGCAAGAGAATTATCTGAGCCAGGAATATGTTGTGAATAAAACATGAAGTTGTGATGAAGGGCACAGAGGGTGACACGACGCATCAATTTCATGATAGCCTGAATGGGCGATCTCCCTTTGCGCAGGATGTGCACCACCGACTCATTGTCACACGTAAATACAATACGCTTTTGCGACCAATATTTACCCCAGAGAATAGCGGCTACAGCAATCGGGTAGAGTTCCTTGAATGCCATAGAGTGCGTATTTGGGATGTCCGGGAGGTTCTGGGGCCATCGTGCCTGGAACCACTTGCCGTCAAAGTACCCCCCAAAGCCAAGAGTGGAACTAGCGTCTGTGAACAAGGAGAGTTTACTCGCAGGCGTGAGGTGGTCATCTAAAAACAGAGTTACGCCATTCCAGTTGGAGAGGAACTGCAACCACATCGCTAAATCACGCCGACAGGGGGCAGATAAAGAGACATGATGCCATAGTTCCTTGACCGAAGAAGCAAGCTTAATGAGATAGGAAATGAAGGAGCGCCCAGGGACAACCACGCGACAGGCAAAACTGAGGTGACCAAGGAGGCTGAGAAGCTCACGTTTTGTGCAGGTCTTTCTATGAAGAAAAGTTTGAATGAGGTTGGCAATACGCACTCGTTTGTCATGTGGGAGACGAGTTTCCATGTTTGCTGAGTCAATAATGATGCCGAGATATTGCAAAGAGTGTGCAGGACCCTCAGTCTTACCTGGGGAGAGAGGAATATTGAGGGAAGAGAAAATCTGGAGGAAAGTATCATGGACGGAGGAAGGGTTGACCTCGGGTGGGGAAATGACCAGAAAATCATCAAGAAGATGCAATATATTGGAATGCCGTAGAGTGTGGCGCCAATCCAGCAAACCGCTTGCGAGAGCAGATCAAACAACTTGGGGCTAGACCTACAGCCGAACGCCAAACGAGAACAGAAGTAGTACTGGCCCTCCCAACAGATACCATACAGGTGCCAGAGGGTAGGATGGATTGGAATCAGTTTGAAAGCGGAAGCCACATCAGCCTTGCTAAGCCAGGAATTGGGGCCAAGAGATTGGATAAGACGTACAGCATGATCGATAGTGACGTATGATAAGGAGAAGTCCTCTTTGTCTATCAGGGAATTAATAGAACTGTGCTCGGGAGAACGTCGGGGCGCCGAGAGATCGACGATGAGTCTTTGCTTACCTGAGAATTTATGCTCAACCAGCCCAAGAGGACTCACTCTGTAGGTGACAAAAGGTGGACGTTTGAAAGGGCCCAGAAGAAACCCGTTGGACACCTCCTTCTCCAAGAGGGAGGCCACTGCTTGAGGATTGTCTCGTGCTGAGCGAAGATTCGGGAGGATGAGAGGAGAAGAAGGGATACCTTTAAGACCTGTATCAAAACCATAAAGTAGCCCGTGAAGAAGATGTTGACAAAATTCCCGATCTGGATGGGAGCGGAGGGCAGCACGAAGGTTGTTGACAGAGATGGGAGTTGTAGACCCAAAAGCAAACTCAGAAGGCCAGATGGGTAGTCATTTCTGGAAAGTGGAGCCCGGCGGGCGTGAATTTTTTGGACAGAGCACCTGTGGATGGGGTAGGCGGCAGACAAGACACAAATGAGTAAACTTGCAACCGGCTCCGTATGATCAGCCTTTAGCGGAGTTGAATTTGAGACTGAGGATGTGTGAAGTGGCCGAAGGAAGTTGAAATGACGAGACAGTGGAGGGGCCCCTGGGCCGAACGCTGGTCTGGGACTGCTGCCGAAGAATAGCAGACTCCTGTGGAAAGGATTTGGAATTGTGATCGGCTCCATGGCCGAGGGAGCAAGATGCCGTCTGACGACCGGCTGAGGAGTCAAGAGGGCAAAACTTGGCTATGTGGTCGCTGCCCTGGCAAACAAAGCAATGAAGGGTCTTGTGACCGGCAAAGATGGAACAAAACAGTTTATAGTCGCGGATAGACCAATCAATTTTGATACCCCGCTGCAACCATGCAGCAGATTTTGCTGAAAAAGCAAGGTGGTACCGATAAAAGGCATCACCATACTGGGCAGCAATGGAAATGATTTCAGATTGATAAGCGTCAAGCTCAGTGTGGCGGTTGGGGTACATTTCAGAGACAATGTTCTTGTATTTAGAGAAGGCACGAATGAATTCCGGGAGAGACAGGTGCTTGAGCAGGCGAGGATCCGATTTGGTGTCCAAATGAGTTTTTCCCGAGAGTGTAGCATCGATACAGTTTAAAGAGGGCATAATGAGCCTCGCCAAATTTACATCTTTCCCTGTCAGTATGTCACTGCGTAATGCCTGTGAAATATCGGTGTCAATCTTGGGCAAGGTACTCAGGGAAACCCCCGGGCGGTTCAGCAGAGAATGTGGAGGCTGTGAAAGCGAGGCAATGGCAGGAAAAGTATAAGCACCTGGTTGTGATGAAGTAGTATCTGGATCGGGTAGTACGCCAGGAAATCCGGAGGTGTTGGGAAGATCTGATGACTGCACGGATGACTGAAGAGAAGAATGAAAATTATGCTGTAGCAGATGAAGAATGTTTGAAATGTTTGTTTCAACTGATCTGAGTCGTTGTTGCATGGCGTCGACTTGTTGATTGAGTGAGGTGATTGCATTGGGCAAAGTGTCTGGAGTTGTTAGTGAATCACGTTGCAGAGCAGATCGGCCTGTAATAGGTTGCAGAAGAGCGTCCTGTCCAACAGTTCTTGGTGACACAGAAGAAACGGCAGCCGAAACTGGTATTGTAGGTTGAGAGTCTATGACTGATCTGGCACGAATAGATGGAGCGATGATTGTAGAAGCCGGATGGAGGTCGGAGCTACTTGGCACAAACGTGTGTGGCGAATTGTGTGTCCAAACTGTCTGAGCTGGTGCACTGCCAGTGGGTGCAATGGATGAAAAAGTTGGAAACAACAGATTGTCTGCAGAGCTGCCGGAAAGTGTAGTGAAGAAAGTAGCATCGCTGTAGGTGGAGGCCCCAGAAATTGAAACGGATTGAGGCATAGTCAGAGAAGTGGGGGCATCCGGAGGTGCCCCAGAATGAGAGTCCATGAATGCAGCACTGGAGAATGACTGGTCTGGTGCATGTGGTGACACGTTATCTAAATACAACTGTAACAAAACTGCCTTACGAAATGATGGTGAAGTTGTAATTCCCTGCTTGTGTAGTGTAGAACGCAGTCGGGCTGTTGTCCAATTCCTGGGGTTATCCGACGCTGTGCCCGCTGCTGCCCGACGAGGTGCGCTACGCGTTGACCTGGGTCGAGTTGGTCGGTCCCGAACAGAGGTGTTACGAAGAGGGGACGAAACGTCCACAGTCTGAATGTCCACAAACGCCTGTACATTGCGGTCGAAATCCGCCACCGTCGGAGTGATGTTATCCACAGAAGTGTCATTGCGCATGGTATTATCACAGAAAGGTTCCATAGTGTGTCAATAACGAAATACCGAAATGGAGCGGTACATGTATCTCAAACGCGCCTGCAGAAAAAACAGGAACAAAAACAGTTTGCGTCACAATCCAAGACACGAGCAAGATGTGGGTGCTGTTCGAAAATCATGTAACGCACGAGGCGTATGAGTTCATGTTCTGGCATTGAATACTCGCTTGGGATTTCGACAAAGTCCATGACGATAATCTGAAGCAGGCGAAACCCGGGCGGTTGATCCATTATGAAGCACAAATAAGGTACGGTACGAAGTGGAGAACAATTGAAAATTTTTTAACAAAGCTTAGATTTACTGAATGACCGACTTGTATAAACTATGTAAGCGGAATGAATGTAACGCTCTGCACAGTGCATTGAGCTGATTGGTCAATAGTTGGCCTGACCTTTCAAACTATCTTAAGTAGAGGGCGACACCTGTTGCACGTGCTGGACATGCAATGTATGTACACTTACAGGTCAAATTCGCCACATAAGTAGTACATGTGCATGTATATCAGCAGAATGAATATTACCAGGGAAACGGCCAAGGGGTCACGACTTGGAATGTTTAAGATAAACCATGTGTTATGCATGACTCATCAGAAAATGATTCTAGCATTAGCATGTACTCCCACGATGTCACCCTGGGACTAGCTGGGAGTTCTGTTCCTAAAACTATTATGAATAAATGCGAGCTCCCTCTCATTGCGTGCCCCATAAACATTTGGAAATAAAATTTCCTTCCAATACATTGCAGGCTAACAGATTACAGATTTCATTAATTTCTGACATTCAGTGATAAGAGTTTAGTTTATTCAGGGTCTGTAAACTAACTTTGAAAAATATACCATTACTTTTCCAAAACGTTTCCACAATAATTCCAAGATTCCAGGAAGAGACATTTCATGATTTTTCCAAAACCTTTTCACAAAATTTACATATATTGGATGGTGAAAATCTCTTCCAATATGTTTATGCACAACTCAGAAGGAGAAATAGCTATTATCTTTACATTTTATGTATTCCCCCTCTACTGTTAAGAACTACACAGATGCTTCATGAATGTACTTTTATGTATACACTTTATGTAGCATTACTGTAGTTTTAACAATTCCTATCACAAAAGTGTGTAACTAGCAATGATCACCTGTTGTGGTTTTGGTATGAAGTGAATTATGATTTCTTTAGTATTTACACAAGGTCTGTGCAAAATCAAATAAGTCTTTTGACACTAACCTCCAGAAAAAAACTTGAACAAAACTAACAGCTGATGCTGGAAAATTATCTAACTATTGCACATATTTACATTGTTTCTAACCTTATTAATTTTACAAGGATTGGCGAAAAAGTTCTACAACTTATATTAACGCCTCTCCTTTTCATTTTACATTGTTGAAACCAGAAGAAACAAAAAAATGAATGTTTAAGAAGCCTTCAGTAAAAATTAAATAAACAAATTTAGCAAGCAACCTGGCCTACTGTTTCAGTTCATTTAATTTCTCAAAATGTTTCTCTAGTTCTTTTAAAAATTCTTTCTTTTCTTTACACAGACATCTAAAACTGTTAGACTGTGTAATTAATGGAAGACTTCCAGCTGATTCAGCCTCCTCACACAATTATCAGCATCAGCCTCTCAATGCCGATGTTCATTTCATTTTTGATTTTCAGCTCTTCCGTGGCCCCAATAGGAGGCTGCCTCTTTCTGTTGATTACCTCCACAGATTTAATTTTTTTGCCTCTTCCAAATGTGACATATTTACTACGGGAATTACACAATAAGTTCATTTGAAAGTTTAATGTTACTAACTCCACCAAGATGAGTAATATGATCACATAAAATTCTCTGTGCAATTGATGACATTTCCTTTACATTCTCCACCTCTACCTTTTTATTCACAGAGAACCAGAGCTGAATAAAGTTTAGCAAGTGTTTGACCGAGGTGGTATTAGTCCCCTACGGCACTTTTGTGACATAAGGTGTTTTTTGTCACAGAAGACACGAGAGTAGAAAAGCATCTTGGATTTTGAAAAAAAAATATTGAACGTCCAACATCCCATTACAACCCTTTATCCATGTACCATATATGAAAGGCGTAGCTTGAACCATGTTGGAGGGAGGGGTGGTAACATAAAATAGAGAAAAAAGCTTAAAAAACAACAAAAATGGCCGCCATTCTGCCATCTTGCATTTTGAAAAATAAATATTGACTGTGCATCATCCCCTCAGAACCATTTATCCATGTACAAAATATGAAAGGTGTAGCTTGAAGCATATTAGAGGGAGAGGTGGTAACATAAAAACAGACAGACAGACAGATGTTAGATTTTGAAAAAAAATATTGAGCGTGCATAATCCCCTCACAACCCCTTAATCCATGTACTATACATGAAAAGTGCAGCTTGAACTATGTTGGAGGGAGCAGTGGTAACATAAAATAGAGAAAAAGGCTTAAAAAACACAGCAGAAATGGTTGCCATGGCGCCATCTTGAATTTTGGAAAAAAAATATTGAACGTCCAACATCCCATTACAACCCTCTATCCATGTGCCAGATATAAAAAGTGTAGCTTGAACCATGTTGGAGTGAGGGGTGGTAACATAAAATAGAGAAAAAAGCTTAAAAAACACAACAAAAATGGTCGCGATGCCGCCATCTTGGATTTTGAAAAAAAAATATTGAACGTGCATCATCCCCTCCCAACCCTCTATCCATGTGCCAAATATGCAAAGTGTAGCTTGAACCATGTTGGTGGGAGGTGTGGTAACATGAAAATAGAGAAAAAAAGCTTAAAAAACACAACAAAAATGGCCGCCATTCCGCCATCTTGGATTTTGAGAAAAAAAATTTTGATCGTGCATCATCCCCTCAGAACCATTTATCCATATACCAAATATGAAAGGTGTAGCTTAAAGCATGTTGGAGGGAGAGGTGGTAACATAAAAAAACAGACAGACGGACGCTGAGACTGACGAACGTGACATTGCGAGTCTTTGTGTTATGTGTCTTTCATTGCGAGTCTTTTTTTTGTTTACTGACGAAAATACCATTATGAGCCTTTTTAGTTGCGTGTCTTTTGACATGATGGAAATGACTGACGGACCTGACATTGCGAGTCTTTGTGTTGTCTTTCATTGCGAGTCTTTTTGTTTACCACTGACGAACGTGACATTGCGAGTCTTTGTGTTATGTGTCTTTCATTGCGAGTCTTTTTTTTGTTTACTGACGAAAATATCATTATGAGCCTTTTTAGTTGCGTGTCTTTTGACATGATGGAAATGACTGACGGACCTGACATTGCGAATCTTTGTGTTGTCTTTCATTGCGAGTCTTTTTGTTTACCGACGAAAATATCATTATGAGCCTTTTAAGTTGTGCGTCTTTATACATGATGAAAATGCAGTGAAGCAAGTCCTCCACTTTTTGTTTTTATAATATTGCTGCCATGGCAAGTGGTGGTGGTGGTGGTGGTGTGTGTGTGTGTGTGAGGTGGGCGATGGGAGGGTCATATATACCAGTCAAAGGATATGATTATTCCATTTGTTGACTTATGTGATGCAAATGGAATGTTTTGGCTAACCATTTGACCGGCTTGCAAAATGAAATTTCCACAAATATAAGCCACTTTATGAGGGAAGAAAAATGTTGAATGAGGTGCCCCCCAAAAAAGTATTTGTTTAACGCTTTACCCAAAGTTTCGGCCAAAAACCGGCTACATACAAAAATCTATAAACAGTTCAATATTTATGAACACTAAGAACCATACTTGCAGATCGTGCAACGTGGGTGGTACTAAGGCAAGAAATAGTTCAGCACTCAATCAGTTAACCCTTCAGCCAATGCAAATTTTGGGGAAAATAAACAAAATTTCAGAATTTTGGGAAAATTTTGTCCTTATTTTTCAATGAAATCACACTAATATGGATGTCATTGTAACCGGCTCATCGAGCCGGATACAATGTAATCCATGTTGATGTGATTTTATTGAAAATGTTTTGGGATATTTTGGGATATTTTAGCCTTATATGAGCTGTTTTTCTAGCCGGTTTTGGTCGGTTTGTTAGGTAATGGGTTAGGGCTTACTGCCTCAAGGCAAGAGACTTGGTGCAAGAGGCTTACAAAAACCAAGTACATTTTGCTCATCTGTAAGATGTATAATGATTTGTTTCTTTGACAAGTTTTAGGTTAAGTATTAACCTGCAACGCATTATAGATGAGACTCTCACCTATAATTGTGTTTTGAGACAAAAATTACTGAAAGTGGACAATAACAGTTAAGTCATTTAACTCTTTTCTCTACTAATGATGACTACAGTCGTCATGCTTTAACTCCATGTGTAGTAAAGAATCAGCAAGTTAAAATCGCTAAGCTTAAGGGATGAACAACTTAAAATTTGATATCTTCTTGCCTTAAAGGTACCAGATATCAAATTTTAAGTTGATTACATCTTTTCTGTGGAAACAGACTTTCCAACACAGCATGTGTGAAACATCAGTTGAAAGAGTTAAAATAAATATGAGAAGAATGAGGCATATAGATGAGTACACACATGCATAGTTAACTGGTTGAGTGCTGGAAGCCAGTATGGTGGCTTTAGCCTTTAGCAACTGTCTTACAGATGATTTCCAACCTGTTATATAAGATTTGTTCATAAATACTAAATGGTAGGAGTTCCATGGAGAATGCCTAGGCATTCTCCACAGAACTCATGCCATTTTATATTTATGAACAAGAAGGTATTCTACTCACATCTTGTGGTATTTGGGTTTCACCAAGGTGAAAATAATTTAGCACTCTACCAGTTAACATCTAGCACTGTGATTCATATTAACCCATGGACATCACCTATGGAGTTATCACAAGTTCAACAATGTGTACATGCACTTGGAGCTCAGTGCTCACGCAAAGTATAAATGTTGAATTTGTGACGTGAAATGAATAAAGACGAGGAAATCTGAAATTTCAATGTTCAACTAATAGGGGTCAACACTAGAGTCCAATTTATGGCTTTCAGCACTAAGCGTTACTGGGCAACAATGTGTCAACCATGTGAGCTGCTCACAAACTGTCTGGAACCAAAGCCAGAAAATAAGGCACCTGAGATTACCAAAATGAGGTTCCCAGGGACAACTTTGTGAAGCTATACTTATGTGACGACAAGCTAGCGTCTACCTCCTTACAGTCATAAGGTATCATTCGGAGTTTTTTCATTACTTGTTGGCCGAGTAGAATAAGATTCCAAAAAGGAGAATTTAGTAATGCTACCTTGCTATGCAAGGTAGCATTACTAAATTCCTTTTTTGGGAACCTCAGTAAACAAATGTCTGCTTCCTTATTTTCTGGCTCGCCTGGAACCACAGAGATACTGGATTCATTAACTTTTAATAGGCCGACTTGGGTGCATCCTTTGCATAATGGTGACACAGGGTTATGACAGATGGTGCTACAGTATAAAGGTCCTGTCACTCCTTGGCGATTTAGCCGGCATATGGCAATATATGAAAAACTTGGCAAATAAGCTGACGTACGTCCAATGAGTTATTGATGTGCTTTGTTTAAGACGTAGTATTTGTGGAAATTTTCTGGCATATGCCAACGTAGGGTTATACATATCGCATATGCCTGTCACAAGTTTTAGGTAATTTATATTTACCAATGACACATGTTCTTTGTAAGTTACTCATAAGCCAAAATAAGGTGCAATAATGATTCCCATGTTGCAATTTATGACAGAGTCTACAGGCACTCTCTCCTAAATTGCAACATAGTAAATAAATTAAACCTTTACCTAACGTAACGGCCAAAACCGGCCAGCGCTATACTCGAAAAACGCCATTCAATTTTTTTAATATTTTCATTTTTTGCTTCCAAAACATAGGTTATGACCCCTCATTGGAACGAGCGTGTCGCGCCCGTTCCAATGAGGGGTCATAACCTATGTTTTGGAAGCCAAAAATTAAAATTTTTAGTAAAACGAGTATTTTTTTTACGAGTGTCGTCTGCTACTAGTGTTGGGTAAAGGGTTAAGTCTAATAATTTTACTTTTTGCGTTATTAGAAGCACATTATGCTCTAGTATGTTGCAGCGCACAGAGGTTCGAGTCAAGCACAAATTTTGGATTTAAGCACTATCGGTTATTTGTAGAGTGCTACAATTCTTACACTGTGCTTCTGAAACACGTATATTTTTTGTACAAATATTGCATTTCTGTTCATAAATATCGTTTTGTAACAATTTATTGGGGAATGCCTTAAGGCATTCTCCAATAAATTGTCACAAAATATTTTTTATGAAATGAAATGCAATTCACACAACCAGATAGCCTACACCTCATGGCATTCAAAGCCACTGAAGTTATTCCTGGCCTTTTACTGCAGAGCCCAAAACTGGGCTTCAAGCACTCTTCAGTAGAGCCCAAATATGGGCTTCCAGCACTCTACCAGTTAACTGCTTACAGGGTCACTTCTGAACTACCGAGAATGTAAATGCAAGGATTATTGGTAGTCAGTGGCAATTTTTGGACCAAAATTCTATATATTGTTGGAAACATTGCCATTTAAATACAACAAAAAAACATTGGTTCTGCTTAAACACAATTATTTTTTCTTCTGGATTTACCCCCATCATTGATAGGGCTGGGAAGATATACTGGTTAATCGGTGTATCGCCATTCGCCAAGCCAAGATACACCAACCGGTTGAGACACTCAAATATCGTCTTATCGAGATACACTGTTGCTGACATTATTTTTTTTTAAATACTTTTTTAATAATCCAAAAATGGGCTAGTAGCCCATTTTTGGATTATTGAAAAAACTATTTTAAAAAAAATAATGTCAGCAACAGTGTTTCTAGATTGAGGAGGCCTAATTAATAAACTTTGAAAGACAGGCTATCAGGCCCACTTTTGCATTGAGGCATTGTCAAGCTTTTGTGCCAACTGCACAAGTAGGTGAAAAATGTTGAATAGCTACCCAAATCAGAATTGAAAGTACATTACAATAAGCAGTCATGAAACAGTCTTATTTGCAGAAACTTGTTTGATTGTGGATTAGAAATGAAATCTGTAGCAATAGTTTGCAAGATACCGGTAGTTCATATATATGGAGGTAGATTAAAAATAACAGGGAAACAATGACACCTGGATGTATCGCGATATGCAATCATATCGTGAATGGTGTATCGAGATATCTATCGTATCGTGACCCAAGTGTATCGTCCCACCCCTAATCATTGATGTTTGAATCACAAATTTCCTCACCATTGTTCGCCTCATTGTCAAGGGTTCAGTGATTTATATTTTGATTGATAGACCTCTATGAGATCTTGAGAATCAAAATATAAATTGTTGAACATTTGAAAACACCAGAGAAGAGGTAACCATCGGCAATATTTGATCAGAAATTGAGTAAATCAAACATCAGTGTAAAGGGGGGGGGGGTAAAGAAATTACAGAGTTGATTTATATTTTTATTCTGGATTCTTTACATTTTCACCTGAGATCATCGTCCTATTGACAGATTTCCACAGATATGGGAACTGGTCACAAGACAATCAAAGTTTCTTTCATAAAGAGGGATGCCAGAAAAATTATTAGATTCTCATTGCTACTTCTGGATAAGTTTTTTAAAGAAATAAAATAGCACCAAGTGCAAATTTGGGATTGCATAGTGAGCCCAAATATGGGCTGAGGGATCTGGCTAGAACAAACTTAATTCAGACACAACAAAGAACATCCCATACCAAATATCAAAAGATTGTGATTTCTGGTTCTTGAAAATTTTATAAGAATTGCTCCAAGTTTAAATTTGGGCACCCATCAAAGACCCTGATTTGATAAAATCTAGTTCAGGTCCATGCAATAATGCTGCGTACCAAATAACAAAAGATTGTGCCCAACAGGCGTGGAGAACAAGATAATTACATTTTTCTTTGAGCATTGGAGCATTCAAGCATGGACGGATTGCGATCATTAAAGCTTTACCCGACAAAGTCAAGTGAGCTAAAAAGTGACTTGTTATAGTCTTTCATGATTTTACCAAATGTTTATCTTAAATACTCAATCAAACCATAGAAATACAAGATCAGTGGAATGGGCTCCCTGAGTCTGTTCCATTGATTTCCATATTTGTATGGTTTTATTGAGAAAGTAGCAAGATATTTTGATTTGAAAAAGACTTCATCTAACTTCCGGACCAGATTTAGACGTTTTGTTTGGTAAAGGGTTAAATTACCACAATGCGTTTAACACAATTTGAAACTCTCAAAAAACTTCTTCAAATGACATAACATAGCAACCAGCAAATCCAATAATAACATTGGACTTTGACAGGCTTCTAATTAATTTTTACTGTTTAATTTCAATATAAATTAACTAGGAGGCTGTCAAAGTCCAAGCAGCAGTTAAATAATCAGTATTTATCCCTTTACCCAATGTTTAATATTATTAAAGTTTTAAAGTTAACAGCAGACATCATTAACATAATGACCCTTCTTCAAAGCATGGGCATAAAAAAAAAAACTGCAAACTGCAGGGAAAAAATATCAAAACCACAAAGCACTGATGTGATTATAACTACTGTGGCAAATAAAGTGACTTGTATTTTCAAGTAAACACAGATGGTCTAATAATCACTGTATAAAGGAGCTGTATTAACTTTATCCAATCTTTAAAGACTGCTTAGAAGCATCCAATATCTCACAATGAATTATCGAATGTAAATTAATAAGAGACCTTTTATGCTCATGCTAGAAATTTTACGATTGTTTTACACATGACTGGTTGAGTGATGGACATATGCAGTTAATTTTTCTTGTTCATGTTTGAAATTTTTTTCACAATTTTTGGCCAGTTTCTTCGTTTTAATGTTCCGTTGTTCTTTGCGCTTTTAGATATTGCTTTGTGGCATGCATCCTTGCCTGGAACGGTCTTAGTTTTTAAAAATTCCCCAAAATACTCTTTGAGTTCCATCTCTTCCTCGGCTGTCCATCTAACTCTGTTAACTTTTTTTGAAGGTTTTTCATTAACGTCACACCATGCAAAAGGATCCATGGTTGCATCATTTCTTTCAGCATTCTTGTAAGGATCTTCATCAACAAAAGGATCATCCTTTTCAGCATTGATGAAAAGACTGTTTTCTGCATTTATTGAAGCATCAAACACTTCACCTTGAGTGGCTTGACTACATGAATCTGTTGACGGATTTAGCTGACTTTCTGCTTCGAAAATATCTTCCAACTGTATATCATCTAAATTACGTCCTTTAAACTTCCCGGAGAGGTTTTTATCTTGAATGAGTAGCAACTTTGACACATCAACCCGTTCTAAAAACCCTGACATTTGTCTATATGTGTTGAGGTGAACTTTTCTGGTGTGGTCCAAGTGGCGGCAAAGCCAGCCCAACTGGTTTTCCTGTAAACTAAGGACCTATAATAATGAGAAAAAACATAGAACCCTCTTAGAAAATGGGTAAAATAACAAAAGCTTAATATTATATACCGGTATTAACTCTTAGCCTGCTCAGTAAGTTTTCCCTTCATTTTAAGGAATATTACTGCCCTGAGCTTATATATTTCTAACCACTTTTACAGGTAATCTAAAATTTACTGGCCACCTAAAACAACTGTGAATTATGCAACTGCAAAGTGACTTATTGGCCAATGTTTCTTCAATATATTAGAAAATCAAGTCATGACTGCTTCAAGCAGCTATGACTTGATTTTATAAAATATTCAAGAAACATTCGCCAGAAAATTATTTTAACATGGCAATAATGTAGCAATAATTTGATATCACAAATAAATCTAGAATATCTTTTTAGAAATTAATCCCTTATAAAATTCCACATAAATTTATTGATTATTTCTTGGTCAAATATAGATGGATTTGATTATGTTGACTAGGGTGGGAATTAATTATCTTGGTGGAAATATCAATCCACCGCAGGTTATAGGTTAAACCTTTCAACGATGAAACCCTGTACACAAGGATTGTTGACAAATTTGTTTTTAGAATTTTGTCATGCTAATAAAAAATACAAACATACTTCCACAAAAAACTTCGATTGAAATATTTCCATAACATACATGTACCAATGATTATTATGTCTTGAGCTAAGTTCTTCGATGACATGAAATAGTAATGGAGTCTTTGCACTGCACATTTTATGAGGATTGCCTTTAGGCATAGCAGAGACGGCGGAAGCTCCAAAAAAGTGGGGGTCACAAATTTTCAGGTCACATTGTCGGCTGTTATATATCAATGACTACAGCTTGACATGTGTCTCCCCAATCGTCCGCTCTGCCTTCTCTGGTTTAATGGTTTCCTACAATTCACACCTCAGCTATAAATTAGCTTTTAGGTAAAATGTTTATCCTTTACCTAACACGGTATTTATTAAAAATAAATTAAATTTCACATTTTTCAGAAAATAATTCCATTATTTGTCAATAAAACCATACAAATATAGATATCATTAGAACCGGCTCGATGAGCTGGTTCTAATGGTATCCATATTTGTATGAGTTTATTTAAAACTTTCTGAAATTTTCTGCCCGGTTCACTCCCTGGTTAGGCTTATTTTGATTAATTCTCTGGTTGTTTTTCTCCTCTACGTTTGGTAAAGGGTTAAAAAAGAAACAAATTCTCGGAGCTGAAGGCCCAGTTGAGAGCAATTGCAAAATTCGCCATAAAAAGACGTGATTTTCTTGCTTCTCTGGTGGAAATAAGATAAAACTTATCACAAAAAAAATAATAGTGGTATAGTTTTGATTGTGAAAAAATTTGGCTGCAGAAAAAAGTGGGGGGTAACGTGCCCCCCTGGCTCCGCCGTCCCTGAGGCATAGACCAGAGTGGCGGGGTAAACTTGGACAACTACTACAGAGCAAATTTACTTTGAAATGCTCTCACAGAATAAGAAGCCAGCATATTGTTACACACTTAACTATATGTTTGTTTAGTGCTTTACAACACTAACAGTCAGGTTCATATCGTGTTGGGCTGTGTTGCATGCAGGTGGAAGACACACCACATAACTGCCAGACACACCAACTTCTGTGATCTGTCTAGGCAGAGGTTAGCATTGGTTAAAAACATCTACCATCAACTGTGTGATACACTTTAGTACATGGTGCCACATTGCCCCTATACAGGCAATGTGGATGAAGCATCTCTACGATGGACACATCTCATGCAGGCCCAGTCAGTGTATGAACTTATATTCTCAGGATACCTTAAAATTACAAATCAGATATCCTACCGTGTGAGCAACACTTAATATGAAATTGAACGAAGCGCAAAGTACGGCTTTCAGCACTCTAATGGTTAAACACTCACCAGCTCATAAAAGTACTTAACAGTTTTGCATTTGAGTGCTTAGCCTATAAAATTATGCAAATACATGTATTAATTAATGGTGCTGGAATGGTCAACTGGTTCAGACCCAAGCAAGAATGTTCCATACTAAATATCGACAGATTCTGATACATGCTTCCGGATTAGATTTTTACTAAATTTTGCAAAATATCAATCGGTTCTATCATAATTATGCCCCAAGAGAGCGTGGCAACTTCTACTGAACAAACTTAAATGGGCATAAAGAAGATCTGCCAAATTTTGGACAAAAATGTACTTAATCAGGCCTTCCCAGGAAGAAGAGCTTTCAATGTCATTCTTCTTACAGCTTCTAAATTGCAAATGAGAAATTACCACTCCTCATAGAGTTTATTTTCTGATAAGATCTTTTTTTTGCATAGTAATAAACATTCGTAACTATTAAATTATTCCTTTACAGAATGTCTACAAGCATTCTCCTTGTAAACTGGAACAATTTAACCCTTTACCTAATGCTAGTAGCAGACGACACTCGTAAAAAAATTACTCGTATAACTAAAAAATTCCATTTTTTGCTTCCAACACATAGGTTATGGCCCCGAATTGGAACGAGCGAGTCGTGCTCGTTCCAATGAGGGATCATAACCTATGTTTTGGAAGCAAAAAATGCAAATATAAAACAAATTGAATGGCATTATTTTTCGAGTATAGCGCTGGCCGGTTTTGGCCGTTACGTTAGGTAAAGGGTTAATAGTTATGAATAGTAGCCCTTACAGATCAGATTACTGCCCTTCACCAGTTAGGCTCTTGTTATATTGTAGTAATTGCTCCAAAACTAGAAGAGCTAAAAACAGCTATTCTGGCCCAAATTCCTGGGAAGCCCTGATTGATGGCGGATGGACAAAGGATGATGGATGACAGACGGAAAGGGATCAATAAAGATCACCAGTAACCCAAGCTCCGCTCAGGTTAGCTGATAAATAGCATACCTGGGTCAAAATTGCTGTGTATTTCCTTATTCCTACAGACTTGATTCTTTGCGGGTACTTCAACATACGTGCGTCACAGCAGGTTTTCAAACTGTCATAACACCTGACTGGTCCATCCCCTGTGAATAAAAATGTTTTTATATGAACCTCCTTTAAAACTAATCCAGCCAAACTGCAGGCATGATGGAATTTCATTAAAAGGCAAGCCTGGATATAGGAGGCCGGACACGGACAGTGACCGGTATCAAATGTACCAATGACCGGCACTATAACACGTCTGCCTGTCACTTTGACCGGGTCCGGAATTTCGACAAAAACTATCAAACATGGAAAATAAATACCGGTGTGGAATAAAAGTTACTGACGATTTTCCCGGGGAAAGGGAACATTTATTTAAGCACCAGTGATGCATTTCAAAAGATAATTGAGTCGTTTTCATCGAAGAAATTCAGAACGTATACATGTGATTTTAAACCACTACAAAATAAAATGGCAATAAGGCTGAGAAAAATTATTTTGTTTTCTGATTATGCCAAAAGAAGAGGGTTGGTTAATAGTAGAAATATTTTTGTACTACTTTTGAGCCTGCAAATTCCAATTCTATGTTAATCACGATATGTGTATTGGACATGGTGCATGGTGCACAGGTAGATTGATGATCTTTTACATTGTGGGGAAGCTCCATCAATTGATAATCTCCAAGAGTGGTGAATTTCTGTGGCTTTCAAGATCTTTCAAAAGCTCAGAAAAGTTACATAGTATATAGCCGTTCTGGAAGCCTCATAAAATTTGGGTAATTGAAACCTGTGGCAAGCCACACAAATAAGGTGCAAATACCTTACTCAAATTCACTAATCTTAATGACTGCAGCATGCAATATTGGAATATGGAGTTTGTGGCTAAGTTAGCCCACACATCGTGGCAATGCAAGAGTGCCTATAGGCACTCTCTCTGAAACATTGTATAATACATTGTATCACATGTAACAAGGCAAATTTATGATGCAGGCTAAATCGTTTTAATCATATCCCTTTACCGAACAAACTGGCCAAAACCGGCCAGAAAGAGAGCCCAAACAAGGATAAACAGTCCAAAATATCCTGAAACATTTTCGATAAAATCCCACCAATATGGATGTCATTGTAACCGGCTCGACGAGCCGGTTACAATGATGACATCCATATTGGTGGATTTTATTGACAAATATGGACTACCGATTCAGTGAACAAATGCCGAAATGGAGTCGTTTGGCTTTCAGCACTCTAGCAGTTATATAAAGGCAGGTGTTTTATGAATATGACCATTATGTGAGGATAAATTATTAATCTTCAAGTATGAGGTGTGTTGGCGTGGCTTTCTATGTGGACATCAAATGCTTCTCAGAAAAAAACAACACATACATGTAGCAGTTTTTTTTTGGAAGCCACATAAAATATGGACACCTGAAAACTGTGGCTAGACACACAAACAAGATGGAAATAACTTTGATCAGATTCAAAATTCATAATGACTGCATCACACAGTATCTCAAAAAAATATATAGCACGTGTGTGCAAGCAGCATTATGATACCGACTATTCTATTAATTTACATAACATGGCTGTGTGGTTATGGCTATGTAACTATGTCGCTATACTGTGTCTCCAGCAGTAGTCTTATTTGTGTGGCTTGCCACAGTTTTCAATTATCCATATTTTTTATGGCTTTCAAAACAGCTACACGTATGTTTTGCATGTCTTTATGAGTAACTTTTGATGTCTATCTTGAAAGCCACATAACCTTCAAATTGAATTATACCTCATACATGTACTTCGAGATATCCCGAAACATTTTCGATAAAATCGCACCAATATGGATGTCATTGTAACCGGCTCGACGAGCCGGTTACAATGACATCCATATTGGTGGATTTTATTGACAAATATGGACTACTGATTCAGTGAACAAATACCCAAATGGAGTCATTTGGCTTTCAGCACTCTTGCAGTTAAGGCAGGTGTTTTATGAATATGACCATTATGTGAGGATAAATTATTAATCTTCAAGTATGAGGTGTGTTCGCGTGGCTTTCTAGGTGGATATCAAATGCTTCTCAGAAAAAAACAACACATACATGAAGCAGTTTCTTTTGGAAGCCACATAAAATATGGACACCTGAAAACTGTGGCTAGACACACAAACAAGATGGAAATAACTTTGATCAGATTCAAAATTCATAATGACTGCATCACACAGTATCTCAAAAAAATATATAGCATGTGTGTGCAAGCAGCATTATGATACCGACTATTCTATTAATTTACATAACATGTCTGTGTGGTTATGGCTATGTAACTACATGTATGTGGCTATACTGTGTCTCCAGCAGTAGTCTTATTTGTGTGGCTTGCCATGGTTTTCAATTATCCATATTTTTTATGGCTTTCAAAACAGCTACATGCATGTAGTGCATGTCTTTTATGGAGTAACTTTTGATGTCTATCTTGAAAGCCACATAACCTTCAAATTGAATTATACCTCATACATGTACTTCGAGATTTCGGATATAATTTTTATAGATTTTTTTAAAGAATTTACCTTAACCCTCTGCACTCATTCAAATACACTCAAAAACCCAGGATTTTCATTGATACATACACGTTATTGACATTCACTGTGAAATTTTCATTTGACCCCATGTGTGTAACTTGACATCACAACATCATGTTAAACACTTGAACAACCTGAAATTGCCAAATTATGTTATGGCAATCATGAATTATTATTTGAAGAAAAGTTTAATGAAATGGAAATTGATCATATTAAAAAAAATTCGTTTGAAATTTTATTATACTTTCTTTTTTGACTCAGTATATTTTTAGCTTCTGGGGTTTCCATGGGGGTGAAGAGAATTTTTTTTGTATAAATTCACTACTTATGACCTATTACTACCTCATGAAATTTGGTTCAAATCTGCTTCATGGTTTAAGAAATAGAAATTTGGGGCGTGGCAAAAAATGTTGCGCCTCCTGGCTCCAATAATGATGGCAAATATGGCAGAACAAACTTCTCTTGAACAAACTTGAATCCAAATCACACAGTGATTTAGATTCAAGTTTACCAAGATTTTGCTCATTTTAGGGTGTGGTTCAACACCCCAGGGGAGGAGCAACTTAATTTGAGCAAATCTTAATTGGCATTGGGTAATAAGCATTTACCCTAAATTTGAACCACATTGGTCCAGTGGTTTGGTAGGAGAAGTCGATAAGGTAAAAAGTTTAGAAATAATTATTCATTAACCCCATTGGCTTCAGTGTTAAAAAATACCGAGTCATTATTTTTCAAAAGTCCTGGAAAAGTACCTTATGATCAAACCGATTGGGTTTATTTTCACCATTCTATTCTGCTGGTCCCGAGGAAGCTTCATAGCAAAAAAAAAGTATCTGTGCCCAGCAGTTTTGGGGATATAGCCATTTTTTAAAAAAATCTATTTTTAGCTCCTGTGGTTCCCACGGGGCAGCGACAAAATTTTTTCCCCCATAAATCAAGTACCTATGACCTATTACTACCTCAAATCCAATTTGGTTCAAATCGGCTTCACGGTTCGTAAAATAGAAATTTGGGGCGGGGCAAAAATTCCAGCCCCTCCCATAACTATGGCAAATATTGTCACACAAACATCTCTTGAGCAAAGCTGAATCTACACCTCAAAAGGATGATATATACCAAATATCAAGTTTGTGCTACTGCTGGTTCATGAGGAGATTTTTCAAGATTTTGCTCATTTTAGGGCGTGGTTCGCCACCCCAGGGGAGGAGCAACTTAATTTGAGCAAATCTGAATTGGCATTGGTTAATAAGCATCTACTAGTACCCTGAATTTGAACCAAAATGGTCCAGTGGTTTGGGAGAAGTTGTTAATGTAAAAAGTTTATGCCGGACGACGACGGATGGATTGTGATCACTTAAGCTCCCTCTGAGCTAAAAATATTATTTTATCCTTTTTTGCACAGAAATGTTGAAACTAGAATTATAAATAAAAAAAAATATGTAAAGAAAAAAAGTATGTTCAATGACCTGAGGGGGCGACACCCTCACAACCTCCCCACCCCCCCCTTCAGCATGAGATTGTTTTTCTTATGCTCCCCCCCACCCCCCCCCCCCCCCCCCCCCCCCACCCCCGATACTATGTATGAACGCTCTAAATCTGCCTCCAATCAACTACATGTAAACTGAAAGATAAATAATTATATCGATATAAAACGACAACCAGAATTTATCATGCCATCACACGCAGGGTGTTATTATTGAAAACGGGACAAATAATTGAAATAGCTGTCACATAAATGTTCGTTTCTGATTTTTAACTATGTGTGCAAGTTTGTCTTCAAAGTATTAATGTAGACTAAAGGCAATTTTTGTATCTTCGTCAAAGTTTTGTTGATTAAAAATATCTTGGGTTGCCCCTCTTCAAAAATTCCTGGGTCCGCCACTAATATCATATGTACATATAATTTATTTTACTGCCTACATGTACTGTGTAGCGAATTTCCCATTTTCGTGAGTTGTGACCCTTTCTTTTTTTATATAATATATATATAATATTACATTTCCAGACCCCTGTGGTTCGATCCGGTGAATGGCAGTGCTTCGACAGGTTCTGAGTCAAATCGCCCCAGTATATTTTTCTGGGTCAAGTCGCCCCAGACTTGGGGCGACTTGACCCGGCTTTATGGGGTGACTTGACCTGAAAAACTTTTTTTATTTTGTTTTAGATTTTTTTTATTGAAATATAGTTTTTCATGATCAATTATACTATTTTCACATAAAATAAATTAGTAATGTACATTGTCGAATAATAATTGTGATGGTAATCATCCCAGTTTACTTTCAATGGATGAGAAGAAAGGTTTCACGCTTACTTTATAAGTTACTTTCAGAATCCTTTTGTGAAAAAATATCCATGACAAGCACGATAAAAATTAGCGGTACTTCAGATGTATATGGACTAAATTGACACCATTGAATCGGGATACCACCGTTTGTTTAATTATTTGTATGTACAACAATCACAGTCTTCTGGACGAAGGATGACAAGTTTTGGGGATATACAACTTCTTTTATTGCATTGAGTGTGACGTAGTGGTATTAGCATCTACACCTTAATGTGCTCTATGCTAAAAGGTACACCAATTACATATCGCTCTCGCGAGCTGGGTTCTGATTATTCTCGTTGTTCTGTCGGATATAATACATAATAATAAATGAAATACAGTCATTTGGGTCGCAATGGGTTTTGAAAACCCCACATCGTCCCTACGCGCCTTCGGCGCGAAAAACCTTCTTCTTACTTACTTACCTTAACGTGATACTTGATAACGGTGTTGGCATCTACACCGAAACGTAGCACCTACTGCAATAAATGAAGTTTTATATCAAAAAAACTTGTCATCCTTCATCTTATCTCTTCCTCCCAGCATTACTAAGTCCCGGTCCGGATAAAGTCTCTCCTAATCCTTTTCTGATGGGACTTGACCCGCGGCGACTTAACATTCTTCTGTTGTCTTTTGTTAGAACTCTTCTTCCTCCTATCATTATGTCCCGGCCCATACTCTCTCCTAATCATTTTCTGGGGCGACTTGACCCCGGGCGATTTGACCCAGGGCGACTTGACCCGTTCCCCTTCGACGCACCGTAAAAAAAAATCTTACCTGGTTATCTTCGTCATTTTTTCTGTAGACATTTCTAAGAAGCAAATTTCAATATTGTTGAAATGATCACAAAGGGTGATCATTGAATTTCACAATTAAATTCTATCCCTTGCAGACAGCAAAAAAACTTAACTTCGAAGCATGTGATCAAAGTTTCAAATCGCAGTCCAAAATAAAGAGTTTCATCTTTCAACTCAACTAAAAGACGGCATGAAATGTTGTTACTCAAAACATGTGCCATCACAATTCTAAAATCTAATCTCGATGGAAAGAATAAATCGAACATTTTCTTCATTAGAATTACCGCAAATCATTCGACCATAAAGCAAAATAATTCGTCCATTTTCTGAAGAACTTAATCATTACAAATAAAATGAAACCCAACAGTATAGCGAAAATAACATCAGGATCCATTCTGGGCACAAGAACGTTTTTTCAAAATATTTATTTTATGCGGTTAGACACTTGATGGGCATTGATTTATATAAGAAAATAAAATCTCACCTGACCTTGCCGAATCCACATTTACGCGTAGCCACACAAAACAATTCCACGTCAAACTTCACTTCCTCTTCTCGCGATGCCCGGATGTTAGTGAGTTGGTATTCAGATTACGTCACTAAAACACGCCCACTTGACAGGAGGCCATTATATGGGTCAAAGCTTACTTCGTTAGAAATCTGCATTTTACTGTTTCTTTACTATTTACTATTTATCTCCATTTTTCGATGCAGTTGTAACTTGCAAGTTGTATTGTGAACACTTGTCAATGGGTGCTGACCAAAACGTCCCCAAAAATAAATTGGTTGAAACGTCCCAGAGTGTTATTCAGAATGTCCCCAATCATTGGTCAAAAACGTCTCCTAGCATTGTGCTGATGAAAACGCCCTAGACATTGGACCTGGTCAAAACTTCCCCAGGGCCAAAGGTTGGTAACCCCCCCCCCCCCAATATAACTTTCAAACTACCAACTATTTCACCAGATTTTACAAAGGAGAAATTGGTGGAAAGGCGAGAGAGCAGGGGAGCTAATCGTCAGACGACTGTCAGTGTTTTCGCACCCCCCCACCCCCATAGTACATAGAGGTGGTTTTTGCCCCCCCCCCCCCCCCCCCCCCCCCCCACAAGGTGTTTTAGCCCATCTTGTCATGAATAGGTGTATAGTTAACACACAATTAAGCCTTCCAAACATGGCATTTTCATTACGAATTATAAACAAAAATAATGAAACATCTGGGGTACATTTTATATGCGTTTATATTCATTTATATAAATATGCATTCAGCTGGGACTAATAATATTTTTTATATACATTTAACCCTTTACCTACCATAACGGCCAAACCCGGCCAGTGCTATACATGAAAATCGCTATTCAATTTTTTTGATATTTTCATTTTTTGCTCCCAAAACATAGGTTGAGACCCTTAATTGGAACGAGTGTGTCATGCTCGTTCCAATGAGGGGTCACAACCTATGTTTTAGAAGCAAAAAATTAAAATTTTTAGTGATATCAAAATTTCTTTTCACGAGTGTCATCTGCTACTAGCATTGGGTAAAGGGTTAAGTTGAAAATCTTTTGAGATCCAACATTTCGACAGCCACTGCTGCCTGCATCTGAGCTAGAAAAGCAGTTTAACTCTTTTCCCAATGTGGATAGCAGACGAGACTTGCAAAAAAAATTCTTGAATAACTAAAAAATTTCATTGAATTTCTGTCTCAAAAAATTAGCTTATGACCCCTCATTGGAACGAGCTCGATGAGCTCGTTCCAATGAGGGGTCATAAGCCATGTTTTGAGACAAAAATGAAAACATAATAAAATTTGAATGGTGATTTTTGTTAATAGCACTGACCGGTTTTGGCTATCATGTTGGGTAAAGCCCTAATATGTAATCTGTTCTTCAACATGTTTTCTGAAATAAATATTGTTTAAACTAAAGCATCCCTCGAAATTTGCCACGGCTAGGGGTGGGATGATACACCGATGCATCGCGATACGGTCCGTCGCGATACGCGCACCGATACAAAGACCAAAGTATCGCGGGATTGTGATACAGCTGTTTATACAATTTATAACACATTAAACAAAGCATATCATCTTTTAATGACACAGGGAGGTCACAAAACCGAAGTGGAACCAACAACAATCAATCCATAACTGAGGCCAGGACACATGATGTTTGCAAAGTCAAAAACGTTTACAAGTGAGTTATGTCATCCCTGTCAATCATGACGTCAGATGGTTTCCTCCCACACTCGTGTTTTATCACAGAAGAAAAAAACATGGCTGTCATGGTGTCGTTTGAAACAAAAACAAGCTTCCCAGCTGATTGAAATAAATGAATTTCTGGTGCGTGATAATGCCCAGAATCATTGATTTATCAAACACCCACGTTTGCAGCACATGAAAGTAACAGTTAAATTTAAAAAAATAAATTACATTTTATTAATTACGGACATCCGAAGTGATTGCTAAAATACGCAAGCATTTTTTTTCTTATTAAATTTGGATTTCGGAGAAGTTAAATTTGCAGACGAATTGCTCATTCAAATTGGTTGTGGTAATTTGAAATATATAGGGAAAAAAATCTGATTTATGATTTTCTACGGTAGGTTCTAAAAGGAAGTCTATTTCCAGTAAAATAAATCCTTGAAAGTTGACAAGTTACCGCACTTCGATATTATGTTCCCGGGACATTAGTCCATGAAAGTTTCGTACTGCGATATTATGTTCCCGGGACATTCGTCCATGAAAGTTTCGTAATGTGGCAAAATTTTCATGTTCCACTAAAATGACCCAAGTGTATCGTCCCACCCCTAGCCACTGCAATAGAAATAGACAAAAAGTTGATCATTAAAATCATAAAATACATATACATGTAATATGTAATGGGAATTTCTATTAACTGGTTGTGCTAAATTAATTTTGGTAATGTTGGTATGGATTTGTCTGACAAGTTACAGTTTACAGGAGAAGGCCTGCAGGTGGCAGCAGGCCCTCACCAATAAATTGTAACAGGACAAATCAATATCAATAAAATATTGTATCTTGCAAACGCATTTCATAATTATATTAATTTAAAATTTTATGTGTAATAAAAAGTGTGTGTACTTTTCTATGAACATAAAATTGTTTGAAAACAATTAGTAAAATGTTGTTGAGCAATATTTTTTCAACAATATTTTACTACTTATTATGTTCATTTTCAGTTTCGGATAAAAAAAATCTTTCACAAAAAAGGATTATAATGTGTTAACTGTCCTGCACAGACCGGTTTGGTTAAAATTGTGATTGCTGGTTTGGGCCTAATATTTCGAGTCAGCGTACGTGTATCTCTTTAACCTGAATATCAGTGTTGGTACATGTAAATTGTAAAACCGGCAGAATCAGCTGGCAGAAGGAGAGGTGTGAGGTTGTTTCCGTCCTAGTCCAAACTTGGACCCACAGTCCGTAACATAATTTTTGGGATTGGTACGTCCTGTGCAGTCCGTGATATAATTTGTGGGGTTGGTACGTCCTGTGGCACAGGACGTACCAACCCCCAAAATATATTACAGACTGTGGGTCCAAGTTGGGACTATTTCCGTCTCAATTCCAGTTTCGATCCAGGGAGAATGTGAATTGAGGCAAAACAACCAGGGACCGAAGGGTGCGTTGAGTTACCACATAGAACCACATAGAACTACATAGAACTATATAAAATATCATACCGACCTGAAGATAAAATTTGCATACAGGGAAGCAGAATATTTTTAACTCTACCTAACGCTAGAGGCAGACAACACTCATAAAAAAATTCTTGTATAACTAAAAATTTTCATTTTTTGCTTCTAAGACATAGGTTATGACCCCCTCATTAGAACGAGCGTTCCAATGAGAGTCATATAACCAATGTCTTAAAAGCAAAAAATGAAAAAAATTGAATTGCCATTAATTGTTTTCAATTTTGTCCGACATTGGGTAAACGGTTAACTGTTCGGTTCAGGGTCATTTTGGCCTCTGTGTTTTTTTCGTGACGTTTCAGCCTCGACCGGGGCCGTAACGTCCCACCTCTCGGGGCCGAAACGTCCCCATTTTTTTTTTACTTGAATTTCAAAATGTAAGTGATAAAAAAACTGATAACTTTTGAGATGACAACTTACCTTCGTTAGGTTAACCGTTTATAAAATTAAATCCTCCCTTGAATAAGAAAATTCAGAATACCGAATTTAATCCTCAACTTGACAATAATAGAACAAAACCACACGTCACCAAGAGGGGTACGGGTCAAGTCTCCCCCAGATAATTTTTTACCCAAACTGGCCTCCAATATTTTTTCGTGTCGGCGTCCCTTGTTTAAAATTCTAAGACTTCAGTGAAACCCATTAAGAAAAGGTATTAGATGACACCTCCCCGGCCTGTGATGTTATTTCCAATTAATATGAACAAAAGTTTAATTCTCCTCCATTGTGGCGACTAATTAAGATATTGGCTGACAGATATATTGATGTTGTAAAATGTAATTGAAAAGATAACACAAAATGCTATCAATAAATATAATTGATTCATTTTGTATTCTTTTTCTCGATTAATATTTGACACAGACTCCAATGATAACAGCTATAAAAACAGAACAGCTATCCGAAAATTATATAGTGGTGTGGCTTCACTTTACACGATCGACCAGACAAGGGCTTGGTGTATCATGGGAGTAATACATTTTACTCATTTTTCCTTTGTGGGACCTGGTCAAATTTTGAATCATTTAATTGAGACTAATTGAGTTCTGGATTACATTGTGTTAAATTTTGTATTCTTAATATTAATTAAAAGTTTTATTCACTTTTTAAGAGGAGGCCGGTTTGGGTGTAATTCTTGTGCTTCATTTTCTTGGAAAGGATTTTTTAATTCTGGAATTTTCTCAAAGGATGTTTGTGTTTTATTTTCTTGGATAGGATTTAATTTTTTAAAGGAATTGAAGATTTTTTAAGGTAATAACTTAGTTGATGAGATATGAGACGAGATTTTTGAAAAAAAAAACGAAAAAAAAAACAAAAAAATTCGGGTCATTCGCCCCCGATTGGCGGGTCAACTCGCACCCAAGTGGTGGCGAGTTGACCCGGAAAATTTTTGGGGGGCGAGTTGACCTGTAACCACCAAGAGTCGCGTTCTGTTATATATATATAGTTAAAAAATATTCCAAATTTGTCCAGGTACCCACAGAGAAAATAAACCAACTTGAATTGCCGAACAAAATAGCCAATCAATGTATTTCAAAGTCTTCTCCAATCGGGAGAAATTTCCAGTTGCCACGCCTTGGTCTTTTCGACAATCAGAAGGTGCGGACTGTTCACTGTTGAGTGAAGACACAACACCGCCCACCCGTTTTGTTTTGATAATGAGAACAAATTTTAGGCTACCTGTTCTGTTTTGATAGCAGTTATCATTGTGGGTCGGTGTGAAAAAATATCGAGAAAAGAAATACAAAATAAATTAATGATAGTTGTAATTGATGTCCTGTGAGGCTGTGTTATCTTTTCAATTACATTTTATAGCACCAATGTATCAATCAGCTGATGTCTCAATTAGCAGCCACTATGGAGGAGAATGAAACCTTTGTTCCACTTGTCTGGAAATTACATTGATCATAGGGAGGTGTCATGAAGCACCTACTCATAATGGGTTTCACTGAAGAGTCAGTCTTATTTATTTTAACATATGGAGGCCGAAACGTCCCGAGGCCGAAGCGTCCCGGGGCCGAACTGGTAAAAGGCCGAAACGTCCCGCTCCCAAATGTTCATCATTTAGATACAAATTGGCTGGGATGCGTCCTTTCTATGTAGGTCTTTGTGGTTCTATGTGGTAAATCGACGCACCTTTGACAGAATGAGAAAATAAAAAAAAATTCTTACCTTCCCTGCAAACACAATTTTATCTCCTTTTGGGAGATATCGAAGATCGGACACGAATCCACTGGTAAAATACGCATGTGCTTCCAAAGATTTATAGTTTTTAATCTGATCCAACGTATCAGCCCGGGTAGGTTACAGCACTGTCAGCAGGTAATCCCTTGTTGTCAAACTTCCTGTCTTCTTTTGTCAACAAATATGGGTCAACTCCACCAATCATGTCGAGTTTTATTTTATATCGCTGCCTGGGCAAACTATCTAGTGTATCGATATATGCTTCTCCTTTCCGTGGTTTTGATGCCATGTTTAATCAAATCAACAGTAGATGCATTTCGAATCAAAGATGCTTTGTTTTTCTGAAGTGAAGCGATTTGTTTGACCCACAAAATGGCAACCGAAAAAAGTCATGGGTACCCAGAATCGTGACGTCAGTGAATAGCATGTATTACACCACATCTAAAAATAGCCCGATTAACACGTTTCGCCGAATTTCACGCAACGGTACTGCCAAAGTTGGACGTCCTCGACGGACATCCTTGACTTGTGCGTCTTTTTTTTTTTTTACAAAAAGACACCCAAAACACGTCATCGAATCCATACAAATGAAAAAACTGTGCGACTAGCCACACAACGAAAGAAGACACACAATGTCACTTTGAACGTATTTTTAGACACACAACGGGATTTTTGTACGTACGGACGGACGGATAGCGGTATACCATAATACGACACGTTTTTTTTCAAAAAGGGCATATAAAAAGGTGAACTCAACAGAATCATAAAGTAGAACACCTCCAACTACGAGAGAAGGTGGCAGAAAAAACAGCCGGTGGGTACACGACAGAACCCAGACAGCCGACAGGGACCTAAAAAACATAAATTCAGCCCTCAACAGAGTGAAGAAATCCGGTCCATGCAGTCCCTCTTTGACACCTAACTCCAATAATAATAAAATTTATCAACTGAAAAATTTTATTTCAGAACCGCGTTGACACGATGTCGAAAAAACATTCGCAAAAACGGAATATATGAATAAAATTCAATGAGAATGTGGTTGAAAATATTAACGAGAATATATAAAACACAGTCCTGTTGTTATTCGATCTTCAGATTCATAATTCCAGTCACATGAAAAACCATTATCGACGAGTTGAATTATCACTGTTTCGTAATGCAAATGGCGGAGACACATCTTTCACGTGTCTGATAAAACAAAGAATGATGAATTGATGACACACTGCACATTGGTTAATGGAAGTCGTGGATTTGTACTAAGGGAAGAGTGTCCCATACTGGGTGTGCGCCGATGGCGCTGGGCCCAGTTTTGACTTATTTTTCGTGGTGTTTTTTTACACCACTTTTCTTTCCCACATCTCTAGGGAAAGATTCAAATAGAGAGTATTTTATCCGAGTTAGGGTCTTCCACTGTAGTGCAAGCCTGTAGTAAAAAATTGTAAGGTAGGTTGATAAGAAATTGTACTGGTCATGATGACATGTACCACTGAATTGGTGTGTGTCATGATGTAACGTGCCAGTGAATTGGTGCCTGTCAAACATGTCAATTGTGTCCAACATTGACCATGATAGGCTGCTTATTTGCATGCTTGCATTTGCTCAGTACATGTATATTCTCTCAAATAATGACAGGTACCAAATTCATGAGGGTCAATCTAAGATGAAATGCATTTATTACTGCTGGAATTTAACTATCAACCCTTCACCTTATACAACACTTAAACATCACCAAAATATTGACTTGCATGTCTTGTCCGCCCTGGAATATTTTGGGACATTGACAATAAAATCATACACAGGACATTATCAGTGGAACAAGCTTGATGATCTGTTTCACTGACATCCACATTTGTACAGTTTTATTGACAAATTTGTTAAAATATTTAAAAACACAAGATAGCTCAAAGGGCCTTGATCACTCACCTTATAATCTACTTCAATTAATCTAATATTAGCAATTGAATACAAATACAAAATCGAAAATGCTTTAATGTGTATTCTTATTTCTTATTTATTTATTGGTGTTTAAAGTCACATATTTATGCACAACGGCTAAGCATTACCTCGACAGTTTTACGGGTGGAGGAAGCCGGAGTACCCGGAGAGAACCACCGAGCAACTGTCAGCTCCCCAACATACTAACTCCACACAAGCAGGGTTAGCATTTGTTGAAGACAAGTGCACCATCGACGTGCAGTACGCCTTAGTACACAACGCCACTGTGCCACCACGCGGGCAATGGAGATGAAGTGTCTTGCCCAAGGACACAATGCGGTTGCCGCAGGTGGGATTCGAACCGAGGACCTCCCAGCTTGCAGCCTGCACCTCTACCTACTGATCCACCGCGCTCCCTTAACGTGCATTCAGCTTACTGTTAACAATATGGGGATGGATGGGGAAAACATTGTAAAAATCACTTCAAATATTTTAAAAGCAATTTGAACATCAAAACTGTTTTCCCAAATAGCTTTGAAGTTAATGAGGAAAAACATTTTTGTTACAAACTTTTTGTTACTATAAAACAGATCTGAAAGGTTCGACAAAAAATTATGGCTAAATGAATGATTAGCATGCTTTTAGCACCTCATAATTCATTCATGATTCATAAATTTATTAAAGGTGATTAACATGTCTTAAAATATTTTTCAACTCGTAAGTTTCTGTTCCCACAAAGTTTTTATGTGCTGCCATGTTCGAATTTTCAAGGCTTGTCCTTCAGCTTTGGCCTTCTCACAGTCTTCTTTTCCAGGTAAAGTATTCCTGTCGATAGATCCTCAACTGCCTAATTACTGCCTGAATTTCATCCTGAGACCATTATTTTCTTGATTTGTTGTCCTGCTTATCTGAAAAAAAAGTATGAATAAAAAATATTTATTCTCTTCCCTGCTACATTTCATATTTATTTGAAATTTCATGACATTTTTAACAACAATGTAGGCGGGTTTTGTAAGTGGAGGAAGAAAGACTACCCAAATTGGCCACGCAATAATTGTCACCTCAAACTGAAATGTCAAGCTTTGTCAGGAAATGACAGTGTCATCAACGGTTGCCACATTCGGGGTGTAAAGGGGTCACTGCAGCATGTCCAGATCACTCCAGAATGATGTATAACAAGATGTCAATTACACATTGTTGACGTAAAAATGGGTTGTGTTTTCTATGAGAATGACAAAACAGGCAGCCAACACGCCTACATTTCACTAATTACAGGAAATACCTTGCGCAATTGGCATTATTTTTTAACAGGTTTGTCTGAAATAGTCAATCAGTTTAATTAAAATTGCTTATCTATTAATCAGTGAATAATATCATATCAGAAAAAGGTCTTGGTATTTCATTGTCGTATTCGAAAATAACATTTGTCACAGGTTGCCCCACCACGTGTTTCGGCTGTAAATCTGTTGCCTCCCTTGATGTGCTTATCCGGGAAGAGGTTTTTACTGTGATTCATCCGTTCTGACCCGAGACCCTTTGTCCTGAACGTTTCGGCCCACTAAAAACCCCAAGTTCTTATTCTATTTAGTTCAATATATGAAAGCCGAAACGTCTTGAACCGAAACGTCCCGAGGCCGAAACGTCCCAAGGCCGAATCATCCATATCCACGGGAAAAAGCTGCGTTCCATAATATCGCTCTGTCAGCGTGCTGTGGTTGCATTCCCACACAAGTAATTTTAAGGGGACCAACCAAAGAAACACACCAGTGGTAGAAATAAAAAGTGGAATGGCAAGAGGCAAAACACAAAAAGTTATAATATAAACAGTACGCCAGTGAATTTGTAAAATCAATTCTGTTGAGCTAAAACCACTGCATGCACATGGTGGGAGGGGGTAGATAAAAAGTGGTTCGTTTTGAAGCCCACCCAGCTACAAACAACATGACTTTCCCATTCCAGACTGACATGAAATAATTGCTGATTATCTTATTAGGGCAGGTGGTGGCACTAGCCACAACTGTGAGTGTGTGTGGGGTGGGGGGGGGGGGGGTGGGGGGGGTGCTGAAAAGAGTCCATATTCCAGTTCATTATCAAATATCTTAGGATGGGTGTCTAGGTGACCCACTTGACAACGCTTGGTATTACTTGCAATGCCTGGTAGGGTCACTGGGCTCACTAGGCTGCCCAGGGTCCCACCCAGGAGTGAACACTGAACAGAGCCCTGGGAAATTGTGAATTAGTTCATTTTGCACCCAGGTGTTAATATCAATTTATCATAGACTCTCTTATGCCTGAACTTAAAGACCAGAGGTGAGGGGGGGGGGGGGGGGCATGTGCCTAGAATTGGTGAGTGTTGAGTGGTGATTTTCTATGAACACTGTTACATTTTATTTTCTTTTATTTTTTGTTTGTTTTGATAATGTCTGTCATTTATATGCTTAGTATAAAAATATGACAGTATGGGCATTATATTGACAATACATAGTTTCTGTTCGAAACTGCAGATGTTTTACTATAAAAAAGACGAAAACCGACCTTTTAACCGAGATTTAAAAAAAAAAAAACGAACCAAAACAAGAAAAATAAACCCGCAGAACACCACCACATGTCACAGAACATTACATCAGTGAGTGAATCCTAACATGGAAACAAAACACATTGTGACAATAGCTGTAGATATTCAAACAGAAAATGTTTTTATTAACTCCTAACCCCCTACGTAACCCTGTTACGTAACCAAGTTGGTTACCATGAACGTCAGAGGAATGACCAACTTGGTTACCTAGCTGAAATCCTAGGGAAAGATGAATTCGTTATGCAAAATTCTGAACTGTGAAGGCCTGGTCTTTGCATTCAGAGTTCTTCAGCTAACTGGAAATTCAATTTGAGCCTTTTGGGCATTCTGAGCTCAAGGCATTGTACATTATTTATGTAAATATTTAAATATGATTGAAGTCATCCAAATCTGTCGTCGATTATCAATCAACAAATCCTTCTTTCAGTGTATTTTGTGCTATACTAGTAGACATCTTAACTCTTACAAGCATGGTAAATCAGCATGAATTTATTGAACATCACATTCAATTTGAGGCTTATGGTCTAGCAGGTATTTCTAATCAACACTGGACAAGAAACAACTGCTCAGATTTTAGGACTACCTCATTATTATCCAGACCATCTGTGCCTAACAGAACCAGAGGTGATACATTAGGCTTCACTTCCGGTTCCTAGTAGTGTTTAATAAATTCCCGGGAATAATATAGCTAATACAAAGGGGTATAGATTACCAAACCCCAATCAAGGTAATCATGTTATATTTTCTCATTGATGAGTCAAACACATGGTATATAACAGATTAACAATTTGACATTACCTTGAACACCAAAACACGCGGGATGAAAAGGTGCGTATCTCACCTAACATTCTAGAGTTTAATCCAGGGAATGGGAATTGAGCACCTTCAGTTCTGAAGGTAAGTCTCGAAAACCAATAAATTCATAGGCCAGAGCCAGGAATCAATGGTTTTGAGTTAGGTTGGAGATTACAGCAAAGATCAACTTTTTCAGAGCCGAACTTCACCATTGCATATGAGGTCTAACTCTGAAGATCAGTTCCGATCCCAGGACATTCATACACCAGAACTGGGAATCAAAGGTTGCAGGATGCAACTACTGATTCCAGGTTCTGGTCTATTAAATCTCCCAGGTATCTGGATTAAAGTCAGCATGAACTGCACAGACCTGGCATGTGGAGTTCAACTCAGAGGTCATCAGAGCTCAGCAGGCAGCTGGGTGCACCTCGCTGTCCTAGTGTACTACATGTAGTTACAGTATTATCTACATGTAGATATATAGAATCAGAGTTTAGTTGGTGGCAGGCCCAATAAAACAATTTTTCAAACATTATTAAGCACCCAGGGATAAGTAATACCATGAAAGAAACTGAACTCTGTTCCTGGGAATTGAAATTCTCGGGAATGGGAATGCTTGCAGTTCCCAGGAAAACAGGAAATTCCCAGTCCAAGGATTAAACACCAGTTCCAAGGTTTTAACACAGAATACAAAACTCTCAAGACACCAGGCAAAATCAAGAACGAATCCCACGTTATGCTCTGGAACCAGTCTAGCCTTTGAATAGTCCATCACATATCTTTTGCTTCAAACGGATGGAGTATTTCAGTTCGGAGGGAACATTTCAGATTTGCTTTTCGGGCAAAAACTAAAATATTCCATCCAATTGAATCTAAAAATCATGGTTAAATTTGGCAGAATCTCAGGCGATAATACCATTGCTTTTCAACATGCTGTTTACTAAATATTATGAATGAACATGCACCACACATGTGGAGACTAGTTCCAGTAATTGTGTTAATATCTTGATATTGTAAGATTAATTAAATACTTGCAGATAGAAATATCAAGATCTACAGCGTGGAAATGGGGTTTCTTGTAAATGTGATGACAAGAAATTGTAACGATATGACATGAAATACCAAGTCCAAGAAAGGTAATAACTCTTGAAGCAATACTTGGACAGGGATGGTTTTCAATCTCGTTCGTGATAATATCATCAGAAAGCTATATAATAAATTCGGTAATGAAATCTTGAACGGTGTTTTTTTTAATGTGATGACAAGGCATGGTAATGGGATAAAAATGAAATTCTAAGTCCAAGAAGGGCAATAACTCAGAAATACTTGGACACAGCTGCTTCGCAATTCCATTCATGCCATTATCCCCAAAACAATAAATATCAAATTTGGAGAAAATATTTGGAACGGTTTTCTTTAAGAATGTGATGACAAAAAATATCAGATGGATGGATGGACAAAAGGGTGAATGGATGGAAGGATGAGTGGAAGAGGTCCTATGTCCTCCTCCCACTTTGTGGCAAAGGATAATAAAGGATTCCCCACAGTGTCATTAAGTAAAACAAGAGCCCAGTATCGCTGAAGCAATACAATGTCCCCTACCGGACTAATGAGCATTGATAATTATACAAATGTTATAATCTAGATGTGATCAGCATGAATTTCATTGAAGCATTTCCAAAAAAAGTCTGGAAAACTGATATTTTGGCGCTTTTCCATATTTCCAAGGGCCATAACTCAAACAGGGAATAATGCTTCCTGTATGAAACTGACACTAGATCTGTAAGTCATCGTTCTATAGTAGTTTACCAAAAATGAAATCATTCCGTTGAAGTGCTTCCAAAAAAAAGTCTGGAAAACTGATATTTTGGTGCTTTTCCATATTTCCAAGAGCCATAACTCACACAAGAATACTGCAATCAGCATGGAACTCAAACTAGGTCTGTAAGTCATTAATCTATAGTAGGTTACCAAAAATGAAAGTGTCAATGTCGCTCAACTTGACAAACTTGGTAAGTTATAAATGAAATGGCAAAATTGAAGATCATTGGTACCAATTTTATTTGATGAAATTTCAACATAACAGCATTGTGTGTGCAGAATGTGAGAGTAATCCATGCATTTTTAAATGTAAACTGTAAGACTGGCTAAAGGAAGAATGTTGATACACAAATGCAGTATGTTCAGAGGTTATTTTAAATGGCAACTTTTCTCACAGAAATGAATGCTAATCAATAGCTCTTACCTAAAGGTCTTGCCTAAACAGCACACCAAGTTCAAAAACAATCCTATGATAAATGTGGCCTGTAGGCCATGTCAAAGAATGTTGATGCACAAATGCAATAAATTCAAAGATTGTTGCTAACATCAACAGTTTTTGATGGAAACGAAAAGAAAATCAATAGCTCCTATCACCCTGCATAAGCATACAAAGTTTCAAAACAACCTGATAATGAATGTGCCCTCTGAGGCATGCCAAAGGAAGATGTTAATGCACAAATGCACTAAGTAGAAGGTCAATACTTGTGGCAATGGGTTTTTGTTGTTGTTTTTTTATGGAAATTCATAAATATACCCTGCAGAGAGTGCAAAAGGGATAAGTTGATGCACAAATGCAGTAAGTTCAAAGGCTGGTGATAACGACAATAATTTTTCATGGAAATGAAAAAAAGCAATAGCTCACATCTAGAGGTCAACCCGAACACCCATACCAAGTTTCAAAGTGATCCGAGCAAAAATGTGCCCTGAAGGGTGTGTTAACGGAAAATATTGAGGTCCGACTAAACTAAGTTCAAAGGTCAGCAGCAACATTTTTTGACCGAAATGGAAGAAAATCGACAGCTCCCATACAGATGGCACCCCACACAAGCACACCAAGTTTGCAAGTGATCCAATCATAAATGTGCCCTGCACGGTGTGTCAAAGGAAAATATTGATGCTTAACTGCACTAAGTTCATCGAAGGCCATTGCCAGTGGAAACATTTTTTGACAGAAATCGAAAAAAATCGATAGTTCACATCTAGAGGTAACGCCAAACAAGCATACAAAGTTTCAAACCGATCTGATCATAAATGTGCGCTGTTGGGCATGCCACAGGAATATATTGATGCCTAACAAAACTAAGTTCAAAGATCGTTGCCAGCGGCAGCATTTTTGGACAGACGGAAATGGAAGAAAATCGATAGCTCCCATCTGGAGGTCAACCCAAACAAGCATGCCTTTCAAAGCAATCCAAACATAAATGTGCCCTGTAGAGTGTGCCAAAGAGAAATATTGAGGTCTGACTAAAGTAAGTTCTAAAAACATTGGCCGTGGCAACATTTTTTGACGGAAATGGAAGAAAATCGATAGCTCCCATCCAGAGGTCACCCCAAACAAGCATGCCAGGTTTCAAAGCAATCCAATCATAAATGTGCCCTGTTGGGTGTGCCAAAGGGAAATATGGAGGTCTGACTAAACTAAGTTCTTAGAACGTTGACCACGGCAACAATTTTTGACGGAAATGGAAGAAAATCGATAGCTCCCATCTTCACTACTGTATACACCACCATTAAAATGCAGTCAAAATGCCATTAAGAAAACCATTAAAAATCCCATTAAATCCCCATTAAAATCCTCTTATTCTTTTATGTTTTAATGGCACAATCTGCCACACAAATTTATTCCACACATTAAAATGCCATGAGAAATCACATTAAAATGAGGAAAATATGTTTAATGGTGCCATAAAAATGGCACTCTAATGGCCATTAAAGAAATACCATTAAACTTAAAGTAAGGGCCATCAAACACATTAATGGGCATTATTTAAAGTAATGGCATCAACATTAATGGCCATCGTTTTGGTTCTTCCAGGCCCATTAAATAACCATGTTCATATTTAATGGCCATGTGCACCATTAAATCATAAAAGAATAATGGTGCCATTAATATATTTTTGCAATCTAATGGGCATTACCTAAAATTTAAAGGGGTATTAAAAAATTAAGGCCTTAATAATGCCCATTAAATTGATGGGAGGTAATTGCATTCATGGCCATTACATTCTTTGCAAACAGTGAGTGGTAATGGCCATTAAATATATGCTGTTAATGGCTATAATCTAATGCCCATTAATAAAAATAAATAATAAATAATAATATTAATACGAAATGCGCTAGTCGGGAACCCTTGGGTCTCTGTAGCTATAGGGGTTCCCGACTAGCGCATTCGGTATGTTGGCAGAGCATTTGGGCCGTAGCGTCCCGGGTTAGAGTCTAGGCTGATCTGGTGAGACGTCATTGAAGAAACAGTTTCCAATGTCGCCAAGAACCAAACAAGAATAGTCTAAATGGATCAGATTAAGGTGATACAGTGCCAATAGATTTTAATCCTTGAGTGGACCTGTTATTAAATTCTTATTCTTGATCATCCAGGGTAAGTATTGCAATTGTAAGTCACCATCACCAAAGCTCCAATAATTGGAAGTGAAAGCCAGTACAGTGGCCATGGTTCTGGTCACAAAGTGTACCAAGGCTTCTCTGCATGTCTGTAATATATTGTTTGTATATAAATATATTGATTCAGTTCATCAGCAGATAAGGCATTGCAGATACAGACATTCTTCAGTAAACTGAACACAACTATGTTTGTAAACAATGCTATGCCTGTTGTGGTAGCAAACAAAATGATCAGTGGCATGTGTGTGAACATTAATATTGTGATAAAATTTATCACTGTAAAAATAAGGAGATAATATAATGTTTATGTAACTTGTAATACATATAGAACATAAAATAAAGAAATAATCTTTGATTGAACTTTAATGAACAACTATAAATAACACATGTTAAGAAAAAAGTGAAAATTCAACAAGAATAACAATTTTTGAAAGTACACTATACATGGGCATAAATTTTATATCATCTTTCTTTCGAGAAAATAAAATGGGTAACATATCTCCATGACAACAATGTGCCAAAGTCTAAAAAAAAAGCTGAAATATTTAAGAACCTGCCATATATAACACATATCACACTGATAAACACAGAAGAGATTCTTTTGGACAAAATGGGTGCTGTGATATTACGTCACTGAGTTTATATATTAATTACTTGTCCAATTTGAAAATTGTGCCTTTAAAATGCAGACAAATCTCAAATCAGTACAAAAATTTTGCCCCTAGTTCTGATGAGAGTGGAAGCACTGTTCTGAAGTGGTTTCAACTGTTCATCAAGTTAGCATGCAAGAAATTAGAGCCATAGTGCCAAAAAGGTTCCAATAGTTCCAAAGTTGTTAAAATTGAAACTGCACGTTTATGTAGCCTACACTCACTACAGTTAAGAAGTGGTATATGATTTCACACTGCCAAAAATAAATCATGTTCACCTGGTTGTTTAACCCTTTATCTTATGCTAGTAGCAGACGAGTCACGACACTCATAACAAATTTCTCGTGTAACTAAAAATTTTCATGTTTTGCTTCCACAACATAGGTTAGATGTGCTGGTTCCAATGAGTGGTCATAACCTAAGCACCAAATCATCCAGCTTTATGTTACTGTTTGATATGGATGTGCACAAATACCATACTGAATGCAGTGCTGTCAATTAGTGGCTGCATTCTTCATTGCATGTTAATTGTTCTTGCCCAACAACACAACCATCACTCCCAAGCCTTCTCGCCAAAGAATTGCCGCTGCCAAATCTTTTTTCTAATTGACGGGCTGGATACAGGACAGCGCGCCTCACTTCAAATAGTAGCGAGCGATGTATAATGCGCCTACGATTTTCAAAATTGAAAGACTGTGCCTGTGGATCTGAAGAAGATTTTTAAAGAAATTTCCTCCTATTGTACTAAGTTAAAATTTGGGCTCCCACAGGGAACCCAAATATTAACTTAGGAACTCGATTTGAACAAACTTGAATCTGGTCCCTCTAGAGATGATGTATACCAAATATTGAAGGATTCTGACAGCTGGTGGATCTGAAGAAGATTTTTAAAGAAATTTCCTCATATTGCACTTAGTTACAATTCGGGCTCCCATAGGGAGCCCAAATATTAACTGAAGAACACGATTTGAACAAACTTGAAGATGAATACCAAATATTAAAGGACTCTGACTTATGGATCTGAAGAAGATTTTGAAAGAAATTTCCTCCTATTGCACTAAGTTGAAATTCGGGCTCCCACAGTGAACCCAAATATTAACTGAGGAACTCGATTTGAACAAATTTTAATCTCACCCACCTCAAGATGATGTATACCGAATATTAAAGGATTCTGACTGGTGGATCTGAAGATTTTTCAAGAAATTTCCTCATTTTGCACTAAGTTTAAATTTGGGCTCCCATAGGGAGCCCAAATATTAACTGAGGAACTCAGTTTGAACAAACTTGAACCTGACCATCCTGGAGATGATGTATATCAAACATTAAAGAATTCTAACTGTTGCGTTAGAAGAAGAAGAAATTTTAAAGAAATTTTCTCATTTTGCACTAAGTTATTTATTTATTTATTGGGGTTTTACGACACTTTCAACAGCCAGGGTCACACCGTGTTGAGCAGATTTATGGGGTGGAGGAAGCCGGAGTACCCGGAGAGAACCACCGAGCAGCGGCGAGCATCTGCCAGACTCTCCAACGTACTAACCCGAGAAGGGGTAGCATTGGTTGAAGTCATGTGCACCATCGACGTGCAGTACGCCTTAGTACACGGCGCCACCGTGCCCCCAAGAAGGCAATGGGGATGAAGTGTCTTGCCCAAGGACACAACGCGGCTGCCGCAGGTGGGATTCGAACCAAGGGCCTCTCGGTTTGCAGCCTGCACCTCTACCAACTGAGCCACCGTGCTCCCCTTGCACTAAGTTAAAATTTGGGCTACCATAGAGAGCCCTAATATTAACCCAGGAACTCGATTTGAACAAACTTCAATCTAACCCCCCCACCCCCCGAGATGTTGGATACCATATATGAAAAGATTCTGACTAGTGAATCTGAAGAAGATTTTTTTGCTTTTGCTTTTTGGAAAGAAATCATGGGTGCTATCAGAGTTATGCCCCCTGTGGGGTGGCAACTTTTTTTGAACAAACTTGAATTGACATATGATAAGGAACATGCACAGCAAATTTTGTTGAATTTAGTCCAGTAGTTTGTGAGAAGAAGTCAATAATGCAAAGTTAATGCCGAACGACGACAGACGGACGACGATGGACGGAAAGTGATTAGTAAAGCTCCTTTTGTGCTTCGCTCAGGTGAGCTAAAAACTATTAAATTTTAATATCCATTAGAACCACTTTGGAAACATCACTCCCTTTTGATCACTGAATCACTTTAATCTGCAGTGCAACCTACATGTACGAGGTTCTGACAGTGTGCTAGAATATGAAGCCAGGCATCCGACGAAACTTTGATCAAACCAACTCAAGAATGCTTCATACCAAATATCAAAGGAGTATGACCACAATTTCTCAATAAATGCATCTTAAATTTCACCAGGGTTTAATTAAATTTATAAGCACAAACAAAGTCTGAGCATATATGTACCTGCATTGGCTTTCCCCGATTCGAAATTAATCTCAAATCGAATCATGTGTACCATTTAAAATTGAATTTAATCTCAAATCAAATCAGATGTAGCATGAGAAAACGCTCTTGCGTGAAAGACATGTCGGGTTCAGTACAATAACTTTTACTAGGAATGTTCGTAACAGTTCATTCAACTAACCGTTGGGATATACATATAGAATATATGCATAGTGTTTTCGATTACCAAATGTACACCACGAGTGGGATAAGAGATTATCACACGAGCTTAAGCGAGTGTGGTATATCTCTTACACACTAACTCCTTTGTCTTTTTCAGGTGTTCCTGGCCATGAACACCCGGTCGAACAATAGAGTCTATTGTTTGAGCGGGTGTTCATGGTCCAGGAACACCAGTCCAGTGTACCCGATTATCGGACGACACTTAAAATGTTTTCTGCTAAAAAAACTAAAAAGTTTCAATTTTTACTCCGAAACATGGTTTAGGACCCCTCACTGGAGCAAGCTTGCACAGCTTGTTCCACTGAGGGGTCATAAACTATGTTTTGGAAGCAAAAACTGAATTTTTTTTTTTTTTATTTCTTCAGTTTTTTCTTCCAAAACATAGCTTATGACCCCTCATTGGAATGAGCTTGTCAAGCTTGTTCCAGTGAGGGGTCATAAAGTATGTTTTGAAAGCAAAAATTGAAAAAAAGATAATTATTTTTCCTTCTTCAGGTTTTGCTTCCAAAACACAGCTAATGACCCCTCACTGGATCGAGCTTGTCGAGCTTGTTCCAGTGAGGGGGCATAAAACTATGTTTTGGGGGCAAAAAATGAAACTTTTTAATTATTTAGAAGAATATACTTTAAGTGTCGCCCCCTAATCGTGTTAGACGATCATGCGATAAAAAAAGGATTTCAAGTTCTTCCTTTTTTAAACGGAATTTAGAAACCTCGTCCACTAAATTCCGTATAAAATAGGAACTCATTTGAGATGCCCTAAAATAGTGTCTGAATCATCTTCCTCCGACATCTTCCACAGTTAAAATATGAGACAACAGTTATTGTATGCAGCGTTGACATGAACACCTGCGCACGCTTTTTTACTTCTACTGTTTCTTTGTTTGTTTGTTTGTGTATTTGTTTGGACAATTAAGCCAGCTTGCAAGGATGACCACAATATTGAATCTCTCTTGGCTTCAATTAATATCTCATGTTGCCGGGTTTGAATAGATAAAACTGTTTTCAAAAGTATGTAAATGGTATAGATTAATTATTTTTGGGGAGAGTCAGTGTGTAAGTTAGTTACCAACTTCGTTGTCGACATTCATGGATATGAACAACCTGGGCACGTGCTGTAACACCTCGTGCTTCGCGCTCGGTGTCACTCACCGCACGGGCCCAGATTGTTCATACCCATGAATACCTCCAACTCAGTTGTTAACTACCACTTATCCCACGAGTAGTGTAAATTTGGTAATCGAAAACACTGTGCTTATATTTTGTTTATACCATGAACGCGACCGACATTTGATTAGCAGACTTTTGGAAAATAATTAGGTTTTGTTTTAGTTTTTACGAACTAGGATGTCCCGTTGTGAACCCCCATTGAGAAATGCGGTGAGACTCTGACTCGCAATGATATTACTATTCCCGCCGAGTGATCAGTTGATCTGTTTTATTTTGAACAAATTATCACGTGGAAAATAACAATTCTTAAGTGGACTTTGCATAAAGTAATGGCATGTTGGGCTATTTTGATAAATTCAAGCAGCGGTGAAATGCTTGGGGCGGGGTCATGAAAGGTCAAGTTATTGGTAGATCTACTGAAGGTGTAAACTTTTTCGTTCACTTTCATTATGGTGTAAAGCTAAAATTTACGTCATGGTTCGTTCATGCACAGTAGGTTGGGTAGTCATGGTATAAACATTCTTATTTTGAACCATCTTGCATAAAAACAAATTACCCACATGAGCTTTATCCCAATCTTTAGAGTGGTTTTCAATTGAACAGGGATTTGAAGTTGTTACTGCCACTTTGATAAAAAAATGTGGTGCTATAAGAAAAAGGCTAAAAGGGGAATAACTCCTTCAAAATTGTTTAAAAAAATTATTTCTCGCTAAATATCTGTTCCCCCAAATGATACAAAGGGTGATAACTCTGTAAAAAATGTATACCCAGAAGTGTTTAATAAACAAAACTAAACACTGTTCTTCAGTATTAAAATGCATAAAAGATGTCAGCACGCGTGAACAAATAAACAGAAAAAAACTTTATAGAACCCACATATGGCTAAAAAACAGATGTGGAAAAAAATAAATAGAATTGGAGCTAAGAGAAAATATATTACATGAATCCTTCAAATTATTGAAAACCGTAGATTATTAATCCTTTACCTAACGCTGGTAGTAGACAACACTTGTAAAAAAAAATTCTCGTGTAACTAAAAATTTTCATTTTTTGCAACCAAAACATAGGTTATGACCCCGCAGGCCCCCATTGGAATGAGCGTGATGCACTTGTTCCATTGAAGGGGCATAACCTACGTTTTGGAAGCAAAAAATGAAAATATAAAAAAAGATTGAATAGCGATCTTCCGAGTTCGTGTATAGCTATAGCATTGGCCGGTTTTGGCCGTTACGTCAGGTGAAGGGTTACGATATCATAAATGTATAAATAGATAAGTGTTGGGAGCCAGGTTCTCCCAAAGACGTCATATGACGGGCTGCATATTTTTCCCACAATGCAACTAGGAATTTAACAATTCCATCTTGTTTGACAGAGCTCATCTTTGAGAAAATATTCAAGGAATTTTCCAAGAAATGTCGTAGGCACTCATCAGGAACTCCCCCCTGCTCCTTCCCCCCCCCCCCCCCAACACACTTAATTTATAATTCACGTTGGGAGTCATATTCATTGGATCCCTGTGTAAGAAGGCCTACTGGCACTAAGTGACTCTGGCGCTTTTGTTCCATGAAACGTTTTTATTATAACTGACCAGCAAATTAAATGACGCCACACTTCACTTGTTGGGTCAGTTTTTAATGACAACCTTTCATGAAATAAGAATGCCAAAATTCACAGTATCCAGCCGGAAAAATTCGGGCAAGGAGCTGATCAGTATTAAAAACAAAATTGTGTGAAGTATTTGGACAACCCTGAGATGACAAAGTGAAGTACTCTGACAGGTTTTAAGAACTACGAAAATGCTGCAATGGAGGGTGGGGCCCACTACAGCACCTTTAACAACTTAACATAACATGATAACAATGATACTATCGATAACAAAAACTAAAATTTGACTGTCTTAACTATAGTAACTTGTGAAATCAGTCAATTTTCAATTTTATTATCGACTATCGAGTAGGCCTAAATGAACATTTTTACACTATGACTATGATCCCATTCCCATCAATTGAATACCGAATAGGTTAGTTCAGTGTGATAAATAGAATCTTAAACTCGTTTGGGTTTAATATTGAAAGTCATCAAATAGGTTTCATTTGCAACTCGCTAAAGCTTGTTGCAAATTAATTCTACTTGACTCGTTTCCTAAATTTAATTTCAACATCAAACGGGAACCCATTTGATATCCTCTCTTTATGGCTTTTACCTCTAATCTTCCTCTGAACTCTGTTAAGATTCCAAGTAAATTTGAACTCTCATCTCCTGTGAATTCACAGGAAACTGTGGGAGGGGAAGGGGGGGGGGAGGTGAGACACAAATCCTTCACTTGCTGCATCCTGCATAATATTCATGTCAGAGTGAATGGATTGTAACCAGGGGACGAAATAACTTTGAATATTTGAGGAGCAAAACTGCTATTCAAGTTTTGAAATTGAATCGCAAATTTCAAAAATTGATTCGCATTTTTGGCTGGTTGACTGATTGCTGAAGGGGACAGTCGCACACTTTTTTCTGTTGTTTTTGTTTGATTTGTTTTGAGCACAGCTGTATTACATTATTAAAACATTACTGTGAACTGTTTTTCTTGTTATTCTCAACCCAATCTCGAGTTAACTTTATCAAATAAGCCATTCATTTGTGATTTGCTACTTACAGCAATCAGAGAATAAATCATGCGTGCGCGGTCCCAAGGGAGGTTAAATTGGAAAATCCAAACGTGAACACCAGAAAACGTCAGTGCATGTGCGAATTTAGTCCGTAGATAATCGTGAAATTTCGCCTAGTGGACGAAAATTATCGACTGAAAACGAACAGTGTGAATATTGAATGACAAGCTTCATCAACAGTATAAAATAGAGAAAACACGGAGTAATGCTTTTGTTGATTGGAGTTATTTCCCTTATCACACAGCTGTTTGGAATTTCCGACATTTCCGTAAGCTTGATCAAGTTGATGCGTTTCGTCAGGTCTTCAAAATAACGTATCGCATTTTTGCGAAACACAATTCTGAATTGAATCGCGAAAAACGTATTATCTGTCGCAAATAGCGATGCGATACCGGTTATTTCGTTCCCTGATTGTAACATAAACAGATATTAGTTAAAAACTCTTCTTCTACCATTAAAAATTGAAAAAAGCTGCTATCAGCTGCTGGGACAAGAAAATCTGCCTCATGTTAATTACTTGTGTTTAATGGCATGTAGACAAACCTGTCCTTTACAACACTGTTCATTTGTTCCGTACAGCTCTTTTAACATTAACAAGCGTTTGACCACCGAGGTGATATTAGTCCCCTAAGGTACTTTTGTGACATAAGGTGTTTTTGTCACAAAAGACACTAGAGTATATAAGCATCTCTACATTTCAGATTAGTAGTTATCCATGTGCCAAATATGCAAAGTGTAGTTTGAATCACGTTGGAGTGAGGGGTGGTAACATAAAATAGAGAAACTTAGATGTGTGTCTTCCATGGAAGACGTGTGTCGCCTGCACTATATTTTAATAGCGTGTCTTTAAATATTTACTCAAATGGCAAAGTCTACGCTTTGCTATGGGAAATCCCCAAAATACTTCAGATACAAAAATAAAATAGGAGGTGCACAATACCATTATGTGATAAAGATTCTGAGAAAATTTAATTAAAATCCATCCATTGGTTAAAGAGCAGTTGTGGATAAATGACGTGCCTCCCCCCCCCCCCCCCCCCCCCATATTCAAATGGCAAAGTCCATGTTTTGATATGGGAAACCCCCAAAATACATCTGATCAAAAAATAAAATAGGAGGTGCACAATGTCATTATGTGATGAAGATTTGGTGAAAGTTTCGTTAATATCCATTCATTGGTTAAAGAGGAGTTGCGGATAAATGATGTGCACCCCCTCCCACCCCGGTGTGAAATTCTAAGTCTAAAAAGGGACATAACTCTGGAAAAAATGTGTGGACAATCACGGTTGAAAGTGGATATCCTTTCCCCCATCCTGGTTCATGTGCATACCTAATATCATTAAAATCTGCCTGACAATGACTGAGATATACACACTCAAAGGTGTTTCAGACAGAATTCTAAGTCGAAAAAGGGCATAACTCTGGAAAAAATACAGCGGATCAAAAAATAAAATAGGAGGTGCACAATGCCATTATGTGATAAAGATTCTGTGAAAGTTCCATTAAAATCCATTCATTGGTTAAAGAGGAGTTGCGGATAAACGATGTACACCCCTACCCCTATATGGAATTCCATGTCGAAAAAGGGACATAACTCTGAAAAAAATGTGTGGAAGAGAACGGTTGTACGCGGATATCCTTTCCGCCATCCTGGTTCATGTGCATATCTAATATCGTTAAAATCCGCCTGACAATGACTGAGATATACACACTCAAAGGTGTTTCAGACAGAATTCTAAGTGGAAAAGGGGCATACCTCTGGCAAAATACAGCGGATCAAAAAATAAAACCGGAGGTGCACAATGCTGTTATGTGATAAAGAATCACTGAAAGTTTCATCAAAATCCATTCATAGTTTAAAGAGGAGTGGCGGATAAGAGAAAGTGTGGGGGGAATTCTAAGTCGAAAAGGGGCATAACTCTGGAAAAATATAGCGGATCAAAAAATAAAATAGGAGGTGCACAATGCCGATATGTGATAAAGAATCACTGAAAGTTTCATCAAAATCCATTCATAGGTTAAAGAGGAGTGGCGGATAAGAGAAAGTGTAACGCAGACGACGCAAGACGACAAAAGTAATCCCTATATGTCGCCCCCCACTTCGTGGGGCAGGCGACACAAAATATCCTGATCGTAAAGGAAGCAAACGAACACCAAACCTTGAAAAATTTGACAAAACAGAATCTACATTGCATAGATTCAAACTTCAAATCATAGAAAAATGCATACTAAACTCACTAATGGCCCCATCCGCGCTCAATGCGTAATGATTATCAATTTAGCCTTAGGGAATATCAAGTCAACAAAGCTTTACACGTGGAAATGGAACTTCCGGTTGCGGTACGTCGGAGAACAAAATAAATCATCATACTTTAAAAAAATAACATGGCATTTCGAAGTTTTTCCCTCTTTACTTTCTGTGTGTTAAAATTGCTTATCAAGTATCAAATTGATAAAACAAAAACAACTCAACACTCGACGATGTCTTATTGCCAAGGAATACAATGTAGCCATTGACAGTAAGGCATCATCGAGTGTTATGTTATTTTTGTTACATTGTTATCACCGCTAATGGCAGTGAGCCAGCGATGCTGGAACCGGAAATTTCGGCCCATGAATGATAATGATTCAGCCCCTGTTCAGTGTGAAAATGCTTTCCCTTTGGAGGTTTGATACTCTGCAGAAGAATACAACCTCGTAACAACGTTGATGTTTTTTGGTGGGTCACATGACTCACATCAAAGGAATGAGAAGTATTGGGAACTGAGTGATCACGAATACGATGATGACTGGGTTTCGGCTAACTTTAACTCGCGTGGTGCCACGACTTGAAGCTATATATTGGTTTTATGTTTTAACCCCGTTCACACACACATTTGTTGTCGAAATAGGTCCTTTATGTGAAAAAATAGCTTGTGAATCAATATTTCCCCTTTGTTTAACAAACAGGTATGACAGCACATGTCCAGTCAAATAATCGATCATTGAAAAAAAACGTCCATTATGACCTCAATCGACGGTTGATCGATTTTTCGATCATTCGTGACAGCCTTAAATATATTCCAAACTTGAAACCACAGTCCATAATATAATTTTTTCGTTTGGTACATCAGCATGTACCAAATCAAAAAATTATATTACAGACTGTAGGTCCAAGTATGGAATACCCCAACTACGGTGAACTACCGGGTCAATTTGGCAGAAAGGACAACTGCCCCCAGTCCAATTGTCAGCAAGGACAATTGCCCCCAGTCCAATTGTCAGCCAGAACAACAGCCTCCCAATAACAATACAAAAATTTTCAAGGCCTAAAAAAAGGCCTGGAGTTTTGAAGGTCGAGGCCTACTCATGGCTGATAAAAAGGCCTTGAGTTTTGAAGGTCATGGCCTACTTGGGACTGTTTATAGTTGACCTGGTAAAACTGAAGACTACCATGCTTTTAATTTATACTTTCACTTTCATTATAACATAATTTCCGCTACAGACGATGCTCATGAAAAACCGACCGGGTCATAGCCAGTGCGCATTAACCCTTTACCTAATGAATCGGACGTATCCGCCCGCGTAATTCACAAATTAAGCTGTTGAATAAATTCAAAATTTTCCAAAAAATGTCAACAAAACCACATCATGTGACCCCCTCATTGAGCCCGTTCCATGAGGGGTCACGTGATGTGGTTTTGTTGACATTTTTAAAAAAAATTTTGAAAAATTTAAATTAAAATAATAAATTTTAATATTGTCTGCGTTGGGTAAAGGCTTAAAATGACGAAGAAAACTTTTTGATGGTACAGTGTTTGGAGTTCCCCAAGTTTTGTTCATGATTCTCAGCGGAAATTTATTGGTATCGGGACAGCTCGCACCCACGTCAACTGACGTACCACCCACTCAGGCCGTACCCAAAATTAATGTGCACTGCCAACAGTTTTGTAGCACCACCGGTAGCGGAAATTACGTCGTAAGTATAAACATAAGTGAAACAAGAAAATGTGAAAATATGTCTTTCAAATCATCGTAGACAATCTTGTTTTTGACGTGTAAACGAGCCACTTTTTGGGATGGGATTTAAGTATTCACGAATGAAAACGAACGTAAAGTGTTTTTGGAACGGGTGGCTATTATTAATGTGGAAAAAGTGCAAAACTCTCGCCGATTTTTTTTGTTTCAAAATAAGTCAAATGTTTTGAAATTGGATATTGACATTGAAATTGTCACAGCCGATTAAAAGGCCCCAATAATACTGGTCTCGGGGCCGATCTCGCGTCCGGGGCCGATCGGCCTCGACTTATTGCCAGCACTGCAACCAGGACGTACCCAAAAATTATTTTACGGACTGTGGGTCCAACTGTCCAAGTATGGAATACCCCAACTACCGGGTCAATTATTATTTGTGTGACCATTAAAATTGAAATGTACTAGTTAAGTAATGATTTTGCCAAGATGATATAATTATAATCAGTACATTTTAATAAACAGTGTGAAAATATTTCAGTTTTCTTTTTCATTGGATGAAAACAAAAATTAATAATTGACCTGGTAGTTGGGGTATTCCATACATGGACCCACAGTCAGTAAAATAATTTTTTGGTTTGGTCTGTCCTGGTTGACAATGGAATGGGAGGCAGTTGTCCTGGCTGATAATTGGACTGCGGGCAATTGTCCTTGCTGACAATTGGATGGGGGCAGTTGTCCTTTCTGCCAACTGGACTGAGGGGGGGGTGGGGGGCAGTCCTAGCTACCAAATACACTGGAGCGAGTCATCCTAGCTGCCAAATACACTTGGGGCAGTTGTCTGACTGTGCATTTTTGGACTTGGGGGGGGGGGTGGGGGGGGGGGGCACTTGTCCTACAACCTTAATTTTCTCCTATTTTCAATTACCACTCATCAATTCAAATATAACCTGCTACTGAAGATAATCTCTTTTGTTAATTAGTTAATGTGCTTCTATTGTCATAGCCATGTGTAATCTGCACGCTGAATAAACATTGCACTGATAACAATAGTTACACACCAACTCTTTTGTGTTTTTCGAGTGTTCCTGGGCCATGAACAACTGGTCGAACAATAGAAGTCTATTGTTCGACCGGGTGTTCATGTTCCAGAAACACCTGTTCAGTCTAACCCAATTAGCGGACAACACTTAAAATATTTTCTGCTAAAAAACTTAAGTTTCAATTTTTACTTCCGAAACATAGTTTATGACCCCTCATTGGAGCGAGCTTGTTCCAGTGAGGGGTCATAAACTATGTTCTGGAAGCAAAAAGTGAAAACAAATAATTAATTTTATTTCTTCAGTTTTTGCTTGCAAAACATGGCTTATGACCTCTCATTGGAACAAGCTTGCCAAGCTTGTTCCAGTGGTGGTGGTGGGGGGGGGGGGGGGGGGGGGGGGGGACTATGTTTTGAAAGCAAAAATGTTAAAAAAGGGAATTGATTTTTCTTCTTCCGTTTTTGCTTCCAAAACATACCTTATGACCCCTCAATGGATCGAGCTTGTTCCAGTGATGGGTCTTAAAACTATGTTTTGGAGGCCAAAATTGAAACTTTTTAAGTGTCACCCACTAATCGTGTTAAACGATCATGTGATAAAAAATGATCTCAAATTCTTCCTTTTTAAATGGAATTTAGAAACCTCGTCCATTAAATTCCATATAAAATAGGAACTCATTTGAGATGCCCTTAAATAGTGTCCGAATCACCTTCCTCCGACATCTTCCACAGTTAAAATATTAGACAACAGTTACTGTATGCAGTGTTTACAGGAACACCTGCGCACGTTTTTTTTTACTTCTACTGTTTGCTCGTTTGTTTGTTTGTTTGGACAATTAAGCCAGCTTGCAAGGATGACCACAATACTGAATCTCTCTTGGCTTCAATTAATATCTCAATCATGTTGCCGGGTTGAATAGATAGAACTATCTTCAAAAGTATGTTAATGGTATAGATTAATAATTTTGGGGGAGAGTCAGTGTGTAAGTTAGTTACCAACTTCGTTGTCGGCATTCATGGATATGAACAACCTGGGCATGTATGTGGTGTAACACCTCGTGCTTAACGCTCGGTGTCAATCACTGCACGTGCCCAGGTTGTTCATATCCATGAATCACTCCAACTCAGTTGGTAACTATTACAGACTCACATATAGGATTACAAATAGTTTAATGGTGTGAATTAGCTGCTCACTGGTGGAGAAAAATGGAGGGAAATGATGCAAAATTAAAAAAACAATGTCTGAAATTTCTCTAAGGGGGGAAATTTCTCTAGGGAGGCATTAAGCCCCCCCCCCCCCCCCCCCCCCCCCTTCCCCTTGCAGGTTGCAGGTCTGCACAGTAAACAGTCAGGACTGGCTACTTGATGTCAGAGTGAAGGATGTTCAACATTTCATAATAAGTATCCCAACAACTTTTATTCCATTCCCTTTAGGAAAGATCTCAGGCCAATGCGATTGTAAAAAAATCCTTGTTGTGTAGCTTTATTGGGAATTTCTGGAATATCAAACACAGCACATTTCAACAGAAAGAACACATTTACTGGATCAGTGAATACTAGTAACGGATTAAGTAATTTTAAGTGAATATTTCTGTTAAAATATGATGTAATTAAATGTACTTGAAAGTGGAATTGGGCAAGTGTAGCTATCTATTGGGGAGAAATCATGCATTAATGCAATTAGGAATAGGTTTCATAAACAGGCCCTGCAGACACCCGGGATATTCCCTGAGTTTAACCCTTTACCTTACGTAACTGCCAAAACTGGTCAGCGCTATACATGAAAATCGTCATTCATTTTTTTAAATATTTTTATTTTTTGCTTCCAAAACATGGGTTATGACCCCTCATTGGAACAAGCTTGTCATGCTCGTTCCAATGAGGGGTCATAACCTATGTTTTGGAAGCAAAAAATGAAAAACTGTTAGTTATACAAGAATTTTTTTTACGAGTGTCGTCTGCTACTAGCGCCAGGTGAAGGGTTAATCGTTGCCCAGAAGTCTTTCACTGGAAAACAACCTTTCAGTTTAAACATAAAAAAAAACAATGTCCGAATAATAATCCAATCGAAAGAAATGATACAAATATGGATGGCACATGAACCAGCTTATCCGTGAGTTGGTTCTATCGACATCCATATGTGTATCATGATATCAAAAACATGCTGCTTGGATTTTAATACCAGAATATTGTTATCCTCGCGGGCGTATAAGATCGGGAAATGTAACCTGAAGGGTTGATATCATGTATTTGCGCCAGACACGAGACTTGACAATGATGACTATGGATGAGAAATCAGACCTGCCATAACATAAAATTTGCAAAACCTGAAAATAGGACCTGCAAATTATTTTTTGCATTACTACATTTTAATTATTATTTTGCATAACCTACAGTTAAAACTAGAAGTCCTGTCATGAACTGTGCTCTTATCTAGCCTTAATTGCACGTAGGAATTTCGTGCTGTTTCCATATCGAATGGCAACCAAACCACGGTAGATTCTCCTGCCTATCCATAGCAAGCACAAGCAATGTTTCAGCCAATGGACCTCCCGATTACCCGGAGGTCCATTGGCTGAAACATTGCTTGTGCTCAGGCCATATGTACAGAATTTGATAGCCATACTACGAAAAAGAGCGCGCAGATCGACGTGCTATTTGCGCGCAATTCATGACAGGACTTCTACTTTTAACTGTACTTATATCAATAAAAAATTATGAGATCTATTTTCCACTTCTGCAAATTTGATCTGGAGATCAAATTTGCAGGAGTGAAAAATAGGTCTTCCAAAGTGATGTTTGCAGGAGCTTTGCATAACCTGAGCGATGGATTATGCCATTTTGGCTGTCCTACTAGTAGAAATGATTTTGAAATCAGGGTGGCATTCCAAATAACATGAAATTTACGGTTATCTTTTCCTCTTTATTTTTAAATGAAATGCTGCGTGCTTAACTTTTTACCCAACACAGCTTTTTGAAAAAAAAATACTAGTTTTAAACTTCCAATTTTTTACAGAAAATTCTAAATATTTTTCAATAAAACTATACAAACATGAATTCATTAGAACCTACTCGACGAGCTGGTTCTAATGATATCCACGTTTGTTTGGTTTTATTGAGGCAGTAAAAAGTCACTTTGGGCCATTGGGGGCTTATTTGGGATGTTTTCTGGCCATTTATGGCCGCTATGTTGGGTAAAGGGTTAAGGTCCGGAAAATGACGTGTTCTGAAAAAAAAGAGCCAAAGCGTTTCCAAATATGGATATCACTGGAACTAGGACAATATGAGTTTGATCCATTGTTATCAGTATTTAGTATTTTACACAGTTTAATCCAGACACATATTTGTCAACATTTTTCTTAATTTCTGCAATTTAGTGTTCTTCTTTTGTTATTTGAATGGAGTTTTGTATCAGTCTAAAAAAGTTACAATTTGGATCTGCTTTCTAGACAAAACAACTTTCATTGGGATCACTTTGCACGTCTCTTGGATTAAAGGTAAGCATTGATGAGGTGAAGAATGTTGGTATCATACATGTGGCATTCACAGATGAATTATTGCTAGTGCAGATTTTTGTTATGGGTTCAAAACAACTGGTGACAGTTTTACTGCATGTATCTGTTGTTGACTTTAGAGCTCCAAAATAAAGCCCACCCCTTCCCCATTCCACTAAAACAAGGCTACCATCAATCAACTCTTCCTTATTGGTGGGACATTGAGTTCTGGTGCACGTACTAGTTTTGACCTTTTCTGCAACTTTAACCTTTCCAGGTAAATCAGTTTTCTTGGTATTCAGTTTCCGTTTGCAGGAATTTGAGAGATGGTGTCTTTCTTGCCAACAGTTCATTCTTCCAAATTATCTTTTCACCCACTCTCAATTCACTGAACAAAAGGGTACCAGCTTCAGTTGGTTGGGGTAATTCCTGTTCTTGGTCGCAACTTGTAAGTGTGTGCAGAGCCACTTCTCCAAAAATGTTATCTTTTTCTCTCAAAAATATTCCACTTCCCAAAATTTTCCCATTTTTGGTTTGAATTGTAACATATTCTCCAGGATTTATTTTATTTTTAACATCTGATACAGGTATACCTTTGTCAGTTCCATCCTTATCTGCAATATTAGTTTTTGCTTTGGTTTGATTTTGTTCACATCCATCATTTACTGATTTCTTTGTTGAACTTCTTTTGATTGTTTTTACAGGACAAACATTCATTTTATATATTTCCCTATTTTCTTCAGTATTAGCACATGAATTTTTTTTTATTGTACATGGGCTTCGTTTGCCTAATGATTTATCCAAAATATATTTTCTCCTGTTTTGTAGGTGCTGCCCCAAACGAGACCAAACCTTAAGCTTGTATCTGCTATGTTCCAACTGTGGAAGAATCTGATTCATCTTTTCAAAAAAGGCTTCACGTTTTCGTGAGGGTATTTCGGCCAGAACCTGTGGCTTTTGCCAAATGTGAGATGCAAGAGCAGCATCTTTCAAAGCTGTGTGAAAAAAAAGCTGAGCCTTTGTTGGCTTGCCCCTGAGTTTTTTCTTTTCTAATAGGTCATCAGGAGTAAAATCATGGGTTTTCTTTAACATGCTGAAGTTGAACTGATCACCACTTGCAATCGACAGTGGTACAGTGTTTGTGGTACAATTAATTGAACTATTGTAGCTTTTCTTGTCATTCATGAATTGACTACTTTTCAGGTCATGTGTAGGTGATTCCTTACATGTAGCAGATTCCCCGAGGGAATTTTCATCAATAATTTTACGGACAATGAACCTGTCTCTGAATTCTTGGAATAAGTCCTTGATGTCATTTTCGTTGAAAGTTAGAAGCATGGAAAGATCAACACCATTCTCTGAAATAAAGTGTGCAATGATACTAAGACATTACTGAAGGAGACATGTGCCAGGGATTTTTCTGGGTGACGACAGGGGCCGAATATAGGCCCCATTCCCAATGAGATTTTGGCATTATTTTTCCCAATTTCTAACATTAAATTCCCAATTGGTACCCAGTATCAACTTGGTCATAACATGTATGAACATTTACTGCAAAAGTAGGCCTCATTATGCTGATAAAGGAACTATCAAACCACCATTTAAAATAATAAAGCTGACTTCTTCATTTTTAATTTGGATGTGTAGAAGAAATGTGAACTTTTCTAAACTCTACAGATTCAACAGGATTCCCAATTGTGTCCAAAAAGATGGTTATTTTCCCAAATGCATGGGCCCCTGGCCCCATTCACAATACACCTAGAAAAATTCCTATGTGCAGACATGAGTGTCCTTGAAATTATGAATATTTTACCACAGCACTATTTACGAAGGCATTACCACAGCATTTATAGACATGATGGTAGTGTTGAAACGATTGGTCGATTAATCGAAGTCGACTCGATTTTCGGGAAAGTCGACCTAAAAATGTACCAGTCGACTAGTCGGAAAACTCATGGAGATGGTGGTTGTCAGAATATATTTCCGTATAAGTAAAAAATCCACGCCTCATTAGTAAATTCTCTTTTATAACCATGTAACCCCTCTCCGGAAAAAAAAACACTTCTTGCAATGCTGCTATTTTAGTATTACCCTATTATAATGATGCTGACTATGTAGTAACTTTGTTTTATGCAACATGACATGCACTGACATTACACAAAAAACAATAAGTGACAGCGTGTTTCATTTTCTTCGATATGCTACTTCAGACATTGGGAATGGCAGCGATTGCTCCCTGATTTTCTTTTAGAATGCACGCCCTGAAATAGCTGTCTCGTCAGTATTTGTGTTTTGCAGCTTGACAAAGTGACATCGAACGGCATCACAGTGTACAAAACATTTGAGTTTGAATTTAGCACTTTACCTTTGCGACTCACACTCATCTGTATTAACCCTTTACCTAATGTAACAGCCAAAGCCGACCAGTGCTACATACGAAAATCGTCATTCAATTTTTTTTATATTTTCATTTTTTGCTTCCAAAACATAGCTTATGACCCCTCATTGGAACGAGCGCATTGCACTCGTTCCAATGAGGGGTCATAAGCTATGTTTTGGAAGCAAAAAATGAAAATTTTTAGTTACATCAGATTTTTTTTTCCCCGAGTGACGTCTGCTACTAGCGTTAGGTAAAGGGTTGTGAAGACAGTCACAACGTAATATTAAATAGTCTTCCTCATGTCAGTCAGGAATACAAATATTATGTACCTCGAATTTCGTAATAACCATGAAAAAGCATACAAAACGAGTGCAAAGACGTAATTCTCACTGAAATCTAGTCCCCTGATTGAAAGGTCCGACTAGTAGACTTTGAGTCGATTACTCCCGTCGACTAGTCGACTTCCGAAAATTGCCAATCGTTTCAACACTACATGACGGTCATGATCACTTATTTATTTATTGGTGTTTAAGGTCAGATTTCTGCATGTTGGCTCATCGTGACCATACCATAGATATAAGTTCAAGTTTCGCCCATTTTAGAGGTCTTCCACCTCAATCCATTGGTTAGTGGGTCCTATTACAAAGCTTGTTTACCACAGTGAACAAAAGCATTGCTTCACTTCCGGTGTTTTCCACAGGAGATCACTTACTACTTATCAAAGAACTGCACAAATGAAGTACCAGGAGTACAGCCTTTTATAACTGAAGCATTGAATAATATCGGGACTGACAGGAAACTGCCAGGCCTGATAATTCAATACTGAGTCATATAAGAGCGTGACACAAGAGTATAATAGGTGGGAGCAGTTCAAGCTGCTCATGATTTTTGAAACACATTACTGAAAAATTCAGTACTGGCACACAGAATTATAAATGAACTATAAGGGGAAAAAGTTAGGCCTTCACGGTAATTCGGTATTTTTTTCAATACCGAATGAATATCGAAGAGAATTTCAAGTCATTCGATATACCGACGTTCACGATATTACCGATTAGGAAGGTCTGTAATATCATTCAGCTGAATTAGAATACCATTCAGATTTGTTAATCCTGTAATGGCCACATACAGCGAAAGTGCGAAACATAATCATATGTAAAGCTAACAATTTTTTTCAAGGGATTAAATCGAGCATAATACTGTGAGTGATTTCTTTTAATCCACAGACAAGTGTGTAAAATTGCTTTCTCCAGTGACAATTTGTTAATTGATCCCACACCAAATTCAATGCTTCTTTATTATCGAACATCCTGTTGTGTAATTGTTAGCATACACAAAACAATGCATCTCTTTTAACGTACAACCCCTTCCAATCCATCTCGCATTATAATCCAACCATCGTCTTGTGCATTTTCTTAAGTCGTAAGCGACACTGTCACACACAGGCGCTAGTGCTGGGCGGTTTGCCGATATACCGACTTAAGTTTCAAAATCAATACCGTTAGTAATATCATCTCATTTTCGAAAAACCGAAATATCGCCAACGTCATTGGCATAACTTGGCAATGACACCAACATTGACCTACTGGTACATAATTTGACGAAAGGGGCAATACGTCGTGAATTAGCATCCGTATTGGTAAGGAACAGGCAATAACTTCTGAAATATACTGCCCTGTTAAGTTGGGACCTTCCAAAAGTGTTTACCGGTAAACTATTTTGTGAACTGATTCCCACATAATAGCAGGCATTTTCCCCCGACGTCGAACAAATTGGAACTCTTATAATTGATTGGACAAAACAATGGCGTAAATGTCTCAGGATCCCCACACGGTGAATTTACATGGATTCTCGGGGAGCGTGACGTTTCGGCCCTTTACCAGTTCGGCCCCGGGACGTTTCGGCCTTGATATTTTTTTAAACCTAAGACGAAAAGTTATCAGGGAAAATATCGAGGCCGAAACGTCCCAAGGCCGAAACAACACTTGGAAGGGGACGTTTTGGCCTCCATAATTTGAAAAGTGTTTTACTACTCACCAAAGTAAGGAATAAAAAAATCCAGAAGGTAAAATGAATGAGAAAAAGACATATGATGTCTTTATTATGTCTCACATCCTTCTGTGACAAAATTTCTGACTCAAGTGTACATGTTGTGTGAAATTCTGTAGGCCCAGCTATTGGATAGTTTAAGAATCTTGATGTTTAATTCTGTAATGTTTGTGGGTCAAGGTACGCTTTGTAATATTTTTAAAAAATGCTTTGCAAAAGGCCAATTTGGGCGAAATTGTGAAGGCAGGTTTGGTTTTTGTTCTCAATCTTCTAATTTCTTGGAGAAATTTAATTTAATCACTTTTAGACTGAGGTAAGTTACCTTCTGTCACGTTATTCGACACTCCATTTTATACCATGAGAAAAAATTTTTACCAATAAAAAACGTCCCCAAAAAACTATAAAAAAAAAAAAATTGAAAAACAAAAAAAAAATCGGGACGTTTCGGCCTCAACAGGTGGGTCATTTCGGCCCCGGTCGAGGCCGAAACGTCCCGAAAAAAACTCTGAGGCCGAAACGACCCTGAACCTGATTCTCGCACTGGAGAATGTCTGATTCTGTATCCCCACATTAACCATCTGTTTAAAAATAGCTTTTTACAATTTTAACCAATGACAAAAGAGAAAACACACAGTTTGTGTGCAGTATGTCTAATATGGCTGCGCCCATGTTCAAATGAAAATCTGCAGAACTATCAAATGGCACTGGTTGTGCTCATTCGTAATAAATTTTTCAGATTTAATTTTAAACACACCACATGGTTGATTTGTGTTTTTGCCGACGCAGATTGCTTGACCAGCAGCAATATTGTTTTGCCGAGGCTATTCTTTCAAATTTGCAGGGCTGCAGTGAGTCAACGACTGTTTTGCTCTAATTCCGCAAATATCGCGATAATACAGTAAACCGCGATATCATCCCGAAAATATCGCGGTTTTTATTTGGGTCGATATCGCCCAGCACTAACAGGCGCCCGTCGTATTATCAGAATTTTACATTTTCAATCCCTTTTAATATTATACTATCAACACAAATGTTTTTTTTCTATATTTTTGTTGATAGTATTGATATTAAAAATGATTGAAAATGTAAAATTCTGATAATACGACAAGTGCCTGTATTGTCGCAAACGGAAGTGACAGAAGCGTAATGGCCGAACAATCCTATTTTTCCTTTACACGTTCGCAGGTAAATAAACAAGTTATTAATATAGCCTTTTTAAGGCAGTAGTTGTTAGCTGTTTGTGTGCTGCAATGTACAAACATTTGACCAAAGTTGTGATGAAACTCTGGTCAAATATTTGTACATTCCTGTACTATTTGGTATTCAATCATACCGTGGTATATTTAAAATACTGAAACTCGATATCGAAATCACAATACCGTGAGGCCTAGAAAAAGTTCACCACAGCATTAAAGTGCTGTTATAAAATCAATTTACCACAGCATTCTGACTGGGGGATCTGAAAATTTTTTTTTTTTAAAGAATATTCCTCATATTGAACTAAGTTATAATTTGGGCTTCCACAGGGAGACCAAATATGAGCCGAAGGACTTGGCTTGAACAAACTTAAATCCCACCTCCCTAAGCATACTGTATACCAAATATCAAAAGATTCTGACCGGTAGATGCAAAGAAGAAGATTTTAAAAGAATATACCTCGTTTTGAACTAAGTTAAAATTCAGGCTCCCACAGGGAGCCCAAGTATGAAGTCACGGACTTGGCTTGAACAAACATGAATCTCAACCCCCAAAGGATGCTGCATACCAAATATTAAAAGATTGTGATTTGTGGATCCGAAGAAGATTTTTAAAGAATATCCCTCATATTGCACTAATTTGAACATTTGGGTTCCCACTGGGAACCCAAATATGGACTGAGGAAATTGATTTCAACAAATATGTGAATCAATGTTCCAAAGATGTTATATGTAAAATATGAAAGTTTTTGGAGCAGTGGTTTGGAAGAAAACGATTCTTTAGTTTTTTCCCACTGCCCACAGTGTTAAAAAATGCTGACTCAGCACTTTTTCAGAGTCCCGAAGACGTACCCTATGATAAAACCGATAGCAATATTTTTTGACCAATCCTTTCTGTTGGTCCTAAGGAAGCTTCACACCAAATAAAAATTATCACTGCCGTGCAGTTTTGGATAGTGTTTGGACGATTAGTGATTTTTGCTAGTCGACTAGTCGCTAGTGATAGTTGACGACTAGTCGATTGGTAAAAAATCCCTATCGTAACACTTGAAAATTTGCGTCTCAATTTACGGAGTAATACCGACCTGTATCTCGCATTTTTCTGACCTCAAATCAGAGGGATTCTAGACGAGGTTATAAACCAAAGTTATTTACCAATGAACGGCAATAAAAATTGGGAAAACTAAAAAAAAAAAATAAGCGAAAAACTTGATACTGGTGTGCGAAAAATAAAGCACATAACGCGTGGCATTGGTGACCTGTTTCGCTGTGCATGAGCACCTGGTGTCAGATGACCTCACAAGACGGGAAAATATACTTACCGTAAGGCCAAGAAAAAAAGTGTTGTGGTTGGGGTTTCGCGACCGACCCTAATTTTTCCTTGCGACCCTAAACAATTTTTAAGCCAAATCCGCAATAATTCAATCACGTAATTTCATCGCGGAACGTATTTCCAATTTTTCCATTGCAATCCATACAAATGTCTTCATCATTTAAGTTCATCTACTATTTATATGCAACTTGCAAGTATGTTTTAACAGGCCTCGCTGTGAGAGGTGAGCAATAAAAGCCTCGCATTCACCACGCTCTTCTCTATCCACTATAGTATTGTGGGTGGAGTAAATAGTGCAAACATTTACAAACGTGATTGGACCTTCTGTACGTGCACTTGATATTATGGGAAGCTGAACGGAATGATCCCCACATAACATTGTGAATCCCGCTGTACGATACGCTTTTGCATCGCAAAGTGTCTACTTAGTGCCTTGAAGCTTGCAAGTATTTCAGGGAAGACTGGACAAATAATTTTCTTTGGAAATTAAATAATCTCACTAAATAATGTGCAAATGATTATTAAAAAGAACCCTGTTCATATTTATTTAAAGTCAAAAAAGGGGACTTTACTGTGCTAATTTTTCGTAGCATAACGTGATTCAAAAACTGTTTTCAAAATTCACTGAAATACACAATCAAGCCATGTGATTGCCAGTCAAAAAATCTGATCGGTGTTGAGTTTTTTTTTTTGCCCCATTCCCCACCTTTGCTTTCATCCTCGGGCATTTCGCCCCCCAATATTGATGTGAAATGATTCTAAACGAAACAACCTCTGGCAAACGGGATTTGGACAAGACATCTTGGGGTGCAAAAGATACCAAATGTTGTATGTCAAAAAAAAAAAAAAAATTTCCTACCTACCGACCTTAATTTTTTTTGGCATGTAACCCCAACCACACTATTAATTTTTTTTGCCTAACAGGCCTGATGTTATTAGGCAAGCAATATCATCGCGCGCGCACAGCTTGCCAAATTTTGATTTTGCGCGAGCGTTTTTTCGCGTGCCTAACTCGAGTGTTGTTCTGTGTGCTTTGGGTAATCCCCAAGGGTGGATCACCCCTATTTTTTCCAGAGTTAACAACTTCTGGTGGATTAGGCAACAATCCCCTTGTGAATTATTACCATGGTCGGCCCTGTGCATTAAACTTAGTATGCCCCTACCCCCCCCCCCCCACCCCCCAACCCCCCCCCCCCCCCCCACCCCCCAATTTCAAATCCTGGATCTGCCCCTGATCCCTCTTTGATTAGCTGCTGTGAGGTAAGCAGGCAGCTATGGGGATATACCATTATTTGACCTTTTCTTTCTCAATTGTAATAAAATTTCCCCAAATGGTGTCTCCTATGGTCAAGCCGGTATGAACAGGCTACAGCAGAATATAGGTAAATTGGGTTTCAATATGATATCAGAGCCAATGAATCTCAAGCATTATCGCGTTGTTGGAAAGTCAAACTTTAGACACTCGTTCGATCAACTGCTCCGGTCAGTCGCAATATTAGCATCTATGCATGTTCATCAAACCTGTTTTGTGGCGACAAATGCCCGAGGGCATTCTCCAATCAACTGGGTTTTCCACTTAGCTGGGAGATGGCTGGTTTGGGGTTCCAGTTTTAAAACGTCCCCCACCTGCCTTGCCATATTGTAGCAATTTTATTCTTTCTGTTCGTGTTCGAGTGTAACAGGTTTGAAAGTCTGACTAATTGACGGTTAGGGCAAGTATCGTAATCAATCAAAGTTAATTTTGTTTCGAATAATATTGCAAGCAGGGTAACTTTCTTATCAGTAAGCTATGATTTGGGGCTTTTCGGTTGAAAATAAAAACCTTTCCAGGCGAACAATTTGCCCCCCCCCCCTAAGTAAGTCACAGGTGAGCGATTTTCAGCCACCCTGGATTTTTCAAAACACCAGGCCTGTGGCCAGTAACCAGTTACCTCAGATCTTTGTGACAAATACTTGTGTACGGCAATGTGACACAACGTTATTCCGTCACTTTTCCTGTATCCCCAAACCCAAACCAAGAGTTTTCAGCTGAAAAAAAGGCCAGACAGTTGTTAAAAGACATAACAAGCAAATCTTCCGACTAGTCGAGTACCAAATTATAAGATCGACTAACTAAAAAATCACGTTGACTTCGACTAGTCCACTAATCGTCCAAACACTAGTTTTTGAGATATGGTCGTTTTAATTTTTTTCTATCTTTAGCTCCTGTGGTTCCCACGGGGCTACGGGAAAAAAAAAGTCTGCATAAATTAGGTGTCTGTTACCAAATATTGACAGAGATTTCCCAAAACGTGCACACGTTTTGGAAAATCCCGTCCAATATTTGGTAACAGGCGCAACTGCGCATGTGTACAGCACAATTGTCTCTTAGAGGGAGTCTGAACAAATGAATGACATTCACTCATTGAGACTCTTCCGGGTTCCCCTCAGGTGAATGCGACAGCGTGCAAAGTTAAACAGATTTTTCGGAAATAAATTAATCCGGCCTCGTAATTTGCATTGGCACTTTGCGATTCATAGACCTAAAGTTGTATCGCTATGTGTGGATATTGCATCGCATTTTGCGATGCTATTCCAGTCATTTTGCTCCCTGTTTTTTGCTTCCAAAACATAGGTTATGACCCATCATTGGAACGAGCGCATCGCGCCCGTTCCAATGAGAGGTCATAACCTATGTTTTTGAAGCAAAAAATGAAAAATATTTAGGTATACGAGAATATTTTTACGAGTGCCGTCTGCTACTAACTATAGATAAAGGGTTAACCCATTATCCAACACTAGTTGCAGACGAAAAAAACAAAACAATTTTTTCTTCCAAACCATAGCTTATGACCTCTCACTGGAACGAGCTCAATCAATGAGCTTGTTTCAATGAGAGGTCATAAGCTATGGTTTGACAGAGAAAAATGAAAAAAAAAATAGCATGTTAATTTTTTTTTTATGCAGGCGGTTTTGGCTGATTTGTTAGGTAAAGAGTAACTGACATGGCATAATGTGACAGGTATGATTTATTTTTACCTGTCTCCACCAAATTTCTGACTGTCAGTGACAGGTGGACAGGTGTACATTTCAAGCCCTGGGGTAGGTTAGTCCAAACTTGGACCCACAGTCCGTGATATAATTTTGGGGGTTGGTACGGCCTGTAGGTCCAACTCACACGATCCCTGTGCTGTACCATATGATCGGCAAACAATTTACGTATAGCACAGGGATTGTATGAGTTGGACCTACAGGGAGTACTAAACCCCAAAAATTATATTACGGACTGTGAGTCCAAGTTTGGATTACGGGCAGGCTTACCCCTGATGCAAAGCAGAGTTTTATCAATGGTTCCCTGGGGATACCCAGTTCTCAAAGAAGTGGGGGCTATATAGGAATCGCCCTGTACGTCTGTACGTCCGTCCGTCCGTCCATCCATCCATCTGTCCGTCCGTCCGTACGTCCGTCCGTACGTCTTTCCGGAGATGAAATTCTTGTGTGCGCAACTCCTCCTACATTTATCAATCAATTTGGACGAAAGTTTACAGACATCATCACTACTAAGTGAACGTGCGCATATTCCAAAATTTTTGAGCTGTGGCAATTTTAACTAGGTTATCTCCCTTTAACTTAGATTTATTATGGGTTTCTACATGAAATTCTTGTGCGTGCAACTCCTCCTACATTTATCAATCAATTTGGACAAAACTTTTCAGACATCATCACTACTAAGTGAACATGCGCATATTCCAAGATTTTTGATCTGCGACAATTTTAGCCAGGTTTTCTCCCTTTGACTTAGATTTATTGTGTCTTTCCATCCGAACAAATTCTTGTGTGGGCAACTCCTCCTACATTAATGAACCGATTTTGATGAAACCTTTCAAACATCATCTCTACTAAGTGAACATGTGCATATTCCAAACTTTTTAATCTGCGACAATTTTAACCAGGTTATCTCTCTTGAACTTTGATTTAATATGGGTTTCTACATGAAATTCTTGTGTGCGCAACTCCTCCTACATTTATCAATCAATTTGGACAAAACTTTTCAGACATCATCACTACTAAGTGAACATGCGCATATTCCAAGATTTTTGATCTGTGACAATTTTAACCAGGTTATCTCCCTTTGACTTAGATTTATTATGTCTTTCCGTTCGAACAAATTCTTGTGTGCGCAACTCCTCCTACATTAATGAACCGATTTTGAAGAAACCTTTCAAACATCATCTCTACTAAGTGAACATGTGCATATTCCAAACTTTTTGATCTGCAACAATTTTAACCAGGTTATCTCTCTTGAACTTTGATTTAATATGGGTTTCGGCATGAAATTCTTGTGTGCGCAACTCCTCCTACATTTATCAATCAATTTGGACGAAAGTTTACAGACATCATCACTACTAAGTGAACATGCGCATATTCCAAAATTTTTGAGCTGTGGCAATTTTAACTAGGTTATCTCCCTTTAACTTAGATTTATTATGGGTTTCTACATGAAATTCTTGTGCGTGCAACTCCTCCTACATTTATCAATCAATTTGGACAAAACTTTTCAGACATCATCACTACTAAGTGAACATGCGCATATTCCAAGATTTTTGATCTGTGACAATCTTAACCAGGTTTTCTCCCTTTGACTTAGATTTATTGTGTCTTTCCATCCGAACAAATTCTTGTGTGCGCAACTCCTCCTACATTAATGAACCGATTTTGATGAAACCTTTCAAACATCATCTCTACTAAGTGAACATGTGCATATTCCAAACTTTTTAATCTGCGACAATTTTAACCAGGTTATCTCTCTTGAACTTTGATTTAATATGGGTTTCTACATGAAATTCTTGTGTGCGCAACTCCTCCTACATTTATCAATCAATTTGGACAAAACTTTTCAGACATCATCACTACTAAGTGAACATGCGCATATTCCAAGATTTTTGATCTGCGACAATTTTAACCAGGTTATCTCCCTTTGACTTAGATTTATTATGTCTTTCCGTTCGAACAAATTCTTGTGTGCGCAACTCCTCCTACATTAATGAACCGATTTTGATGAAACCTTTCAAACATCATCTCTACTAAGTGAACATGTGCATATTCCAAACTTTTTGATCTGCGACAATTTTAACCAGGTTATCTCTCTTGAACTTTGATTTAATATGGGTTTCTGCATGAAATTCTTGTGTGCGCAACTCCTCCTACATTTATCAATCAATTTGGACGAAAGTTTACAGACATCATCACTACTAAGTGAACATGTGCATATTCCAAAATTTTTGAGCTGTGGCAATTTTAACTAGGTTATCTCCCTTTAACTTAGATTTATTATGGGTTTCTACATGAAATTCTTGTGCGTGCAACTCCTCCTACATTAATGAACCGATTTTGAACACATGTTGCACATTGAAAGTTTACAGACATCATCACTACTAAGTGAACATACGCATATTCCCAAATTTTTGATCTGCGACAATTTTAACCAGGTTATCTCCCTTTAACTTGGATTTATTATGGGTTTTCAAATGGGATTCTTGTGTGTGCAACTCCTCCTACATTAATGAACCGATTTTGAATACATGTTGCACATTGTAAATGTGTTTTTCCAAATGTAAACCACATATGTGTGGGCTCTTTAAGTATTCAGTGCTGTTCTGTGGAAGGCCACATGCAAATACAAATTTCAACAACAAAAAATGATCTTTATGTATACATTTCCTTATGGCCTTCGCCTACATGATCAGAAGTGCATTCCTCTAAAAACCCAAAGCGGGGGTATTAATCACCTTCAGTGATAGTTCTAGTTTTAAACAGGGCATAATTATTTCAAAGGTTGAAAGTGGTAGGTTGAAGAAGTGTATACCACCCCCCCCCCCCCCCCCACAAGATGTTTTCTTTCAAGTTTGCGTGCCCATACTGTTTCTGCGAATACCAGTGTCGAAGAGCACAGGCAATTTGACCAAAAAATAGAAAACCAGTAGCATGGGTCATTTGCTCCAGAAAAACCACGTGCGTTTTTGTTTATTATCTTCGAAAAACAGATCTGTGTGAAGTCTGAAGACGTGTGTTGCCATTCTTGGCTGGACGACAATGTTTTTATGTTTGATGTTTACAACTCGGCTTTCAAAATTATGTTTAACCCTTTACCTAACGTGAAAAGCAGACGACACTTGCAAAAAAAATTCTTGAATAACTAAATTTTTTCATTTTTTGTCTCAAAAACATAGGTTATGACCCCTCGTTGGAACGAGCTCGACGAGCTCGTTCCAACGAGGGGTCATAACCTATGTTTTTGAGACAAAAAATGAAAATATTTTGAAAATTAATTGGCGATTTTTGAGAATAGCGCTGGCCGGTTTTGGCCGTTACGTTGGGTAAAGGGTTAATGATAACCCAAAAACCTTATTTTGTTAAACAAATTACGGACCACAAAATTTGCTGGTTCAGTTTAAACGCTACAAGTCAATTGCAACGTGCACGAAAATCGAAATCCAGAAAATGGCAAACCGCAGATGGCCCAGTTGAATTGGAAGCTTCAAGAAGATGGGCGGAGCCTATGACAAAAAATCAGGGCACTCGTAAAAATGAGTTTTGAACTTTTTAGTTATGTTTCGCAGTGTTTTATTTGAAATTATGACTTGAACATGCCAAAGTATTTCCACGTTGTGCTCATTAGAGGCTCTAACGTCTTTATGCAGATGCGTTACGAGAACGTTAGGTTGGGTTTGCACAGGTGAAAGCTGCACTGAACGTTTTTTTCGAAACGACATTCTCTCGTGAGGCGGACTTTTCAAAGGCGGATTTTTATTTGTCACCTTCATTTGACAAGTCGTCGACTGGAAGATATTTATGTCAGCCAATCGGCACCAAGTATTTTTTGGAGCATGGAATCTCATCTATTTAAATATGCCTGATTCCTCTGCATACATCAACAGGTTAAAAAATCATGCACGATCAAAGTATTCCTTCGAAAAATAATCCAGTCATGAATCATGTACCGTTGTAAAGATGAGAATCTAAACTTTTAAATGATGGTACTCACGTTTTTCTTTGAAGAATATCTTCGAGTCGAGACTTTTAAAATTTTCTGATGTGACATTTCGCAATTTGTTTCGACTTGACGTCGTCGTTGTTTTTAGATAATCAGCGTATCATGGTCAAACAAATTGCTTCAGTTTGAACGTAAACTCATGCAATGATGCATAGCCAATTATTTTTTTCTTGACGGGCATTTTAAAAATAAACGAATTGGAGATGTTTCAGAAAAGCGTATTTTTACATTTTTTTACACAAATCAGAAAATACTGCTAGACGTTATCGTGACGCTCTAGCTTTGGGTTTTCAAGTTCAAGTTGCATCACTGAGCAGACGACATCGGTGTGTGATGTGCTGCATGAATTTGAGATTCCCGGGATCTGATGTACTAAATATAAAAAATGAAAACGAAATACATACCTTCCATAACTTTCTTTCCATTTTCACTGATGTTGCTAAAAGAATACATTTTCACTGATGTTGCTAAAAGAATACATTTTCGTGTTAATCGAGTGTCCCTGACTTGGCGCCACTCGGCAGAAACCAACCTCCAACTTGAATGAGGACGCGTTATCACGTGCCTCTCGCACAAAAATGAAACCGAAGCGTCACGTGCGTTATTTTTGTTTCATGGTGTAAATGGAAAATGCCAGGGAACATAAACAAGTTTACGTTCCCTGAAAATGCCAACAACAAAAGTACAAAATACAGGAAATGTTCTTGTCAGCTGTGTCACAGCGATGCAAATTCTCCACCATCATCTCAGTATACCAGAAAATACATCTCCAATTATATGGTTCATGAGACACCAACGATACAATTTCTGCCACCAGAGAGGACTTTGGTCGAATGATCAGCGATTACGATTTTTGAATAGGCTTCAGTGGAGTCGATTCTGTATTTATCTATGGTACCGTCGATGTCAGAATTTAATGCCGACAAAGCGCGTTACACCTCCGAATATCGCATTATTGAAGCCAGACTTTGATTATTCCAATACGCGCCAACCTTCTTAGATGTGTTAAATCAACGATTCCAATGTTGTAGAGGGGTCTAGAAAGGACTATGCTATAAACCGAATTATTTCAATATGTCTGAGGAATTATGGTAATAAAATCGATTAGTCCAATAAGGGTCGGTCTTTTTGGACGCGTTAAATCGACCATTCCAATGTCGTAGAGGGGGGTTCTTGAAGGGATTATGCTATAAACCGAATTATTCGAATATGGGGAAGCATCGCGAAGGAAATATGCTAATAAATCGATTATTCCAATACGGGCCAGTCATCTTGGTAGCGTTACGCAATCAACCAGACTGTTCCACTTTGGAAGTGGGGGGTCTAGAAGGGATTATGTTATTAACCGATTATGGTATTAACCGATCAATACTTTCAAAAAAATATTTAAAACCGATTAAAATTAAATGACGTCGCATATTTAAAAAAAAAGTAAAAATTCATATGCACCGGATCATACTGGTGCCAGTCAAACCAGGTCAATTTTCACTTATATACTACTGTCCCCTACCTATGGGAAGTTTCCTAAGGGGTTTAAAATTTTCTGGGGATAATATCTAGATAAATATATATGACTCCTAAATTTTCCGTCCAAAGGACGGGTACTGCAGCTAGTTCAAAATAAAATGCAAGCACTTTTCAAGTATGAGTTCTTGACCATGTGGCCAATTATAATGATCATTTAACTACAATAAAGCATCATATAACAAGTTTAAAGACCATTATGCTCTTATCATATAATATATACAGCATCCCCAACAGGTGTAAGTTTATATCAGAATTCACAAAATGATTCTAGTGAATTATGTCTGGACGAAGCCTTTATCGAGGTTCAAACATAAGTTACTGTACAAGTTTTCTAAATTTTGATATAATTTAAGAACGAGTTGAAGAGTCTACTTATTATAGTGTTCAAATGACAAATCGACTCTTCAGTCAACAAGTGAAAAGGTTGTCTTTGTCAACTACAAGTCGAATAGTCGATAAACCTCTACCATTCACTATACGTCACCAACACTGCACATTAGGGGTAGAAAAATAAAAGTTTGTCATTGTCAGGATGCCCACTCAAATAACAGTATTTGTAGGCATATCCTATGTGCGCACACTGAACAATTCCGTTCCTGTGAAACAATTTTATGCTCTGTGCGTACTTTTGTACCTGTTGTAAGGGACAAAGTTGGACAGAAACGAATCGCTCACTACTCTTAACATGAATGAACACCGCTTATCTGAATCTTCTTCAACAAACTGAACGTTGCTGTCAATCCACTGGACAATGGAGGATTCACTGGATTGATAGCTACATTTAGATAACAAATATTTTTTTTAGCGATATGCACTTTATTGACAATCAAAAATAAAGAGAGAGATTATCTAACCTACTGTTAAAATCTTTATATCAGTACTATAACCCAAAAAGACAACACACATGCTTAGCCACTCTTCCCATGTCTACGCAAGACTTGTCTCAAGTATTAAAACAGGGTGATTAGGTCGCACATGCAATGATACATGTCTAATGGTGATATTGTTCCTGAGGTACCCCCTCCCCCCTGAAATTTCTCTGTGTCTCTCCTATTGTTTTTAAATCTGAAGATTTCAAGGTTCATTAACCCTCTACCCAACGCAGATAGCAGGTGACACTTACCAAAAAAATTATTGAATAACTAAAATTTTCATTTTTTGTCTCAAAAGCATAGCTTAGGACCCCTCAATGGAACGAGCTCAACGAGCTCATTCCAATGAGGGTTCCTAAGCTATGTTTTTAAGACAAAAATGAAAAAATAATAAAAATTTGACTGGCGATTTTTGTGAAGCGCACTGGCCGGTTTTGGCCGTTACGTTGGGTAAAGGATTAAACTACACCAGAACCTATCATAATTCTTTTACAAGCTTTGACATTTGCAAATTTTTATAAGGCACCTCACCACTGTGGAAGGCAATGGCTTGAAGGCTTACAATTATGCTAATAGATTGTCTTTGTAAGAGTTTTAACTCCTTACTCATTGACCAGAAGTGCCTACATCAAGGCGTAGAAGTCTATCAATGCTAATTGTATATTACACTGCTAAGTCATTAACAAATCTTTACTAGTCCACACCTCCCCATGTCACACTAATTAAAAAGTCTTAGCTACGCAATTAACGTCAATCAGTCAACAAGAGGGGTACTTGGTAAATTGTAAAACTGGAACAATTTTAAGCAGCAATAATTGTTGAACTGGTCAATGTTGTCGTGGTATTTTAGCAGTTTTCTGTTTGCTTAATTTCTGCAAATGATACATGTCTTCTTTGTGCCTTAGGTAGGAATTTACTACCACATAAATGTGTGTCGCAGGGGGGAGGGGGGAGGGGGGGGGGGCAGAAGAGGTAATTTACTGCCAAACTCACAATATATTTATTAATTGCAGTGCCAGTACGAAATGATTATTTTTAATTGTGATAATGATGGAGAAAATCTAGTTAGACAAATATACCAAACATTGTATTGGGGCATTCAAACCTGTTCTTATATACAGCTGCAGTGAAAAGGTTCGACTAGTTAACTTGGAGTCAATTATTTCTGTCAACTAGTCGACTTCTCAAAATCACTAATTGTTTCAACACTAGAAATAAACTTTATTACATGATCCCAAACATACAAAAACCAGATGAAAACAGAATTACTCCTTATATCAGGCTTGCATTATGATACACACCACATCAATATACAGTTCCCAGATAAGGCCATAAAAAATCTGGGTTCTAAGGGACCTCCCTAATCATTTTCATGAGGCCTAAAAAAAATTTTAGGCCAAAAACTGCTAAAAATGTACATTTTACACCAATTTTTTTAGAAATATTTCAATTTGAGGTGTCTTTTTCTCATTTTAAGAAAAAAATAAACAATAAAAAAAGCCTCCGTCCTGATGAAAAAAATTGGAATAATTCCCTAAGAACCCTGACTTTTGATGGCTTAACTAGTATTAAAAAATAGGATTCTTCCAGTCACCAAGGTCAACCTTTGAAGTTCCATGAGTGAGGGTTGAACCATTATCAAGTTACAGACTGCAAACCAAGTGTTTGCGATTCACTGTGAGAAAGGTCACTGTGACCTTGACCTCGTGAGTCCAAAATAAACAGGGTTCTTCCTTTCACCAAGGCCAACCTACCTTTGAGATTTCATGAGTGTGGGTTAATCATTCGGAAACTAATTGTTAAGGATGATTTACTGTGTGAAAGGTCACTGTGACTTTGACATAGCAAGTCCAAAATAAATGGGGTTCTTTCTCTAACCAAGGCCAACCTACCTATGAAGTTTCATGAATATGGGTTAAACCATCAAGTTATTGTCCGGATAACAATGGTTTAGGATTTACTATGTGAAAGGTCACTGACCTTGATCATTGACCTAGCGAGTCCCAAATAAATAGGGTTCTTCCTATCACCAAAACGAACCCACCTATAAAGTTTCATGAATGTGGGAGTTATGACACTTGTGGAGCTGTTATCTTTATTTGAACAAACTTGCACTGACATATGATAAGGAATATGCACATCTAATTCGGTCCAGTAGTTTATGAGAAGTTGATAATGTAAAGTTTACGCCAGACGACGATGGACGGAAAGTAACATGAGATGGTCTGTCGACTGGGTATACCCTCACCGGGTCTTACCGCCTAATGTGGGTGACTGAAAAGGGGCATTCAAAGTTAAAAAAATCAACAAATTAAGCACCGTAACTAAAAATGTGAACAAATTCAATGTACCCTCTTTTGAAAGCCCTCTTGACGGCAAAGCAGCATACCAAATTTCATCAAGATCTGATAACACATGGTTGAGTGGATGGACGGAAATCCAAAATTTTCAGATAAACAAAGAGGGATAATAACTCTTGAATGGAATATGTGAACAAGATCAATCAACCCTCTTTTGAAAGCCCTCCTAATGGCAAACCTGCATACCAAATTTCATTGAGATCTGATGATCCATGGTTGAAATATATTAGTGGACAGACAAAAATCCAACATTTCTTGATAAACAAAGAGGAATAACTCTTGAACAGAAAATGTGAACAACATCAATAAACCCTCTTTTGAACGCTATCCTGATGGCAAACCTGCATACCAAATTTTATTGAGGTCCGAAAACCCACCGTTGAGATATGTTAGGCCTGTTTTATACGACGTGCCCAACATGCATCGCACCAGACATAGTTGTGTTCAGATGCCAAGTCCAGAAAAGTGTGACTATAGCGCAATGTATAAAACCACCCGGCTTGTCGAAAATCTCTGGAGCGACCTGACGTGCTGCACGTCTGGTGTCAATGCTCTACATGTCTGTGGCTCGATGGAGTTTTATACGACGTGCTACACCAAGATTTAATGGTCACAAGCACTACCCAGCTGGATATATATCAATCAAGCACTGGATGCACCAAGGTCACGCCTAGCATTCTTCATGCGATCCATGTTGGTCATGTCATATAAAATGGCGTGGAACTTGTTAGCTGGAGCGTTGCCTGGAACGTGTTAGCTGGAGCGATGTGTAAATCAAAACAACGACATTAACATTAGCGCTCTAAGGTCGCATCAGTGTGATCGGTGTTGGGCATGTCATATAAAACTGGTCTGAGCAGACAGACGAAAATCCAACCTTTTCAGATAAACAAAGAGGGATAACTCTTGAACAGAAATACTGAACGGCGTCAATAAACACTCGTTTGAAAGCCCGCCTGATGCAAAACCTGCATACCAAATTTCATCAAGATCCGAGAACCCATGGTTGAGATATGAGTGGACAGACATCCTTACAGATGGACCTTTAAGTGCTTTTTCTTTTGTTGCAAACCCAACCCCTAACCACTTCAGAACAAAGGAATAACCACCCAAGGAAACAATACCCGACACTTCGACAATGGAAATGTTTTGTGTCAGGCCACACCGCCTCCAGTCAAGGTAGTGCACATGTGCCTGGACGGACAGACAGGCGCAGTCAATCCAGTATACCCCTATTCTCTTCGAGAGTTGGGGTATGAAAATGAGTTATTATCTTTCATATAAGGGCAATCTTGGCATATAGAAGGGTTCTGTTAATAATTACATTTCAACAGATAAAACAATGAAAAAACACATTAGCCCTGTTGTTCTCCGTTTGCCTTGATCTCGGTCGGTGTCTTAAAACAAGGCGATAGAGAGCATAATTAGTAACACTCCCCTTTCACTGTTTCATTATTCTTTTCAGTCATTATCCAATTATGAATAGTGTTTTTCACTTTTTTCCAATTGAGATTCTTTAGGGATTCATGTTTACGGATGACATTCTCACATTCGTGCTGACGAAGCTCCTTCCGCATATCAACATTGTACTGGAAAATGGTTCTTAAAGTTCTTTCTTCTCTCTTTGTGAGAAATCTTCGGGCTGCAGAAGTGAAAAAGATTTGAAATAAAAATACTCAACATACAAGAACATGCATTATGAAATCAACTGAAGGAAAAGCTTGATGTGCAAGAATGTGTTCACATCACGATTTTGTTATCAGTATAAATTAAGAACCGAGTTTAATAAACCCAGGAATTGGAACTATGCCATTTATAATTGCTTATTTTACCCAGGTTTAATTCATATCCCAGTTTAAGTGTAAAGGCCTAAAACCACAAAACTCTCAATGATTGGGGTTGGTAGCAGAAAAGTGGGGGCGGTCGGTTCCCTGAACATAAACATTTTTCTCTAGACTTATCATTGTCACCACCTCTCCTAATCCAGTTGAGATCAAGGGATGTTATTTTGTTCCATTCCAAATTTTGTTGTGCAGATGCTACTATTTTAAGTGTGTTACACACCTCTACGTAGAAAAATGGTATTATTAAGGACCCCTCAGATGTCGCAAATGGTATCTGGAAGGATTATAGAACAACAGATCAGTTTATCCCTCAAGTCACTATCAGTAAAGAGGCCTATGGAGGAAACTTTAGGTACATACATGTATGATGCTAGCAGCATCATTATGACTTTCTGGAGTTAACTTGCAGTAATATTAAACCTTTTTAGAACGGGCCATCTTGCATGCAGACAGAGGTAATAGACGGCATGAAAGGTATGTGCATTTGTCTTCCAAACAGGTAACCCATAGATACACATACCCACATACCAAGGCTTACAAAAACAACCGAGGTTATTTGTCTTTTAATCTCAGTTTTGCAACATAATGTGTCACTGTGTTTCGTCATTTCTTAACACTTCTAGACTCTTGAAATTCGACACTTTTTTGCACATGCATACATGTATTTAAACTGGTGCTGGCCATTATGAACTAGTCTAATGCTACTGTTGATTTTGTGCATGTTTGCTTAACAAAATGGCAGAACACACCAGAAACATGCCGACTTGACAAGGTTACTTTTATTCACGCTAATCTGGAATTTTCCAAGCAATCTACTCCTAGTTTGTATTGCATGTTGTTGAATTATAAACTGTACGACTGATGCATCACAGTTCATTAAGTTCGCATTGTAAAAATAATTTTGTGAAAAGAAAAAATGGCCAGAATGACCGGTACCGAGTCACTTACTGTTTCAAAGAAACTGCAATGGAATATCATTTTCAGTGTTTCATTTTCAAATCAAAATTACAAAACATTTTTGAACCACTAGTAGAATTATGGAGAGAGAATGCAGTCATTTTGCATGAAGACGGTGGTAATAGAAAACACTAAATGTGTAACGTTTGTCTTCCTGTCTATCAGAGGTAACCCAGAGATACACACACCCACAAACCGGGGTTTACACAACAACCAAGGTAATTTGTCCCATAAGGCCCCTTCTTTTACTCGGGTTTAGTTTATACCCCAGTTTTAAGTGTCAAGGACAAATGACATAAAACAAAAAACTCTCAATGATTGGGGTTGGCAGCAGAAAAGTGGATCAGTCGGTTCCCTAAAAATAATAATTTTTCTCTGTCCTAATCAGTGTATCCCCTTTTCCCAGTTCAGTTGATATGAAGGGACGTTAATTTCTTCCATTTCAAAGTTTTGCGGTATAGATGCTACAATGTTTAAGTGTGTGTTACACACCTCTATGAAGGAAATGGTATTCTATTAGAACATGTCATCTGGCATGCCAATAGAGGTAATAGATTGCCCTTTTTTTTCTGACCTCCCCCCCCCCCAACCCCCCACCCCACCCCCACCCCCCACCACCAATGGTGTGCATAGCATGAAAAAAATAGCTTCTAGTCTACAGCTTGAAAATTAAATTAAATTTTTAAGAATGCTAACAACAGCAACCACTGGTTAGCAAATCAAACATTTGAATTATGAGATCAGAATTCAAAGCCACCTCTTCTAAGTGAACAGCATGAGAATCTTTGAATCAACTCCAAGCCACCTCTCCATATCACTCAAGTAAGGATCTTCCAAAAAACGATCTTAAAAGAAAAATTTGACCGAATATATAAACCAATTTTTTTTTCTGAACCCCCTGCCGAATACCCTCACTGGTGTACATAGCATCAAAAAATAACAACTACCAACTGCTTGAAAATAAAGTAAATTTTCAAAAATGCTAACAACAGCAGACACTGGTTAGCAAATCAATCAATTGAATTATGAGATAAGAATTCAAAGCTACTTCTTCTAAGTGAACAGCATGAGGATCTTTGAATCAACCCCAAGCCACCTTTCCATATTACTGACGTGAGGATCTTTTGAAAAGCGATGAAAATGAAAGTGTCAATGACACTGTAGCTCCATTTGAATATGACAGGAATTAGTACTTGCTGTGACCAAGTCAACAATAACACGAGCTGGACTGTCGTCCGGTGCATACCCCCACGTGGTGTACAGCCTAGTGTGGGTATTCCTATGACCAAATATTATAGAAAGAAATGTGTATTTTCCAACAGGAGTGCATTTTCAGAAAGGATTGCATTTTCCGACATTAGTGCATTTTTCAACAGGATTTTGTAAGTCAAAGAACATATAAAGGGAATAATCTGACAACACCGAAATTCATTCTAGTCTTGGGAAATGTCACAATGTAATTACATACCAAGTTTCATTTAATTCCATAATGATTTACTGAAGTTATGAAAGTTATGAATATTCTTGGATGAATGAACGGACGCATGTAATCCAGTATACCCCTCCACGCCATTTTGCACTGTAGCAGAAGCCTTTTTCATAAGCAATCTGCATGTCCTATTTCATTGAGATCTGATAACCAATGTCTGAGATACAGGCTGAGCAGACAAAAAAATGGCCTATTTCCAACAATTTCTGAGTCAAAAGGTATGGTAAATTGTTTGGTGTTTGGAAGTTTTATGCAATGAGGCAGAAGCTGTCATAGGCAAACAGCATGCATGCCATATTTCGCTGAGATCCGATAATCCATACCTGAGATACAGGCTGAAGAGACAAATAATGTCTATTTCCTACAATTTCTAAGTCAAAAAAGGGGGATAACTCTAAAAAGGAGAATGGGAGAAATATCGTTGAATCCTTTTTTTAAAAGCCTATACCATAAGCAGTCTTCACGCCAAATTTCATTGCAATACAGCATTCGATACCCGAGATACAGGCTGAACAGACAAAATTTGGCTCGGACGGACACAATTTCTAAGTCACCAAGTAATAAAAAAGGGGGATAACTCTAAAAAGAAGAATGTGAGAAATATCGTTGAATCCTTTTTTTAAAGCCTATACCATACGCAGTGTTCACGGCAAATTTCATTGCAATAGAACATCCGGTACCCGAGATACTTAAGTTATGAATATTCTCGGACGGACTCACACACGGACACACAGACGCATGTAAACCAGTATACCCCCCCATTCAATTAAGTAATGACATCTCAAGTCAGATTATAGAATTGCAATGGTTAAAGGGTTAACATGATATCCAGCATGGTCACTGCCCAGCCAATGACAATTTTCTGGTCAAATTACCCTTTGGTGAAAGTGCATCCCGATCATTCACCAATGGGAGCGGGGGATTGTCGATGAATTTCTTCTATAGACTAGTACTACAGTCACTGTGGTACTAGTGTAAGGTAAATTCTATTCCTAAGCAAAAAGATTATGAAAAATATTTTCACTCTTCTTAAAAAATTGAGAAGAGTGAGTGCAATCACTCTTCTTGCGATTTTTAGAAGTGTTGTTTTCAGCACTCCTCGTGTTTCCAAATCAAACACACTGAAATCAATCATTTGAATTATGAGATCAGAATTCAAAGCCACCTTTTTTAAGTGAACAGCATGAGAATCTTTGAATCAACTCCAAGCCACCTCTCCATATCACTGATGTGAGGATCTTCCAAAAACCGATCATAAAAGAAAAATTTGACAGAATATATAACCCAAAACTGAGATCTTGTTCCAGATGTCTTGCAATTTTTTTTTCTGAACTCCATTCCTAATTCCATCTCTGGTGTACAGAGCACGAAACATTACTACTGCAGACTGCTTGAAAATAAAGTAAATTTTTAAAAATGCAAACAACAGCAGACACTGGTTAGCAAATTGATCACTTGAATTGTGAAATCAGAATTCAAAGCCACCTCTTCTAACTGAACAGCATGAGATGATGAGGATCTTTGAAGCGACTCAAAGCCACCTCCCCATATTACTGACGTGAGGATCGATCTTATGAAAACCGATCAAATTTTAAAAAATTGACAATACAGATCTCAAAATGGGATCATAGTCCAGATGTCTTGCAATTTGTATTTTGAAGCTAATACACACACACCTCCTCCCCCCCCCACCCCACCCCACCAACAAACCACCCAATGGTGTGAATGCCATAAATAAGTTCCTGCTGACTACTAAAATATAAAAGCAATTTCTTTAGAATGCTAACAACATCAAACGCTGGTTAGCAAACCAACCGCTTCAATGAGATCAGCATTCAAAGCCACCTCTTCTAAGCGACCAGCATGAGGATCTTTGAATCAACTCCAAGTCACCTCTCCATATCACTGACATGAGGATCTTTTGAAAACCGATCATAAAGGTAAAAAAAATTGACAGAATACAGAACTCAAAATGAGATCCTAATGCAATTTGTTTTTTGATGTTAACACACACACCCCTCCCACACACCAACCAATGGTATGGATGCCATAAATAAGCCTTTGCTAACTGCATGCTTGAAGATAAAAGCCATTCTTTTAGAATGCTAACATAAGACACAGGTTAACAAACCAACCACTTGAATTCTGAGATCAACCGTCAAAGCCACCTCTTCTAAGTGACCAGCATGAGGATCTTTGAATCAACTCCAAGTCACCTCTCCATATCACTGACGTGAGGATCTTTTGAAAACGATCATAAAAGTAAAAAACAATTTACAGAATACAGAACTCAAAATGAGATCCTAGTCCAGATGTCTTGTAAATGTTTTTGGAAGCTAACAAACACACCCCCCTCAAACCATCCAATAGTATGGATGCCATAAATAAGCCTTTGCTGACTGCTTGAAGATAAAAGCCAATTATTTTAGAATGCTAACATCAGACACTGGTTAGCAAACCAACCACTTGAATTCTGAGATCAGTAATCAAAGCCACCTCTTCTAAGTGACCAGCATGAGGATCTTTGAATCGACTCCAAGTCACCTCTCCATATCACTGACATGAGGATCTTTTGAAAACCGATCATAAAAGTAACAAGACCAATACTGTGTCTGGACCTGTGTTGCTGCTTGCAACTGGAGCTTTGAGGAAAAATTTCATGTACAGTGGGTATAGTAAAATTTAAAACTATTGGCAAATAGGAAGTGGTTGTACGGCAGAACTGAAATTGCTAACACGGTACAATTTAACACCATCAAGCTCCAGACCAAATATAAAATCATTCCCTTCAATACAGGCCAAGAAAAATTGGATGAAAAATTTCAATCCAAAGTGTTTCGGATGGACGGACTGACTGATGGACGGAGTCGAGTAGTTACTATACCAGCTCGCCGCTGGCTACGCAGGTAAAAATATGACAGAATATAGAACCAAAAAATTGACATCTTGGTCTAGATGTCTTGCATATATTTTTTGGAATCCCCTCCCCCCCCCCCCCCCCCCCCCCCATCTTACTGGCATGCATAGCATGGAAAAATAGCTATTGCTAGAAAATTAGCCTAAAAAAATATATATCTTCTTAGGCCCTACCGCATGGTCATTTTGACTGCCGCATGCTGTCTTTTTATTATCTTTGGAAACTTAAAACATGTGGCAGCTGCATGCTGTCTTTTTATTACCTTTGCAAACTTATTGGTTTATGTCCAATAAATTTCCCAAAGTTAATAAAATGCCTAAAATACTCCGTTCTCTAGATTATGAGGCCTAACATATAGTACAAACCAAGTATATGAATTGGGGGAAAGGCATAATTTCAACTTTGGTCACTTTCTACTGCTAAAAAACAGATGTGCCATCATGCAGTCTTTGGGTAAATGCACAAGTTGCATTCCAAGTTCAGTCCGTGGCAGTTGCTTCTAGGCAAGTCTTGGCTGCCCATATGCAACTACAAACCACATGATGTGTAGCAAAAATGTACAAAAATCTCTAGGCCATTAAGGGTTTAAAAACAAAAAAACAATCACTTGCCCACATACATTTTTTAATGCCATGGCCCGAGAAACAGAAGATCTAGTTTGTGAGGACTTAATGTAATTTTTTACCAATGCTGACAACAGCAGACACTGGTTAGCAAATCAGTCGCTTGAATTTTGAGATAAGAATTCAATGCCACCTCTTCTAAGTGAATGGCATGAAGGTCTTTGAATCAACTCCAAGCCACCTCTCTGTATCTCTGACACGAGGATCTTTTGAAAACTATTCATTTAAGTGACAATTTGACTGGAAATAGAACCCAAAACTGAAATTCTGGTCCAGATGGATGAATGGAACATATTTCTAAACCCTTAATAAATTCCTGTTAGCTAGAGATAATGAAATAACCAGAGATCGTCTGTCGCCCGGGTATATCCACACCGTGGCATACCGCTGAGTGTGGGTGACAGAACAGCCATTCAAATTTTCTAAGTAAAACAAATCAACAAAATAGGCATTGAGGAAAAAAAACCTTGAATAACTTCATTGAACCTTCATTTGACAGCCCTTATGATACTAAATATCCTTACCAAATTTCATTGAGATAGGATTATCAATAGCTGAGGAATCATTGCAGACGGATGGATAGATGGACACGGTCAATCCACTATAGATCAAACAGATAAAGCAATCTCAGATGGACACAGTCAATCCAATATACCCCACATTCTCTTATAAAGTGGAGTATAATTATATACAGAGTAGAACTGGGCGGTATTCAAATTTCAAGTTCAGTATTGGTATCGGTTTATTCGGGTGATTTCAGACAGGCAAACGCCGTCAGTAAGGTCAAAAACTTAGGGCAGTTAAATGGTGTCAAACACAGTGCACGTGATGTGAGACTCGATTTCTATCAACCTCCAGTGTTCTGTGTAACTCTGTTTCTCACAAAACACCCACGGTCGTATTTTGTTGTTAATGATTGAAGGTTTCCGACTTCCATTTTCATCTTACAAATTTTTGTTTGATTTGACAAAGGCGAATTATTACCAGGCGTTTTAACCAATGTGTTATATATTTTAAATTACTCCGTGCTCATCACTAAATTCTATACTTTTTCCAGACCATCAGGGCTTTATAAAAGCATATTTTTCCAAACTTTTCAATACCTTTTCCAGACTGACCCAAATTTCATACTTTTTCAAGGATTTCAGAACAGTGTATGAACCCTGAAGTTTCCAAACCTCCCCTCCTCTGCTGAACATCCATTGTTTTCAATCCCTCCTCCCCCACGATTGGGGATTTTCCAAATGCCCCTCCCCAACCCCACAATTGGGAATTTTCCAACTGTTATCAGTAAATTTCCAACTGCTGAAAGTTTTCACCATAAACACACAAGTCAAATTTATATTGCAAAACCGAGGTATATTCAAAACTGCATGAGTGTATTCAAGACTAACAGTGAGCTGTCTTGGTGAGGTCAGCACCACCAGATAATGGAACAAATTATTTTAGCTGTTGTCTTAACCTCTGTACGTGGGTGTGTATATCTATGGATTTATACCTCTATTAGATAGGAAGCCTAACATTACATTTTCATATCTTATCACGAGGGGGAAACTGACAAGTTTCAACTGAAGACCTAACAAAATATTTTCTGCCTCCTGGCGATATATGTGTTTGTGGAACATATAAGAAACTAGACAAAACAAAGCTTACCAGAAGAGAGTCAATAGCACTGAAGCTTCACATGGCACTGGCACTAGGATTAACAAGTACTGACAATGCCAAGTAATTTCAAAGTGAATATTAATGAACATGGAAAAGTAAAAGAAATTTTTTTTAAAACTTCAATTAAACTTACCTTGCCGGTCACATATATCCAGAGATGATTCACAGATGCTGTTGTTCTCGGGCTGATAATTTGGTTCTCGGTCAGCAGAGTCATCAGGCATTCCTAAGACGTCGCATTTGTTTGCACTCGAATTGGGTGATACATCATTTGAGTCTGTAAAAATGCGAGTTTGAGTCAGAAAAACATAAAAAAATTCACATGAACTACAAACAAGAAGACTTTAGCAGTAAAAAGTCTCATAAATGTTTCCTTGATTCAAAATTTCTTTCAAAAAACTGTTGATCGGTTTCAAGGATTTTTTAAAGAAACATATATATGTTCAGGAAAGCCAGAAGACTGATGGAGACAATCAGCCAATAAAACAAAGCGCTGTCATCTACTTCAATTTTAACCCTGTTCTTTTTCTGTTAAAAGGGTTGCTACCAGTTGGGTACTACTCATCAATACCAGTAACTTTATCTTGACAAGCAGCCACAAGCTTGAGTCTAGCACCAGGTCTTTGACTTTGAGGCAATATTCTGAATAATAGTGAAACACTACATTTTTTGTTTAGTTTTGAGGGTGTGACTGTTGCTGTTATAAACTTATAAATATTATGCCCTCACCCCCTCCTCCCCCCAGCCCTACGATGCTTGGTTTTGAGTGTATGATCTGTCCAAATTTCAGGGTTCCTAAACTTATTGAACAAAAAATTTTCATACTTTTTCCAGACTTGCATTGTCATTTTTCCATACTGAAAATAGCCCACCAGAAGAGCACCACAAATATACCCAGCTACGTGAGGCTGTTCTTTCATCCTCATCAACGCAGAATGTTTTCTGCCTGTCATGTGGCTCGCCAGGGCCACTTCCACCATATTGGAAACACCGAAAGGCTTTTGGCATATTGAACGCCAGGCTTTTTTTGTATGAAGTTTTGTCCAATACGACCAATGATTTATATTTCGGGCCATTTGTTCACCTCTCACAAAAAAACTCACTCCCCATGCTCGCTGCTGAAAATACAGTGAATTAATGTTGGAGTGTTGAGTGAAGTTTGATGTAAAATTTCAGACAGGTAAACGCCATCAGTAAGGTCACAAACTTGGGGCAGTTAAATGCTGTCAAACACAGCACATGTGATGTGGGACTCGATTTCTATCAACCTCCAGTGTTCTGTGTAACTGTTTCTCTCAAAACACCCACGGTCGTATTCTGTTGTTAATGATTGATGGTTTCCGACTTCCATTTTCATCTTACAAATTTTTGTTTTGATTTGACAATGGCGAATTATTACCAGGAGTTTTAACCAATGTGTTATATATTTTAAATTACTCTGTGCTTATCGCTAATTTCTATACTTTTCCCAGACCCTCAGGGCTTTATAAAAGCATATTTTTCCAAACTTTTCAAGACCTTTTCCAGACTGACCCAAATTTTCATACTTTTTCAAGGATTTCAAAACAGCGTATGAACCCTGAAGTTTCCAAACCTCCCCCTCCCCGGCAAAACATCCATTGTTTTCAATCCCTCCTCCCCCACAATTGGGAATTTTCCAAATGCCCCTCTCCAACCCCACAATTGGGAATTTTCCAACTGTTATCAGTAAATTTCCAACTGCTGAAAGTTTTCACCATAAACACACAAGTCAAATTTATATTGCAAAACCGAGGTATATTCAAAACTGCATGAGTGTATTCAAGACTAACAGTGAGTTGTATTGGTGAGGTCAGCACCACCAGATAATGGAACAGATTATTTTAGCTGTTGTCTTAATCTCTGTACGTGGGTGTGTGTATCTATGGATTTATACCTCTATTAGATAGGAAGCCTAACATTACATTCTCATATCTTATCATGAGGGGGAAACTGACAAGTTTCAACTGAAGACCTAACAAGATATTTTCTGCCTTCTGGCGATATATGTGTATGTGGAACATATAAGAAACTAGACAAAACAAAGCTTACCAGAAAGGAGTCAATAGCACGGAAGCTTCACATGGCACTGGCACTAGGATTAACAAGTACTGACAATGCCAAGTAATTTCAAGGTGAATATTAATGAACATGGAAAAGTAAAAGAAATTTTTTTTAAAACTTCAATTAAACTTACCTTGCCAGTCACATATATCCAGAGATGATTCACAGATGCTGTTGTTCTCAGGCTGATAATTTGGTTCTCGGTCAGCAGAGTCATCAGGCATCCCTAAGACGTTGCATTTGTTTGCTCTCGAATTGGGTGATACATCATTTGAGTCTGTAAAAATGCGAGTTTGAGTCAGAAAAACAGAAAAAAATTCACATGAACTACAAACAAGAAGACTTTAGCAGTAAAAAGTTTCAAGTGTAGAGACAATTTGCTCTTGACTGATATAGATCTCTCATTGTAAGGCCATTAAAAATTAGAGCAACGCTGAGGGTGGCATATACCCCCGCCTGCAATACCACATATGCCTGCAATGCCATGGATAGCATTACAGAAATAAACAATTATTACTGTGTTATGGATGACAGAAGACAGACAATGGACCTTTGACATATTACAGACCATTGGGGCATTATCATAAAAAAAAGAGAAGAAAACAAAAATTAAATTAAACATTTATTATCGGGTGATGGATGAAGGATGACAGACGATGGGCCATTGACAGATTACAGACCATTTGAGCATTATCATAAACAATAAGTGTCGCCCCCTAAGGTGGCACAAAAAAATACCCCCGCCTGAGCTCTTTACCACATGTAAATTAGATTTCGTCAAGGCATGTGTAACCATATCCTAAAGGTTCAACTCTCTACATTAGCAACTGAGGGAGGAGTTCATCACACCATGAAGGTACCTTTAATGGCCTCAATTAAAAACCCAGGAATTTTCCAAGTCTATCGATAATGGAGCAAAACATTTTGTGAAACAATATTTTTTCTGCAAACTTAAAAATGCTGCACATCTCCATTGTGTCTGAAATCATATCCTAAAGTTTCAAAGCTCTACATTACAAACTGTGGAAGGAGTTGATTACACCATGAAGGTACCCTCAATTAAAAAACATTGGAAATTTTCGAAGTCAATAAAGGGCAATAATTTGGTGAAAAAAACATTTTTTTCTGTAAACTTTATAGATGTTGCACATCTTCATTATGTGTGGAATCATTTCATAAAGTGTCATATCTCTGCATTACAAACTGTGGAAGGAGTTGATTACACCATGAAGGTACCTTCAATTAAAGAACACTGGAAATTTTCAAAGTCGATAAAGGTCAATAATTTTGTGAAAGAAATATTTTTTTGGTAAACTTTATAGATGTTGCACATCTTTAATGTGTGTAAAATCATATGCTGAAGTTTAAAATCTCTACATTACAAACTGTGGACAGAGTTGCTTACACCATGAAGGTACCCACAATTAAAAAACACTGGAAATTTTCAAAGTAGATAAAGTAGATAAAGGGCAATAATTTTATGAAAATATTTTTTTTCCGCAAACTTTATAGATGTTGCACATCTTCATTGTGTGTGGAATCATATCCTAAAGTTTAAAATCTCTACATTACAAACTGTGGAAGGAGTTGATTACACCATGAAGGTACCCTCAATTAAAAAACATTGGACATTTTCAAAGTCGATAAAGTAGATAAAGGGCAATAATTTTGTGACCAAATTTTTTTAAAGGTACCCTCGATTAAAAAAGACTGGAAATTTTTTAAGTTGATAAAGTCTAAAAACAGCAATAATTTTGTGGAAGTTTTTTTTTTTTTTTCAAACGTTATAGATGTTGCACATCTTCATTGTCTGTGGAATCATATCCTAACGTTTCAAATCTCTCCTTCACAAACTGTGAAAGGAGTTGATTACACCATGAAGGTACCCTCAATTAAAAAAGACTGGAAATTTTCAAAGTCGATAAAGTAGATAAAAGGGCAATAATTTTGTGGAAAAAAAATTCTCTGTAAACTTTATAGATGTTGCACATCTTCATTGTGTTTGGAATCATATCCTAAGGTTTCAAATATCTCCTTTACAAACTGTGGAAGGAGTTGATTACACCATGAAGGTACCCTCAATTAAAAAAGACTGGAAATTTTCTAAGTCGATAAAGTCGATAAGGGGCAATAATTTTGTGAAATTTTTTTTTTTCCGCAAACTTTAAAGATGTTGCACATCTCCATTGTGTATGAAACCACATCCCAAAGTTTCAAATCCCTACATTAAAAACTGTGGAAGGAGTTGATTACACCATGAAGATACCCCAATTGAAAAACACTGGACATTCTGTAAGTCGATAAAGGGCAATAACTGCGTAAAAAACATACCGAGTTGTGTGACCTTGTAAGATATTAATGCCCCGATTGTAGTTTTGCATTGTGCAAAATTTCAGATGGCTGGCTTGAAAGGCGTGAATGTACTGTACGATACAATTTTGGGACGGACGGACTGACTGACTGACAGATGGACGGATGGATGGACGGATGGACGGACAGACATGAGGAAAACTATATACCCTCGCCTGGTGGGCGGTGGTATAAAAAGTTCTTGTTTCTCAAGCATTTATTCCAAAATATTATGATGAGACAGGGAGGCTGGGGTTTTTTTTCTTCTTAAAAATTTTATAATGAGGAAGGGTGTTTTTTATTTTTTTTTCAAACCAGGGAGTGGGTAGTTTCTTATGCATATTCAGGACCGGTAAAGTACCAAATTACGAGCAGGTTGAACCATTTACATGCATGCAAGATGAACATGTGTTACAGAACTATGCAATGTATATATGCAGCTATTCAATTAACCCTGTTGGGCCTATTTCCGACGTTTACAACCTCAGAACAGGTGCCCTTAACATGCCATCATGCGCAGGCCCTGCTGAAAATAGACAACTTACCAAGACAGTGTTTTCTAGTCATGTCTTGGCTGCCTTAATAGCCAGCCAAGACTTGACTAGAAATCACTGCTAAGTCACTAGACATGAACAGGCTGTGTAGAGGTGTAAATTTAGGACAATTGTCAAGGCCATTAAGGGTTAACCCGTTACCTAAAGCTAGTGGCAGACGACACTTGTAAAAAAAATTCTCGTATTATAACCAAAAAATTTCATTTTTTGCTTCCAAAACATAGGTTATGACCCCTCATTGGAATGTGCACAACGCACTCGTTCCAACGAGGGGTCATAACCTATGTTTTGGAAGCAAAAGATGAAAATATAAATAAAAAAATTTGTGTATAGTGCTGGCCGGTTTTGTCCATTACGTTAGGTGAAGGGTTAATATGTTCATTCATATCACTTTTCCTACATGTGTGACATTTTTTTTAACCTAAATACTTTATACAAAGTAAGGAATATATATCCCAAGACTTTAAAGAACACATAGGGACAAGATATTTTCACACTTTTATAATGTACATATTTTTAATCAGGTCATTTCCAAAAATAGTTTTGTTTCCCAAGCATTCATTCCAAAATTTTTTCATGAGGCAGGGAGGCTGTTTTTTATTATTTTCTTCAAAATTTTATGACGAGGGAGGTGCTTGAGAAACAAGACATTTCTTTTTGATGGCCTAACTTTGATTTCATGGGAATGGGATCTAAAAAGATTTGGTAATTGCAACCTACGGACACTCCTCATAAAATGTTGTAAAAGGGATAATGCATTCCAAATTTGATGACAATCTAATCACCAAAAACTGGCGGAAGATAATAAAATAAACATGAGTAGTTGCAGACATGGTCTACATAAAATTACATTGACAAAAAACTAAGAGGGCCAGCAGGGCTTGAAGTCACTCACCTTGTTGAACTTTGTTTGGACAAACTTTAATCTACACCACATATGCAAGCTGAATGCCATCTAGAAAGTCACTGCACTCATTGGCTCATTAGAAGGCCTTTTTAAGATTCGGGCACACTTTGGGGGCATGACACCACACATGGGGAAGGGAAAAGTTCTTCATTTTTAGCAAATCTGAATTGTCATTCAATTGGGAAATAAACATTTAACGTTGTTTGGAGAGGGGTTTTGTAAATGTTTTCCCATTACAAACAACGTTAAATCCAGAGTATTTTTTGTTTTAAAATATTTGATCAGCATTTTTTTCGGTCAAATGAAAATGGTTAGCAGTTCCTTCCAACTGATTAGCTTTTGGCATGGGGTTTAAGAGTCAAGAAAACATTATTAAATGTGTTTTCTTGACTCAAAATCCCTTTCGAAAAACTGTTGATTGATTTCAAGGATTTTTTTAAAGAAACATATGTATGTTCAGGAAAACCAGAAGACAGATTGAGAAAATCAGCCAATAAAACAAAGTGCTGTCATCTACTTCAATTTTAACCCTGCTCTTTTAAAAGACTCGAAATAGCCTATCAGAAGAGCACCCAAAAAAATTCAGCTATGTGAGGCTGTTCTTTCATCCTCATCAATGCAGAATGTTTTTTGCCTGTCATCTGGCTTCGACTATATTGGAAACGTCGAAATTTTTTTTTGCATATTGAACACCAGGCTTTTTTGTATGAAGTTTGAGACGACCAACTGTTTATGTTTTGGGTCATTTGTTCACCTCTCACAAAAAACTCACTCCCCATGTTCGCTGCTGAAAATAACAGTGAATTAATGTTGGAGTGTTGATTCAAGTTGGACGTTGTAAAATTTCAGACAGACAAATGCTGTTAGTATAAAGGTCACAAACTTAGGGCAGTTAAATTCCGTCAAATAACACAGCACACATGAGACTCGATTTCCATCAACCTCCGGTGTTCTTTAACTCTCAGTTACTCTCAAAACACCACCGGTCGTATTCTGTCATTAATGACTGAAGGTTTACGACTTTCATTTTCATTTTCATACAAAGTTTTGTTTGATTTGACAAAGGTGAATTATTACCAGGCATTTTACAAGATTCGTGGATTTTGTGTTGTTTTGGGTTTGTATTTTTATGAAACCTCCGACCAGATGTAGTATTGTATGTCCCGTGGGAATTTAGAGAATTGTAGGAGGAAAAAATACATATTTTCCTCTTCAATTATTCAGCATTTTAGCGACCAGAATGCCCCCAGAGGCCACCAGAGAGCACCTAAAAATCAAAATTTTCCTGGGGGGGGGGAGAACCTCCCCAGCCCCCCCTGTATACGCACGTGCCTTCAGCACGTGCGGCAGACGCCTTTGCCGTCTGACCGGACCCACCAATTTTCTCCTAGCGGAAACCCTGTTTAAACAGATGGTTAATGTGGGGATACAGAACCAGACATTCTCCAGTGTGAGAATCTATGTAAATTCACCGTGTGGGGATCTTGAGACTTTTACGTCATTGTTTTGTCCAATCAATTATAAGAGTTCCCAATTTGTTCGACGTCGGGGGAAAATGCCTGGTATTATGTAGGAATCATTTCACAAAAATGTTTACGGGTAAACACACTTCTTGAGCCTAATGAGGGTCCCCACTCAACAGTGCTGTATATTTTAGAAGTTAATGCCCATTCCTTACCAATACAGAGGCTCATTCACGAAGTATTGCCCCTTTCATCAAATTTTGTACCAGTAGGTCAATGTTGGTGTCGTTGCCAAGTTATGCCAATGACGTTGGTGATATTTCGTTTTTTTTTTAAAATGAGACGATATTACTAATGGTATTGATTTTCAAACCGGCTAAGTCGTTATATCGGCAAACCGCCCAGCTCTACACCTTAATTGAATTTTTTTTTTAAATATTCTTTCATCCGTACGTAAAAAATAAATAATTATTATTGAAAAAAAAAAACAGATAAATTTAAATTTCTTCCCATTTGTGCCAAAAGTGGGACAATTGAAAAGTAGTAACAGAAATATGTCAGTCGACGGCATTTTAGTGTAAAATTGATTTGTTTTGTGAAAAAACAGAGAAGATGATCAATAAAAATTTTATTTTCAATAAAAAAAATATGAAACATTTCCCAGGTCAACACACCCCTCAAAACAGGGTCACTTTGCCTCCAACTGGGGGCAAGGTGACCCCAAAAAATAAGTGGGGGTGACTGGACCAGAGGGCGACACATACCAGGTCTATTCAAGTTAGTATAATCATTTTTTTTAGAACTATATTTCATTTTGATTTGAATGTTACATGCTGTGTTGTGTCTTCCCGATCTTTAGTCCAAACTTGGCCCCAGTCCGTAATATAATTTTTAGGGTTGGTTCGTCCCGTGAGTCCAACGGACTGAACGGAGACCCATTCAAGACTGTGTTGTTTTGCTTTTGATCCAACCCGCCTCATATCTCACCTCATCAGAACAATAGAACATATCCAGGAGCTTTATGTCAATATGTGATCGAAAGAGAGATATTTTCTGAGCAATATGTCGATAAAGAAACGTGTCGGTTGCTTCATAAATTGTCAAAAGTTGTATTTTTACTCGAAAATCGTCCGCTGTTAAAAAGACAGCTGCCATCTTTGTTTACACTGAATGCACAATATAAAGATGGCGGCTATCTATTTTGACGGCTGACAATTTTCGAGTAAAGACACAACTTTTTAGAATATATGAAGTGACCGACACGTTTCGATATCGACATATTATTGCTCATAAAGTTTCCCTCTTTCGGCCACAAATCGATACAAAGCCCCTGGGTATATTATATTGTTCTGATGAGGCGAGATATGATGTGAGGTGGCTCCCGAGCAAACGGCTTGGTTCGAAACAACACAGTCCTGAGTGGGTCTCCGTTGGACTCACAGTCACAGGACGTACCAAACCCAAAAATTATATTAGGACTGTGGGTCCAAGTTTGGACTAGGCCTTCCCAATCTTTGTCAGACTAGTCTACACTCTACAGGGCAATTAGGTCAAAGAAGTCGCCCTAGTCTTCCAAACTTCACCCCTGACCCACCTCACTCAAAAAACGAATTGCAAATCGCATTTTGCTTGAGAACAAATTATTTGGGTGTTCAACATCTTGAAACATATCGACTTGTCCCATTTTTTTTTAATCTGGAAACCTGTTTTCAAAATCACTTTCCTTGTCAACAGATAATCAGATTGTCCGAGACTATTTTTTCTATAAAATAACCACAGATAAGGTCGCTTGTAATGCAACTAAGGCTCGATTTGGTCAAACTGTTTACCTTGAAAACAGGTAACACCAAAAGAAATCCCGTGGTGGTTCAATCGCCCTCCCCGGCTTCAGTACTAGCATCGTTGATCGACTCTGCATTTTGCTTAAAAAATTGTTCGTATTATTTGTTAACAGTTGATATACCCTTAAGATTAAGATGGCCGCCGTGGCAGACAGTTTTCGGCACGCACCTTGACCAACTGAATGAGCATCCAATTTCCACTTCCACTAAGTTCCAGTTATTATCAGTGGGTCGAACCACGTGGCCCTTGCCCCTTTTTCTTTATATAGAATCTATATTATAGGCCCTATTATAAGTGACCAATAAAAACCCCTGTGGCCAACAAATATATTTACAAATTAATCTAGCCGTGGCATCTGTGGACCATCGTAAGTCATCTCTAAAAACTAAAAACACATTATAACAATAACATGATTTTGGAGGGCATTATGGTTCATTTGCGGCCCTGCAGCAATGATGAACAGCCTGAGGATTTATTAAAGGCCCGAGACGAAGTCGAGGGCTGTTAATAAGCCCAAGGGCTGTTTCATCATTGCTGCAGGGCTGCTAATGAATCATGATGCCTGACAACAATTATGTTATTACTATTATTACCACTCCCTGTTACAGCTAACCGCACGAGGGAATTGCTGGAAGAAATAATCAGTAAGTCGGTTTGATATTTCTGTTTTGATCGCGCGTTCGACTTCCGTTCGGAAATACAAAGGGACTTCATCCGAATGGGAGTAATTCATTAGACCTTGGAATCTAAAAATAGCCAGGCCGCGGGCCGCAAATGGCTATTTATACCATTATCCGCCCGCGGCCCGACTTCGTTGAATGACGTCCCTGAAATTATGGAGTTTTAACAGCCCTCCAAAATTCTGTTAATCTACTAGTAACTTATAGATTTAGTGGTAATAATAATGAATAATACGATTTTCCAGAAAAACGGTTACAAAATTTTGGCATGGCATTCGGTCGCATTTCGACTCAGATTTGCGACTTTTCCTCCCAAAATAATTTTTAAGATGCGAAGTTGTCTTACTGTGACACATCAGCCGTATAGTTCAACAATATGTAATGAAAACTTTGAGTTCAGATTGTTTGAAAAATTCAAGATTAGCGCGGTTAAAACTAACCTCTTCAAGTCGGAATGTTCCTGGTGTGGACTACCATGTTGTAAAGAGCGCATGCGCAAAAATCGACAGCAGCATTAGACTGGTCCATTGCCTCACTGGGAAGGCTTAAGTACGCTGGCGCAAAAAACTATCGAATTTCAAGAGTCGGAGTGTGCTGAGAAGTGACGACACACAATGACACACGTCCCAACATTATATCGAAAAATCGAGGTATGTTGGGAATTGCACGAACGAGGTCGGAAGTAACAGTGTGTTCTCTTGGTGAGGTCGACATACAGAGGTAACGGGAAAAATTACCTCGGTTGTTGTGTAAACCTCGGTACGTGGGTGGGTGTATCTATGGGTTACCTCTGTTAGACAGGAAGACAGACGCACACACACACACACATACTGGTGCACCTTACATAATGAGGTATTGTTTTGTGCACCTACATCCCGAGGTCTATGCTTTACAGGAGAGAGAAACCGGGATAAGAAGTAAATTTTATTTTACATAAATGGGCATATATCATACACGGCACTTCTTTTCTGCGAAAAAAACATTATTTAAAAAACTAGTATCAACCAAACATATTGAGGTAATCACATAACCATAGGCACGTCACTTTCAAACAGAGGTATGCAAGTGTGTGGTGATCTACACACATACAGAGATAATCACACAACTGAAGGTGTGATTCCCACGAAGAGAGGTATGTAAGTGTGCAGAGGTCTATCCACATTATTTATTTTTATGTGTTTAACTTCATTGTCAGCATCTGGTCTTATATCAAGACACAACACAAGTATAAAGTAAAGTTTTGCCAATCGTTTATGCTTATGTTGCCCATTACTGAGGGATTGCACCCCAATAATGCTGTTACCGTGTCCTATTTTACCAGTGGAGGAAGATAAATCGACCTCAGTAGATATGCAGATCTCCACTTCCCTGGCATTCCACTGTGGTGCAGCAAAAGTATGAAGTCAAGTTTAGTCAATCATTTATATCTATTATTGCCAACTTTACAGGGTTTTCACCACAGGCATTGGTTACTGGGTCCAATTTTATCAACAAAGTGGAACATGGTTACTACAGACAATCAGACCTTCACTTCCCAGGTATCCCATAGGGATATTGAATAATGAAATTTGAATGGTGATATTTGTGAATAGCACTGGCCAGTTTTGACCGTTACGTTATGTAAAGGATTAAAAATCATTATCAGCCAAACTTACTGATGTAATCACAAAACCATAGGCGTGTCACTTTTAAACAAGTGTGCAATAGTCAACATATACACAAAGGTAATAATCACACAACTGAAGGTGTGTGTTGTCTACAGAGAGGGGTATGAAAGTTTGAGGTAGTCTACACACATACAGAGGTAATCACACAACTTCTGTATGTCACCTGCAAATAGAGGTTAGTGTGCAGTAGTCTACACACATACAGAGGTAATCACACAACTTTAGGTGTGTCACCTGCAAAGAGAGGTACGTTATTGTGCAGCAGTCTACACACATACAGAGGTGATAACACAATTGTATGAGTGTCGCCTGCAGAGAGGTATGTAAGTGTTCAACTTATGTTAACTAGGCTTGATGACTGCTTCCTAGAGGTAATGGTGGTCAAAATTCAACTGTCACCAGGATTCAAACCAATTACCTCCTGATCGCGGGAGTCAAGTGCTCTAACCCTGCATCACTATATCTTAAAGAGACATCACTATCTTTAATTATCATTTAATGAAGAGGGGTTCTTGAATCCAAATCGAACGAAGTTGTCCATATTGAAAGGTTCGTTATTATACAGTAGAACCTGTCTTGAGAGACCGCCCTTTGGGCCACACAAAAGTGGTCTCTCAAGACAGGTGGTCTCTCATAACAGGTTTCAGGTTTTCTCAAGTCAGTGAATAACCAACCACAAAATTCAGAAATGGAGAAGAATAGATTTTTGTAATTACTTTGTAGTTGTTCTTTTTTTATAAAGTTTTTGTAACAAATTGAAATGGTCTGTTATAAAAATTATAAAAATAAATTAGTGTTGAAAATCTTCATTGAAGATTTTCAACACTAATTTATTTTTATAATTTTTATAACAGTCCATTTCAATTTGTTACAAAAAGATTTTAAACACAAATTTACATTTTTTCCTATCTGTCACATTACAGGTATGTATGAAATTGTTTATTCAGCAATAATCCTAATCTTTTCACAGGGGTCTTATAAAAACATCTCAATCTTTAATGAGTTATGTAACTGAATAGCATTTGAAACCCAATTAAGAGCTTTTAATACTTTTAATTATGTTAGTATAACCACAATGGATTTTCCAATTCCAGAACAGGTAAAAAGTTTTTGCCCTGGTTTCAGTCTTCAAAGGGGCGGTCTCTCAAGACAGGTCCATTATGGCATAAAAATACAAGTTGGTACCAGGTCAGAGTGGTCTCTCAAGACAGGTGGTCTCTCAAGACAGGTGGTCTCTCAAGACAGGTGGTCTCCCATAGCAGGTCCATTATAGAGTAAAACCAATCGGTGCCTGGCAGATGTCTCTCAAGACAGGTGGTCTCTCAAGACAGTGGTCTCTCAAGACAGGTTTTATTATATTGACGCAGTTGTAAGGTGTTTCATTGTATTTCAAGGATTACCACACTGTATGTATGTTTATGAACTTTTATTCCGACTGAATATGATGTCATTCCACCAAGTGTGACAAATTCAAATATGAGCAAGATAAATCCAAAAACTTAAATATTCAGGAAGTATCTCCTGCAAAACTGCAATATGTTGAAATGACATTGAATTCAAAACATGTCTACATAAAGTTAAAATCTGAAATGACACAAATCCAGTTTTAACCCACATATATGCCTGTGCCAGTCTTCGTCTGAGGCCACCCATAGCACTTTCGTTGTACTGTAGCCCGCGCGTTCCATACTTTCATGAAGCTACCATACGAAAGATCGTGCCAAGTAATCATGAGAAACTTTAGCTAAAATACTGGTCTCCAGCCATCGTTTTTAGTGGTGTGCAATGACCCAATGGTTCAGATGTTGGACTTATGATTGCCAGGCGGAGTTCCACACTTTCATGAAGCTGCTATATGGAAGATCGAGCCAAGTAATCATGAAACCCAGCTAAAATACTGGACTCCAGCCATTGATTTTAGCTGTGTGCAATAGCCCAGTGGTTGAGATGTGGGACTCATGATTGCCAGGCGGAGTTCCGAGGGTTCGACTCCCAGCCGGGGACGAGATAGGGCCCTACGAAGCTTCGACTCGATTTCGAATCTTTGTCGATTCGATTCAAAATCGGTCGTGCGATTTGAGATATTTTTGAATCGGAACAATGTTGTAACATTTCAACCTCAATGACTCAATCATGTCGTATTTTCCAATTCAGGGACAGTAAATTTTCTGCAAACCCAGTAATCTAATTTCGATAAAACGAAATAACATTATCTTGTATGATGTTCTCTTAAGAATGTTCAAAAGAAGCTTTTAAACCCAGATGAGGCTGACCCAAGCTATAAAGCGACCCAAGGTTAATGAGTCACGGTAGTCAATCCGTAAAGTTAAACTGGCCACTAAGCGAATAGAACACCCCTCCAAATAGTACTTGGACATTTCGGACGTATCAAGACACAACACAAGTATTAAGTAAAGTTTTGCCATTCGTTTATGCTGATGCTGCCCACTTATTGGGAGCTTGCACCCCAGTGGCATTGGTAACATGGTCCTATATTACACGTTATGTGCTGGTGTTCAATGTCATAAGTATAAAATCAAGTTTTGCCAATCGTTTATGCTTATGTTGCCCATTACTGGGGGATTGCACTCCAGTAATGCTGTTACCATGTCCTATTTTACCAGTGGAGGAGGATAAATCTACCTTAGTAGATGTGCACAACTTCACTTCCCAGGCATCCCACGGTGGTGCAGCATAAGTATGAAGTCAAGTTTAGTCAATCGTTTATACCTATTACTGCAAACTTTACAGGGTTTTCACCATAGGTATTGGTTTTTGGGACAAATTTTATCAATAAAGCAGAACATGGTTACTACAGACAATCAGACCTTCACTTCACAGGTATCCCACGGGGATATTGAATAATGAAATTTGAATGGTGATATTTGTGATCTGGTCGGTTTTGACCGTTATGTTATGAAAAGGGTTAAAACTCATTCAGCCAAACTTATTGAGGTAATCACAAAACCATAGGCATGTCACTTTTAAACACAGGTATGTAAGTGTGCAGTAGTCTACATATATACAGAGGTAATAATCACACCACAGAAGGTGTGTGTTGCCTGCAGAGAGAGGTATGAAAGTTTGAGGTAGTCTACACTCATACAGAGGTAATCACACAACTTCTGTGTGTCACCTGCAAATAGAGGAAACTGTGCAGTAGTCTACGCATGTACAGTGATAATCACACAACTGCTGTGTGTCACCTGCAAAGAGAGGTAAGTGTGCAGTAGTCTATACACATACAGAGGTAATCACACAACTTTGGGTGTGTCACCTGCAAAGAGAGGTATGTTATTGTGCAGCAGTCGGCACACATACAGAGGTGATTACACAATTGCATAGAGAGGTATGCAAGTGTTCAAATTATGTTAACCAGGCTTGATGACGGCTTCCTGGAGGTAATAGTGCTAAAAATTCAACTGTCACCAGGGGACTTTCTTTTAAAACTTTGTGCACCTGTAATTGTAAGAAATTTCCTACAATTCACAGATGCCGTTAGAATCAAATACTATAAAAATCGATTTACCAAAGCCAGGTACAGTTATCCCCTACCAATGTGCAGTAGTTACTGCACACATCAGCGGTACTGCATTGATGCCTCGGATCTACTTCCCTGAGGCATATATACTGGAACACTGCTGTTTGATTATACCTTTCTGCAGTGGTATGCCTAAAAGCAGCTGCACATTTATTCTGTAATCCAGATGAATGCCTCATCTCCACTTCATCTTTGTATCATTTTCCAAGTCTTTGCCTTGGTTCTACTGCTAGACTATAATGCATTTCTCATGTCTTACTGCAATATGATGCAGCAGTGCTTAGGCAGTTACTGTAGGTCCACTGCAAAGTTCTGGATTTGAAGCTGTTTGGTTGCAGCTACTGCATCTCCACTGCTAAAACTCTTCGTTTGTGGAATTCATGCATGTAAGTCGAAATAAATTCTAAGTTCTCACAGCAGTAGAAAGGTAGATGCTGCATCTCTACTGCTAAAACTCTAAACTTGACGAAATTATTTTGAAGCCAGCTAAAGTTCTAAGTGTATGCAGCAGTGATGAGGTTGTCACTGCAACTCCACTGCTAAAACTCTTCGCTTGTGGAATTCATGTATGTAAGTCTATAAAAATACTGAATTCTCACAGCAGTAGAAAGGTAGATGCTGCATCTCTACTGCTAAAACTCTAAACTTGATGAGATTCTTTTGAAGCCAGCTAAATTTCTAAGTGTATGCAGCAGTGATGAGGTTGTCACTGCAACTCCACTCCTGAAACTCTGTCTTGCTATAGCAAACATATGAATGTGCATCAGTTTAGAGTTGATGCAGCTATAATTTGATGGATAGATTTAGTATATATATATATATGTACATTTAGATTGTTGTCTGACTCAAAATCCAGGGTTTAGTGCACTAAATTAGTGAAATGAAAATTGTTTGTGCTGCATTGCACCTACTTTTGATGTGTCTAGCTCTATTTCATGCCAATGATATCAATAGAAAACATTTCTTCTGTTTATCTTCTGTCTCGGACTCTCCCGATTAATTTTAGGACATATTTCAAAAATAACACTTCAGTTGCAGAATTAGGGTAAAGTCTCTAACTTGATGTCAGATTGAGATCCCAGCAGAGGCAAAACCATGAGTGTGCTTTTGTGCTATGTATGAGACCCTTCACCCCAATCCCCACTCCCATTTCTACCACCACACCAAAATATTTATTTCATACAGAGACAATATTATACATTATGACCGTACTGGAGGCAGATTGCTGATGTTTTCAAAGACAATATACCACATTCTGATAAAAGTTTTGTTGGATCGTGCCCACAGATTGTTCTATTAGATGCAAACTTTTCATAAATTTCTCTGAGGGACACTGTCACACCCAGAGCTACAATAACGTACCTTTTAAAACCTGGTTCAACTTAAGTGGTCTATATGCATGTAGCATATGCTGAGAACCTCAAAATAAAAAAAAATACTTTTGTCCCCAATGATATAATATCCAAATATACAAACATTTTGTGGGTTATCCATCCAGGACCACAGTGGGGTCTATAATTCTGAAAACCAAATGGTATTGGGTCATAGTTGTATTTTAAAGGAGACTAAATAATATGTTCATAGAATAACCCTTTACCCAACACAGAGAATATCAAAATTTATTATTTCAATAACTGTTTTTTAGAATTTTTCAAAAACATTTAACAAAACCATATCATGCATCCCTTCATTGGAACGAGATCATCGATATGGTTTTGTTGAAATATTTTTGAAATTTCTTTCAACTGCTCAATTTGCAAATTACGTGGGCGAATGCGAGCGATTTGTTAGGTGAAAGCTTTCACATTTTCTGCATGTTATAAAGAGTGTTTTGGATGTTGACAATAAAAATTGCATTAATAATCCATGTTTCTCTGGTCATCTCATTTCATTCACTTGTAGTGAATGTTCTTCCACAGGCAGAAATATCCTGCATGGCAATTGTTTACAAAGTCAATAAAAAGTCAATCATATTTGGGTATTTTAACACTAAAATTCAAAATGAACATAAATTTCTTCATTGATATGTTGGTTTTATTTTCTTTAAAAAGATACAAACAGTTGTTTTAGTTAAAGCTATATTTTCTATGTAGAATTGTTATATTAGTAACGATTATGAATATCTGAATAAATAATGCACTAAATAATGCAATCGTTTAACCCTTTACCCAATGCAGAGGATATCAAAATTTATTATTTTAAATATCATTTTTTAATTTTTTTCACAATATTTCAATAAAACCATATCATGTGACCCCTCTTTGGAACGAGCTTGTTCCAATGAGGCTTTACATGCTATGGTTTTGTTGAATTTTTTCGAAAAATAATATTTTTTTCAGCTGTTGAATTTGCATATTACGCAGGAGGATGCGGGCGATTCATTGGGTAAAGGGTTAAAGGTTACAAAGGAATAATTTAAAGAACTTAGGTTAGAATTTTAGTGATATGTTCCTCCATTACCATTCCATTCACACCATGATGATTTTTTATACATTCATATCATTTTGGGTTACAGTTACATGCTTAATCACGGTACTCTGAATATCCTGTATTTTTTGAATATATGAAAAATTCAAAATATGTTTCATTGTCATCTAATATCCTTGCAAAAGACCTCCACTCCAGTACCAGAGCCATGCTATATTGCTGTGAAGTGCACTCAGAAAGCTTTCCAAGTAGTATTATTAGTTGTGATTGAGTATGTAGAGACGTCACCCCCCATCCCCCTAAAAATGCAAAACAAAGGAACAAAAACACCCAGTTCCCAGCAGTATCATTCTCCCTTTACAAGTCTATTCAGTCCCAAACAACACCATCCTGTCCATACCAACACAAGCCCTGAAAAGATTCGTCATATATTTTGGACTCCAGCTTCACACTTGAACATGACTCCAAAGTAATCCCATAGCAATACCTTCCAGTCTATGTCAAATGATTTTTTTAGACATTAGTAAATACTTTCAGGCTCCAAATACTTACACATTATACAAGGTGTTGTAAGTACATGGAGCAAATGAAGTATTCAAAAATGAATATTACTGTCACAGTGTATTGATATGGAAAATCTCCATTCCATTTGTTGCATATTATATTGATACAAGGTCCTGACATCATCTCTCACAAAGTTTATTAGAACTTTCAAAGGAAGTGTGTAAGGAAATGGTCTTACTTCCTTTGATACCCTAAACAGCATCATTTGGACCCCAACAATAAACAGTCCACACCATTGGGATCTTCCCAACATAAATGATATATTTATTAGGCTCCATCACTACCTTTGAATATTATGTTGGTTGTCTTGGATATGTCGAATACACGATACATTTGACAAACAATTGACAATCACGTATTGCTAGAAAATAATCTGGTCTAAGCCAATACCAGAATCAGTCATTTCTTGGAAGGTTCATTGAGAAACTTTCCTGTATATTATGTCTGGCAAAATAAGTTGTTTGCTCTATGATACCCCCCCCCCCCCCCCCCCAACAGTACCATCGGACTCCCTAATAACAATATGCAGTCCATATCAATTGATTCCTTGGATTTCTTCCCCTAAAATACCCTCCAATGGTACCAAATGTCTCCATGGTGATACAATCCAGTCTGTTTCAGTGGATTTTTTTGCATCCATTATGAATTTTTCACTCTGGCAATATAAGCTAATTTTCTTCACATATGAATATGCGGCACAAATTCATATGAAAAAAACTTCCCCATACTGTAAAAAACATTCATCACAACTATACCTAACAGTTTGCTTGCTAGAGAAAGATCATTTTGACACTTCATGAAATATGGTCAAGCGGAAAATTGAGGACTGAGAATATTCTTTCTTCTAAAAACACCTGTTAGGTGTTTTTAGAAGAAAGAATATTTTGTTTTTTACTAATAATTGGGTAAAAACAAAACTTGTTTAGTTTAAACATATTTTATTTGCTCACAAAATCGCAAAAGGGATTGGAGTACAAGTGCTTACCACTTAGAAACACTCCTCTCCCATACATAAAGTTCATATAGGTTTACATGACAGCAAAACAACTGCAATACAATTAATTACTGAACAAAACTAATAATTGGGTAAAAACAAAACTAATAATTGGGGAAAAACCTAACAACTTATTAGTAACAAGATGCAAGCATTAAGTAAGATGCGAAAAAGTGATAACACTTTCATTCAGTTTAGAATTATGACGTGCACTAGTAATATTTCCAATTGAAGCATCAAACAAAGGGTGATGAATAACACCTGTCCCAAATGAAACATATCAGTATTATTACTTAACCCTTTATCTTACACTGCTTTTTAAAAAGAATAAATTAAATTTTACATTTTTTTTCTTAGGTACTTAACCCTTTACCCAACGCAGACAATATCAAAATTTATTATTTTAAATACCATTTTTTTAAATCTTTCAAAAAATTTCAACAAAACCATATCATGTGACCCCTCGTTGGAACGAGCTCGACGAGCTCGTTCCAACGAGGAGTCACATGATATGGTTTTGTTGAAATTTTTTGAAAAATAATATTTTTTCAAATGCTGAATTTGCATATTATGTGGGCGGATGCGGGCGATTCGTTGGGTAAAGGGTTAATTGATACTTAAACATTACATTTGTCGTCTTGAACATGCCAGTTACATGATGCACATGCATCTGAAATTAAGGTCCATGACATGCTAGAGTATGTGATAAAAGTACAGCTTTAGTTTATGCTAGCTCGTGAATTATCTCAAATTATCAAAACGAGATTTCTTCAATATCCATCGACTTGATGGATAACGAGAAATATCTCTTAGTAGCTTCCTATTGAGTGGTTGCAGAATGGATAAGTGTCTCATGCTAGAGGTTCTGGGATTGATCCCCAGTCGAGGTGTCCAAACACTCTGTGTCAGCATCAGTTGTGGGGTTGATGCTGTGAGAGCATACCATCCTACCAGGTGAGGATGTAAAATGGCTGTCCTCTGTGCAGAGACACACCCTAGGTAGGCTAAATATCTCTATTTAGTATACGAACCCGGCTATGGTGTGTGTGTGTGACACATCCTGAGTTATGGCTGAGACACAAATATTGAACGATTTTTAGTGTGACCTTGAAATGTGACCTTGACTTTGAAGGTTCGAACCTGGCTATGGTGTGTGACACATCCTCCCATGGTCCTTTATAATTGTGTGAAGTTTGATGACTGTGGCCCTAACCATTTTCGTGTTATTGGCTTGGCCACACACACAGTCGGAAGAACACACACACGGACGGACGGACGGACGGACAGACGGACATATGCACATTTCAATCACTATATGCTACCCGACTTAAGTGGGGGGGGGCCTTAAAAAAGGCCTCCTAAATGACATCATACGTCGGCACATCTCTATGATTTTTCTTTGAAGGAATGATCAGCTGTTCTTTGTTATTGTTTTGAACTGTGGATGTTTGCAGTCAAATTGGGCTGAATATTACACAGTAAAAGGTTATGTAGCATTATAATAAAAAGAAAATTTACACTATTTTTGTGGATATCAGGAATAATCTCAAGTGCTCGTGAAAAATAAATCTTTCAGCTCCATAATCATCAGATAATTCCTAACATTCACAATAATAGCATAGATATCCTCTATGTATCACACATGTGTGTGAAACAGGTTTTTTGCACTTTTTTCAAAATTAGAATGCAACCAGTCAATGGCAGTCATATTTCTAGGGATACGTGGATCAATTTTGATACATAGTTTTAATGGACTAGTTAATTTGTATGTTGTAATGTAGATGTTAGTGGTCTTTTGTATCTAAGTTTCTTTTATTTCACAAGAAACTCCGGTACCATACACCCCGGCTTTAGCTCTCATGATATTCTTGCACTAATTAAACTTGTGCAACTACCATTAACCCATCTAAATGCTTGAGCAGTTCTGTCTATGAACTGATATTATTTGCCTGGTTTAGTCCCCAACAAAAACACCCAAGGTGAATGTTAGTTTAGTACTGAAATGGTTAACCGGATAACCGGTTTGTAACCGGTTACCTACCTAACCAATTAAAACAAACATCAACCGGTTATCCGAAATATCGATAGTGATCGTCATTCCACGGTTAAAAAGTAGTAAATCTGCCGCTTCTTCTTTTGAGATAGATTACACCTAGTGACCTCGAAGCAGCGCTGTATATATTTAGAAATAATCGACTTTGGCATTCAAGACTTCGTTAATGATCGGCAATTTCCGTCAGTACTGAGTAACCGCAGAAACCATTCCGTAGTGTGTATACAAAAGAACGTTGTCGAGTACTCGACAACGTTCGTTTGTATACACACTACGGAATAGTTTCTAAGAATACTGCTTTCCAGTTCCTATAGTTTTGATCCCAGATTTGGTGAAATAATGGCTACGGTTAACCGGATATTATCCGGTTATAGCTCTCGGTTATTCGGTTGTGTAAATGAGCCAACCGTTTCAGCCCTATGTTAGTTACTAATTGAATTTGAGGTATTTCATAAAGTTTTACAACCTGTCCCATGCTGTAATACCAAACCACATAAACAATTGAGATAGGTTGTTCAAATTCATGAAATATCCACAGCTTGATTGGTAACTATTACTAACGCCATGGCTCTATTATCTCACCAGGAAATGCAAGTAACTTGAAATACCTGATAGAACCATAGACTTGGTGGTGTTCAAATAACATCGCTTGAATATCTGTGGTTCATGGAGAATACCTGGATCTGTACATTTTGTTGACTGAACAAACAAAAGAGTGTAAGTTAGTTACCAACCATTGGTATTTCATGAATTTGAACAGCCTGTCCCATGCTGTAGCACCTTGCCTCAATGTGACTGTGTGTCATTTGACATACAGGACAGGATGTTCAAGTTCATGAAGTGTTGACAGTGAGGTTGGTAAGTATCAAGTTGCTTTCACACTATTACGATATGTCTGATGCTTTGATCACTGATGTGACTGCTCTGTACCCATCACAATGATTGCGAAGACCATATACAGTGTGCATTCATGACTTAATGCTTCATCGAGTTTAGTTGAACTCAATAAAGCTCGAGAAGTTTCTTCTGATCAATTGTGGGTTATTCAAAAGTGATGACATTTTTTTTCAATTTCAAACATTTAGATTTAGAACATTCTGTGAATAGAAGATAGGGCTATGGCAAGGCTTGAAGCAACAAACAAAAACAAACCACGAATGATGAAATCATTCTTGAAACATACAAAAACATGAATGCCATGTATTGAAGCCCTATAAAGGAAAGCAGCAAAATTGGAGGGGAATACTTTCAGAAGATTTCATTGTTCAACATCTACATAAATATCGTTATCTGCAAGTCATGTGGATTATAATTCATTTGCCTATGCTCTCAGAAAAAATTATCTCCCATTAACTAATTACATGTCTTGGTTCTGGTGTAACAATATATCTTTCTCCCTACACATCCAATTCCCATCCAAGATGATAAAACCTTGTGTGTTTCCCCTTCCCTATAACCACCACCTCCATGCACCTTGGGATTCATTTTTCTTCGAAATGAGTGGACTGTTTTGTTATGTCAGGCTAAGTATGACCATTTTTGTTATCGAGGATTGCCATCTTCTCGCATGAGATAGTAACTGGGTTGAATATGATTGTAGTTCTTTGGGGTGGAGAAGGGGGTGTTGGGGGTGGAGATTAATGCATGATGCCATGCGATACTGCTGCAGGACAAAAACACATCAGAGTTAAGTAAAATTTGTTTCTGTGCTTATAAAGGTGAAAATCTCCATATAAACCTGTTAAACATGAATTGCATACACTGAACAGCCTTCAATTTTGCCAATTGCAAAGGAGTATTTAAAGCAACTTCACTTCTTTGCAAGAATATTGTCACTTTCTTAGTTATTAAAAACAAAATGTTGTTTAATTTTTATTGATATTTTCAGCCTCCTGCATAGAGCAATGAACATTTTCCACTTTGAATCCAAAACAGAGAATTGCAATTTTAGCATAATACGTATTATGAAGAGCATCATGCATCTGATACGTCGATCACATTGCAGTCGTGAGAAAGAACCTTTATATTTACCCTCTATTACAGTGAAATGAGTTAACCCTTTACCCAACGCAGACGATATCAAAATTTATTATTTTAAATACAATTTTTTTAATTTTTTCAAAAAAATTCAACAAAACCATATCATGTGACCCCTCATTGGAACGAGCTCAATGAGCTCGTTCCAATGAGGGGTCACATGATATGGTTTTGTTGAAATATTTTGAGAAATTAAATTTTTTCAACTGCTCAATTTGCATATTAAGCGGGTGGATGCGGCCGATTCGTTAGGTAAAGGGTTAATCAGACTCATGATTATTTGGTCTACTCATTACATATTGCCTTCCATCCACACTGACAAAAATACACAATTTATTAATATCTGAAATGTAAATAACTTCATCATCTGATGTGGCAACTACATTCATGTATTCAGCTGGTTTCATTGGAATATCATTTAGTATGGCATTCAATTTCTTTATTACAGCAACATATTTCAAACCATTGTCACAAAAACATTGAAAGTATGCAGTTACATGGCCAAACTTATTACCACGATAAACAACAGTGTAGCTATTGCGACGTCTGACACGATTGTATTCCATGCAGTGAATTACATCATCCTTTACACGTATTCTATAGAAAATTTTCTCGGATGAAAAATTGCCAATAAATTGTTCAATTAACTGCTTTTTGTGCCCAACATCACAATCACTTCAGCAACCCAAAGCATAAATATGTGGTGAAACTTCAGTACCATCATTTGTGTTTTTAGATTTAGCCAAAGAATGATAAAATTGAAAAGCTCTTGAACCTACTTCTAATTTATTGGAAAGTTTAGGTATTTCATATTGTATATTAACAGCTGATAGAACTTGCATATGAATGTACTGTGAACCATGAAAAAGACGTCGCAATTCACCATTAAAATCTTCAAAATAAAAACAAGAATGTGCCCAAAGTGGTCCTAAATATTCTACCTTCTGAACTAAATGCAATCAACTGTGTGTATTGAAAGTGTAATAACAACATCCATAAAGATCTCCAATCTGAGAACAGAACATCTTAATAAGTGTTGAAGCCTTATTCAAATTTGCTCTTGAAATGCAATTAGATGATAGTATAAAGATTGCTTCAACCAGACATTTCCAGTGCTCATAATAATTATTCGGTAATATACCGTATAAGATTGGAATAGATGAAAAAATCAAAAAAGAACGTAACTAGAAGCCTTCCAGTTTTTTAAGTCATCAAATGAGCGCGCGGTACGAGAAATAAAATTTGGTAATTGGATGGATAAAATCCTTTCATTTAACTCTTAACCCGCTAAGTATTTTCAACATATTTTTCATGAAATTTAGTCATGGCTGCTGTGCAGCAGCCATGACTAGATTTGATGAAAAATTTATGAAAATTTGACTTGAGAAATCATTGGGCAAACAGTCTAAACAATTGACAGGGGAACATTAGGTTAAATATCCTTACATTTTACTTATTTTAATGGCAAGAGATTTCCTGTCCTGGGCAGGAATATCCGCCAGCAGCATGCAAGGAGTTAATACCTTCATATTTTTACGAACAGACCAGGCCGTGTTGTGTACCTAACCATAAATCAATGAACATCTTAGTTACCCCAAGAAAAACACAGTGCATGTAATCAACTGTGGTTCCCATTACAAGGTCTAAGCCTGGCAGAAAAGAAAGTAAACTGGTACCCTTGATACCATTTACTGGAGTTGATTTCTTCTTTTTATCCCCGCTTTCGTCGGGGATATTGTCGTTATCTCCGTCCGTACGTCCGTCCATCCGTACGTCCGGCCGGTGTTACATTCACTTGCATTAATGTTTAAACTATGCTAATGTGTTCAGGTATCACCAGTACATGTGCATGAAGGTTTCGGGATTTTGATGTGGTTCCAGTGGAACCATTTTTATCCTTAGAAAATCTTTGTCCGCTCAAAGGTTCTTAGGGTATTGAATTCGATACGTTTAAACCATGTTAACATGTTCAGATAGCATCTGTAGATGTGCATGAAGGTTTCGGAAATTTTGATTTTGTTCCAGGTGGTTCCAGTGGAACCACTTTTATCCTTAGAAAATCTTTGTCCGCTCAAAGGTTCTTAGGGTATTGAATTCGAAACGTTTAAACCATGTTAACATGTTCAGATAGCATCTGTAGATGGGCATGAAGGTTTTGGAATTTTGATTTGGGTCCAAGTGGTTCCAGTGGAACCACTTTTATCTTTAGAAAATCTTTGTCCGCTCAAAGGCTCTTAGGGTATTAAATTTGAAACGTTTAAACCATGTTAACATGTTCAGATAGCATCTGTAGATGTGCATGAGGGTTTCACAATTTTGATTTGGGTCCAAGTGGTTCCAGTGGAACCACTTTTACCCTCAGAAAATCTTTGTCCGCTCAAAGGCTCTTAGGGTATTGAATTCGAAACGTTTAAACCATGTTAACATGTTCAGATAGCATCTGTAGATGTGCATGAAGGTTTCGGAATTTTGATTTGGGTCCAAGTGGTTCCAGTGGAACCACTTTTATCCTTGGAAAATCTTTGTCCGCTCAAAGGCTCTTAGGGTATTGAATTCGAAACTTTTAAACCATGTTAACATGTTCAGATAGCATCTGTAGATGTGCATGAAGGTTTCGGAATTTTGATTTGGGTCCAAGTGGTTCCAGTGGAACCACTTTTACCCTCAGAAAATCTTTGTCCGCTCAAAGGCTCTTAGGATATTGAATTTGAAACATTTAAACCATGTTAACATGTTCAGATAGCATCTGTAGATGTGCATGAAGGTTTCGGAATTTTGATTTTGTTCCAGGTGGTTCCAGTGGAACCACTTTTATCCTTAGAAAATCTTTGTCCGCTCAAAGGTTCTTAGGGTATTGAATTCGAAACGTTTAAACCATGTTAACATGTTCAGATAGCATCTGTAGATGTGCATGAAGGTTTCAGAATTTTGATTTGGGTCCAAGTGGTTCCAGTGGAACCACTTTTATCCTTACAAAATCTTTGTCCGCTCAAAGGCTCTTAGGGTATTGAATTCGAAATGTTTAAACCATGTTAACATGTTCAGATAGCATCTGTAGATGTGCATGAAGGTTTTGGAATTTTCATTTGGGTCCAAGTGGTTCCAGTGGAACCACTTTTACCCTCAGAAAATCTTTGTCCGCTCAAAGGCTCTTAGGGTATTGAATTCGAAACGTTTAAACATGTTAACATGTTCAGATAGCATCTGTAGATGTGCATGAAGGTTTTGGAATTTTGATTTGGGTCCAAGTGGTTTTTCAATCATGTGACAATGATGTGATCAGAACACTACCCTTTTTTCATCATGTTGGGTGAAGTATCTTGTTTGAAATATTGAAGTAGTTTCACATGTGAGTCTTCAGAAGGAAATTAAATACTGTTTTATCATTTTAAATCACACACATGCATGAAGCCTTTTTATCCAAGTCTGTATCCTGCACTAACCAAAAAGGAAAGTGCAAATGCGGGGATATACTATAGTGTGCTTCGCACACAAATGGCACCATCTAGTTATTAATTAAGTATTCTTTATCTACTTGTTTGGCTGTTTTGATGGTATCTTCTTCATTGCGGAGTGATCCATGACCATCAGGTTGTTGGTATGGGTATACATGGGATTTACCTAACTCACTTACAGGGATAGATGTACCAGGGGCGAGGCAACAAGGGCAGCCAAAAAAAACATTAAACTGATTGAAATTTAATAGTATGATTGTGCGTCCGGTTTTCGCTCACTTAACGACTAAACTGTATTTTAATGCCAACATAAAGCAACAGATGTGATAATTTTTAGCTCAACTTGACAAAGTCAAGCTGAGCTATTGCCATCACTTCTCGTCCGTCGGTGTACGTACGTACGTACATACGTACGTACGTACGTACGTTAGTACGTACATCCACAATTTCCTTTGGCACACCTCACAGGTCGCATTTATGATCAGATTACTTAGAAACTTGGTATGCTTGTTTGAGGTGACCTCTAGATGGGAGCTATCGATTTTCTTCAATTTCCGTCAAAAAATGTTGCCGCGGCCAACGTTCTTAGAACTTAGTTTAGTCAAACCACAATATTTCCCTTTGGCACACCCCATAGGGCACATTTATGATTTGATTGCTTTGAAACCTGGTATGTTTATTTAGGGTGTCCTCTAGATGGGAGCTATCGATTTTCTTCAATTTCCGACGAAAAATGTTGCCACGGCCAACGTTCGTAAAACTTAGTTTAGTCAGACCTCAATATTTCCCTTTGGCACACCCTCCAGGGCACATTTATGATCAGATTGCTTTGAATCCTGGTATGCTTGTTTGGGGAGACCTCTAGATGGGAGCTAACGATTTTCTTCAATTTCTGTCAAAAAATGTTGCCGCGGCCAATGTTCTTAGAACTTAGTTTAGTCAGAAGACTCAATATTTCCCTTTGGCACACCCTACGGGGTACATTTATGATCGGATTGCTTTGAAACCTGGCATGCTTGTTTGGGGTGACCTCTAGATGGGAGCTATCGATTTTCTTCAATTTCCGTCAAAAAATGTTGCCACGGCCAACGTTCTTAGAACTTAGTTTAGTCAAACCACTATATTTCCCTTTGGCACACCCTACAGGGCACATTTATGATTTGATTGCTTTGAAACCTGGTATGCTTATTTAGGGTGACGTCTAGATGGGAGCTATCGATTTTCTTCAATTTCTGGCAAAAAATGTTGCCACGGCCAATGTTCGTAGAACTTAGTTTAGTCAGACCTCAATATTTCCCTTTGGCACACCCTACGGGGTACATTTATGATCGGATTGCTTTGAAACCTGGCATGCTTGTTTGGGGTGACCTCTAGATGGGAGCTATCGATTTTCTTCAATTTCCGTCAAAAAATGTTGCCGCGGCCAACGTTCTTAGAACTTACTTTAGTCAAACCACTATATTTCCCTTTGGCACACCCTACAGGGCACATTTATGACTTGATTGCTTTGAAACCTGGTATGCTTATTTAGGGTGACCTCTAGATGGGAGCTATCGATTTTCTTCAATTTCCGGCAAAAAATGTTGCCACGGCCAACGTTCGTAGAACTTAGTTTAGTCAGACCTCAATATTTTCCTTTGGCACACCCTACAGGGCCCATTTATGATCAGATTGCTTTGAAACCTGGTATGCTTGAGGGGGGGCTTAGAGATGGTCAGTTGTCAGGGCCGTCGGGGGTATCCGATGTAGTAACACCGGTGCCCACCATAAATGGATGACACATGACCATGAATTCTTTTGTGGCGGCACACAGAGTTGCGTTATATTGAAATATCCGCAATAAAGCACGGTTTCAATTGCATAAGAATGATGCAGCTTGTACTCCAGCAGGGAAGCTACTTGATATAGGCATATGGGCCGGAGGATTGGCTCTGCCCCCCCCCCCCCCCCGACATAGGCATATGGGCTGGAGAATTGGCTCTGCCTCCCCCCCCCAACCCCAACCCCCCACCCCCCCCCCGAGTGTGAAATGGCTCCGGTGTTACTACATCGGTTACACACCCCCTCGACGGTCCTGACAACTGACCACACCCCCGCCCCCAGCCCTGACTGTCATCATTTTATTATTTTAAAAAAATACTTTTTTAAAGGACGTACCCAGTTTCCGGGGGTGGGGGGGGGGGGGGGGTCATGTAGGGGGTTCATGTCCGGGTGGCAAATGTCTTGGGGGCGGTTGTAGTAATTGCATTTTATTTTTTATTTTTTTACTAGCACAGGATCCAAATGCAGTGATCCCCATACCTAGTTTCAAGTTCATTTAACACATGGATAATAAATTGAGGCCCCATGAAATTAATTCTCAACAAATTTATTTCAAATAAAAGCAACATAAACTAAACTGGGCAGCTAAGTTAATTCGAAGATGCTGTGTTTTGGAGAACTTTCTGAAAATCACAATAAAATGAATGCGGTAGGCAACTTCCCGGAGGAGGCTGTAGGTTTAGCAGAAACAACTTTTTTTAGGCTTTACACATATGACTCAATCTGGGGGGGGGTGGGGGGGGGGGGTGGAAGGGTGTTAGTTGGAGAGCAGTTGATACTTGATAGAGGGTATTGGATCTGTGTTTCTTTTTTTGTGAAGTGTTTCCTTTCCCCGTGGGCACCGGGTGTACAGTGGCTTCTTGATTTCCTGTAATAGTAGCACACTATGGGATGTAATGTGCTGTTTTGATTCTCCCACACCCTTGTGTGAGTCATTTCAGAAACGTATGTTATATTATTATGCCTTCCCTCTCCCTGTTGCAGAGATTGGGTATAGAGCGGCACTTGTAACTTTACTGGTTAGTTGAACTATTTTTATATTGTTTTTCAGGCCTTTCCACTCCCTGTTGGGATTGGGTGTAAAGCGGCCTCTTTGGCAAATGATTTGAGTATATATTTATATATTATACCGACCTGCACACATCAAATCGGGTGATGACCTTGCCAGGATTTTCCCTCATGAAATGATGGCATTCCTGATTGTACTTTCCTTTCAATGGAGCGAAACATGCTACATCCAATGGCTGCGAAAAGTGACTGGTATGTGCAGGGAGAACAAACAGTATAATCTTATTTGCTTTTGCCCAGTCTATCACCGGCTGTGACACATGTGAGAGATGACCATCATAAAGTAGAAGAACATTTTGGTCAGGTGATGATCTTCCTTGTAAGAATTTTAAGAAATGTGTCTGTAAAAAATGTTGGAATATTTCCGAGTTCGACCATCCATTGTCCGACATTGCATATTGGGTACCTGGTAGACTGCCATCCATTAGATCTTCGGTCAGTCTCTTGCCCTTGAAAACAAAAAACGGTGGTAGTGCTGTGCCTAACGCATTGCCAGAGCTTATTATAGTTGTAGTCGCACCACGTTTGCTAGTTATGGCATTAGCTGATAGTCTTTTTTCACATATGATTTTAGGTGGGGTATGTTCAGTGATAATCCCGGTCTCATCCACATTATATATTAACTGAGGTTTGTCGAACAATCCATATTTTTCGAAAATCTCTTCTAAGTTATCGAAGTATTTGTCAATCACTGCAGGTGTAGAAGCCATTGCTCTTGCAATAGAGAGCTTACGAGGTTTGACACTCTTTAGGCGTGGCCATCTTTTAAGAAAATTCCTTAGCCACTTCTCACTCATTATCCCTTTCTTAGCTGGCTTTCCAATAAATTCACCCATCTCAGCTGCCTTCTTCCGCACATCTCTAGAAGAATAGCCATAACCTAACTCGGCAAGTAAAATCACATGATTTGTCAACTCTTGCTCTTCTTCTGGTGTGAAATGGCCTGTAGGTCCTGAGCTTACTGTTGACAGGTGAATTCTTCCATCGACTCTGTCCTTAAGAGTGCTATATGGGATGCCATATGATAAAGCTGCCCTCCTTATGCTGACCTTTTTAGTCACAACATCCTCATAGGCAGCCTTTACTTTGTCCAGGTCATACAGTCTATAGTTGGCTTTTTGCTTCTTTCTTGGGTTAGCCTGAAAAAGAAGAGAAAAAAATGATATAGACAATTTGCAAAACATCTCATAAAAATTCTCATATAATCCACAAAAAATAAAAGCATTCTGCTTCAACTACTCAAGTAACGAGCACCTGCAATAAAACAACATTAAAATACAGTGTACTGAGTTTTATTTCTGGTCCGAAGTGGGCTTCCATAGACAGCTTGGATGATCTGATTCTGAGGCTGATTTGTCACATGACATCTCGAAACCAGCATGGACTTTGATGATACGTAAACAAAACAATTGAACGGTTAAATCGATGCGGGGCTGCAAATATGACACTTTTGGTGAAATATTTAGTTATACTTACGTTTTTTATTCGCATTTTATTCAGTATTTTCTTCGAGATCTGTATATTGTGCCGTCAATAAGTCCGTTGGTTTGGATTGTTTACAAACAAAGCGATTTGACGTTATCGGAACATCAGGAAGTGGAACGCACGCGATTTCGCAAAAAATTCACGAAAACTTGACGCTCACGAAAACAAGACGCTCGACCATAGACATCTGGCTGGTGCATCAGCAACAGTGGAAAGCACTATTGTACGACATTTTTCCTTTTCACTTTCTAAGTAGAATCCTGGAATTAAAAAGAAGAAAAAAGAATTGATTTTTGAACCTAAAAAATAAATAATACATTGATTATCATCAGCATTAACCCTTTACCCAACACAGACAATATCAAAATTTATGAATTTAAATATCATTTTTAAAATGTTTAAAAAAAAACATATCATGTGACCCCTCAATGGAACGAGCTCATTTTCCCACTTTTTTCAACTTAGAAACCATTGGCGAGGGAAACTGGCGATGTTGCACCTTGTTTAATTTTATCATGCATCATACTACCTCCCCTCTCCCTCCAAGGCCTTTATTGTTCAAATAAACAGCCATTTATGGGATAAAATCAGAACATTTAATTTGATATTATTCAATTTTATTTTATATCACAGAATTCTGATGTCGCAAAAAGAAGTTTCTAGGTCACCAAATACAACAAATGCTATGTAAAGTTGACGTGACATTGTGATTAGAAATATGCATTCAGTGAGCAATTCACACTTTAATTTAGGACTAAACTTGCCAATAACATTCATAACAGTTATATCCTAGAATGGCACTTTACAGAGAAACACACAAACTTTCATTTTTGCTGGAACTTAATTCATTTAATTAACTGTGCATGTGGTGGAAAAACTTTCTTGAAATTGTATTTGAGTGATGCCAAACTCTTCTCATGAATCTTACTTTGAACATTTGGTATAAAACTTTTTATTTCATGCCTGCTCTGTGTAATCCTCATCTACAGCAGTATTAAACTGTGCGGAAAATAAAAATCTGTTCCGCACATATGTGCGGAACGGAAATTGTTGATGGACTATTTTTAAATAGAAGCGAAATTTAACTGGAATTTTCTACAAATTGTGCCAAGCATTTCCAATTCGAATCGTTAGTGATAGATGAAAATCGGTCCCTGAGTTCCAATCAATGTGTTCTATGTGCCTGTAGGCACATAGAACACATTGGAACTCAGGGAACGAAAAAGTGACACGGATTCCCCTTACAGATTTGGTTGGCGTTAAAATGTGTTCCTTTTGTTGATAGTTGTCAAATGAATTTTTGAGTGTCTGTGTAATAATTGTTTTTATAGATGTGAAGGCATGAAATAAACACAGAACGACACGCGGTGTGAATAGTTTAATTGATATGGCACTTGTGCCATTGTGAAAGGATAAAACTCGAGGCCTCTGGCATCTCATTCTATTCTTCTGCGCTGACACTCATGCCATATCGATTAACCCACTCATACGCATGTGTTGTTCTATGTATATAATGATTTCTGCTATCAGTTGCATTTATCGCTCCAAATTTAGTTTCATCTCTGAGATCTGAATGACTACTCACTATGTTATTTGTTAGCAAATACATGTAGAATTTGCTTTATTTAAATGATCAGTGGAAAGGAATCTTGCGTTTTTATTGTACTCATGTCTTCAGAGAATAACCTTCCAATAATATATGATTTTTTTTTATTAACTCTTTACCTAACACAGCATTTTTAAAAATAAATTAAATTTCACATTTTTTACAGAAATTCTCACAATTCTTTATTAAAACTATACAAATATGAATATAATTGGAAATGGGCTAAATGAATGTGTTCTACTGATTTCCATATTTGTATGGTTTTATCAACACATCTGTAATATAGGCTGTGGTAGGCTTATACTGTACAATTTCCTGGCAGTTTTCGGCAGTTATGTTAGGTAAAGGATTATAAACTCTAGGATTATAATTGTTTTGATTTTTAATCCCCCATGACTTATTGGGGCATAAGAAATTTCAATAATGGAGTAGGTCATGCCAATTATGTAATAAAACACTTTTTCTAAGCTTATAAAAAAGTCTCTTGAACAAGAAAATGTAATTAAACGTACCATCTTTATAAAGACATTGCAGATCATCCACTATGGGCTTAAAATATAAGTTCATATTTGGCTTCTCATTACCAAACCAAAGTCCCAAGAAAAGTCTGTTTTCTCTTTTGAATCTAAAAAATTAAACAACAAAGAAAAGGAATTGGTATACTGACCCACATCACATTGTCATTGAGCCCATCCCCTGCACTCACCCATCCCATCAGTATCATTAATACAATGATTTCACTTTATTAAACCTCTATGGAGACAAAATAAAACAAGAGGCCCCAGGGGGCCTGAGGGCGCTCACCTGACGCTGATAAAGTCATATCACCAAAATATCAAGGGATTGTGTCTTTTTTGGTTATTAACACTTTTTTCAACATAAAATTGTTTTTTCTCTATTTACCCAGTGTTCATATGTTGGACTACCATATTGGGTACTGACTAATTTATTTATTAATTGGCATTTGAGGGTCAATTTTCAGAATCTAAGGCTCCATCATGACTGCACAATAAATATAAAGTGAAGTTTTAGTGAATTGTTTACATGTATTACTGCCGACTTTGCAGGGTTTCCAATGCAGGAGTTGGCTACTGGATCCAATTTTACAAATAAAGCAGAATTTGGTTAATATGCTTCCACTTTCCCGGATTCTCACAACGGAGCCGAAATAAAAAATGAGGATTTTTTTTTTTCAATCTTTCAGATTATACTCCTGCTCAGGATGTTTCTTTCATATGAAAAAAAATCAATCCTTGTAGTTTTTCTAAATTTTATTCTATTTTTAGTTCTCAAGCTCTGGAATAGCAAAGCAGGTAACATTTAAAGTATATGTTGCTGACTTATAATGGGTTCCAAATCCCATTGAAATTGTCCACCAGGTTTGGAAAATTTTGAAATTCAGATGGGACCAAAAATATTGTCCCTTGCAGAATAGCTTAAAGTAGTTCCTCAAAGTTCCTTGAAGACATTTTTTAGTCCATGTCATAAGAAAGCTGAATAGCAAATATGAACTAGTTCCATCCTTCCATCTATTGGGTTATGAGACGATTTAAAAAAGAAAAGAAAAGATTAATTAGCAGTTAAATTTGCACAAGATCAATATGTTATGAAATAACAAACAATTCTGTCTAATTTCACTACAATTGATCAAGAGTTTTTAATACTATGTTGATGGGTGACAGACTCCTGTCTGTATGTTGCATTGTTACGTGTGACAGAGGAACTATGAAAACAAATATTCTTGCGATTACACATTTGCACAGTATGTTGATACTTCACCTGAATTTTTCTTGAAAAACTGATGAAATGTCGTTTTAGAAGTTATTTATATTTTATTTATTGGTGTTTAACCGTCTGCACACTAGTGTTATAATGTCTAAATTTTGAACAGGACATGTTTTTCCATGGTACAAGAAATTTAAGCAATTCAATCTGGTTTGAAAGAGCTGATTGAACTGTGTCAAAGAAGATTGGATTGGTTAAATTCCTAGTTGCATTATGGGAAAAATATGCCAGTTACAATTTCCTTATTTTCACATCATATTCCACAAGGTTAAGGTAAGTTTTTTTTCGGTAGCAATTGTCAACTGTGATCGCAAGAAATATGTGAAATGAAGTTTAGTCATTGTTTACACCCATGCTGCCATTTTAGAGGACTTTCACCCCAGGGATTGGTTACCAGGTCCCATTTCATCAGAAAAATAAAACTTGTTTACCTCAGTAGTCAAGCACTGATTCACTTTGCAGGGTTCCCACGAGATTTGGCAGAGTTATGTGATGACAATTTCTGATGAAATTTTGGTATTGCAAAAACAAATAACCATAAAAAAAACATAATGGCCCCGGAATAATTGTTGGAACACATATTCCTGTTGATGTTTTTTTTTTAAATTGAAAATTTGAAAACTACACAACAAGGAGTTAAGCAGATAAACTTAAATTGTTACTTGGGCTGATGGATGGACAGACGAATGGATGAATGCACAAAGATCTTTTTTATGCTATCTTATCCATGTTTTGATCAGGCTGCTAGGTGTATGGAGATAAAAAAAATAATTGGGGCAAAATATGTCTGCAGAGCCAGGATATGCCTGCAAATAACGGATGCTGCATGCTTGAAAAATGTTGCAATTGATTATGCCATGCATAAAAATATAAAACAACTGTAAAATGTGATCTCCAGTGAACAACTTTTGAATATTTTATGAAGAAAGGATAACAATCTCCAGCAGACTCTCTGTTAATGGATCACAAGTATTTTATTAAGATAGTTTGGAACTCAAGTTCTTATGCTTTTCCTCAGATATTGAAGTGTCTGCATAGTAATTCTCTCATGAACTGTTGAGAGTTTGTGAAAAGATAATTTTGTGTCATTATTAACATACTGTATTATCAAATAATTCAACTTACTGCACGTTTATGGAAATCGGTGAGAACGTGTGTTTATCAAAATTCACGAGTGCTGCAGAATCCTGAAAGAATGCTGAAACTCTCTGATTGCGTTGGAATATGTGGTATTCCATTTGTAATTTCTGTTATTTTTGCATTAGAAATGGACATGTTACGGCATGACAATATTCATCTTTGTATACAGAGTTTAGGTCGAAAAAAAAGGGTTTTGGTTCTCAGCCACTGCCGCGTTGGAAAAATACCCCCACATTGAATTCTTTTTATCGAGGTTCGAGATTTTTCCCAAAAGTAAACAATGCACCGCCGATCTCGGACATTCATTGCAGTATAACAAAAATACCATATATGTCCGTGTATACGTTGTCTCAGTGTATAAGTCGCAGCCCCAACTCACACTTGGAATTCCTCCCTTTTGCCTAAAGCTTATGTATAGGTGGGACCCATTTTCAAGTGTATGCAGTCAACAAGAATTAGTTGCAAGTTTATACGTTTTGCCAATTTGGGATGCAATGGAAATAGGTCAGTTTTCACGAGTTACCACGTGTTGAATGAGATAAAAGAATGAAGGAAAATTATTATTAAAGATTTAAAAAATACTTGCATTTTATTTTGATTTTTTTTGTTTTTGTTTTATCACCCGATTGTATTCATCACTGTCGAGAAAATCCAACACTCGTTTATTGTGCCTGAGACTTCGTAGTTTCAGAATCAGAGCACCATTTGGCCATAACCTGTGCAGTATTTGTGTTTACATTGGTTTTTCCTAAATGTGACAGGAAAAAACAATAAAAATACAACAACTGTGCAGGTTACAGCGCAAATTGTTGTCCAACATAAGCATTGTTGGTGCTATTGAGACTAAGGTAAAACGAACAGTAAAAACCCTCTCGACTTGCTATAACACGCCAGGTACATATTACGTACATATGTTGATGCAGAACTGAACTTGATCTGTAGCTTCCCACATCTGACCCCCCTCCCCCCCCCCCGGACCGGGGTCCCCTGGACTTGTCCATTGAACTCCTAACAGGGTGAGCAGCTGAGCCACCACTGCAATTGACATGCATTAAATAGTTGCCTTATGCATTGAAACATCTATTAAATGGTCTATCAATAACGTTACAATCACATTATTTTACCACAAGGGCAAATCCAGTCATCGGTGCACTTGGTATGTGCTTTCCCCTACCACCCCCCCCCCCCCCCCCACCCGCTATTTTCTCCCGGTTGTGCATTGTGGATATCTGCTTCAGGTGCGAGGTAATTTCTCACTTTTAGGATTAAATTTCAAAATTTGTTTGACAATACACTCCGGCAAACTTGGGCCTAGGTGCGGCATCCCCTCCCCCCTGCCCAACCCTCACAGCTTTTAGTAAAGTCCTTCATCTGCCACTGAACCAACACGGTTCCCCAGAAGCACATTAAAAAGTATAATTTTGTCTTGTTGAAAGGTAACTAATGGAAGGGAGGTAATCAAATCAACTATCAAAGAACTGTCTTTTTTTCATGCAGTGGAAATTGCTCACAGTGCTTTACGCCTAATGTGACCCCCCCACCCACTCCCCCATTTTTCACAACTTTTTTGAGTTTCTTATCATTCTAAGACATGTTTTACACAAAATTAGCCCAAAGCACTGATACCTACTGACAAAAATCATCACTTTTAACCCTTTTTTTATACTTTGTTAACAATATTGTCTGAACAATTTCAACAACAAAATCTGCAGCAAACAGGTGCGCAATTCTTTGGGTTTTTTTCGGTAACGTGTATACTCCATTTGAGTATACGTATACGAGGGTGTAATTACAATGGGAGAATTCAGTATGTCTTTAGGTTCTATTTTAATGAATTAGGGTCAGTTTGGGATGGATACGAGTTAGCTAACCCATACCCATCCTAAACTGACCCAAGTACGCAAAGAAGGCAATGATTAGAATACGGTGACCAATGCATTAGGGTCAGTTTAGGATGGGTACGGGTTAGTTAACCTGTACCCATCCTAAGCTGATCCTAGGACGTGAAGAAGGTAATGATTGCTCCCCTGTTACATCACAACGAAACATCCACAGTTCCATTTCAGAATGCAATCAGAAATTCATTTCGTTTCAAAAATCTGTCTCAGAGAAAAGGGTTAAAAGTGATGATTTTTGTGAGTGGGTATCAGTGTTTTGAGCTAATTCTGTGTATTATTATTTATTGGGGTTTAAGGTCATATATTTCTGCACTGTGGCTAATCATGACCATGACAGTTTTACGGGTGGAGGAAGCCGGAATACTCAGAGAGAACCACCGAGCAATGGCGAGCAACTGTCAGCTCCCCAACATACCAACTCCACACAAGCAGGGTTAGCATTGGTTGAAGATAGGTGCACCATCGACGTGCAGTACGCCTTAGTGCACAACGTCACCGTGCCCCCACGTGGGCAGTGGGGGTGAAGTGAATTCTGTGTAAAATATGTCTTAGAATGATAAGAAACTCCAAAAAGTTGTGAAAAATGTTTTATTTTTTTTAAAAGCATGCGTTCCTCTATTCTTGGCCTTTACCCTGATTTTAAATAATTTTTAGTGATCTCAAAACTTTTATATCATGAACTTTTTTTAAAGTCTTTATAAAGATCACGCTGGCCACCACTTCAGTGTCATTAAGCTCACAAGTCACAACAACAGAACAAACCTTTTCATCTCAAACGAAGTTTAAGAAGCCAGTATTGCAGTACCTCTGGTGGATTGCTGGTTTGGAGTTCCAGCCTTAAAACATCCCCGCGCCGTCACTTAACCGTGACTCAGTTTATTCCTTTTTTTCAAACAGAAAGTATCTTGTGTATCTTAAAATAAAATTCCAAATGTCCATTGTCGGTATTGTGAGGCTTTGTGAATATAACAATAACATGACTTTGGAGGGCATTGTGGTTTATTAACAGCCCAACAGGTGTGAATAACAGTGTGACAGCTTATAAAAGGCCTGAGACGAAGTCGAGGGCCGTTAATAAGCTGAAGGGCTCTTATGCACACCTGTTGGGCCGTTAATGAACCACAAGGCCCGACAAAGTCATGTTATTACTATTATTACCACTGCGATTCTGAGAAAGTTTTGACCCTGTACCTTACATGGCAGCTACAAACATCCAATTGGTCTTCATTCAGTTCGCTTGATTGAGACATATTCAACCCTTTACCTAACTTGAAAAGCAGACGACACTTGTAAAAAAGATTTCACTTTGTGTCAAGAGTAATTTTTCTAAGAAATTACAATATTTTTTTTTCCAATCAACAAGGGTTTTTGTACTCAATGGTCTATATTTATTATTTATCCCTTTACCCAATACGGGTAGCCGACGACAGTTGCAAAAAGAATTTTTGAATAGTTAAACATTTTAAATGTTTTTTTCTCAAAAACATAGCTTATGATCCTTTATTGGAATGAGCTCAGCAAGTTTGGTCCAATGAGGGTTTCAAAAGCTATGTTATTGAAACAAAAAAATTAACAAATAAAATTTGAATGAAGATTCGTGTGAATATGCAAGGTAGTTTTTGGCTGTAGGGTTAAGGTGACATTTGGTGAACAATGGTTAGTTGTGTCTGCAATATGGATATAAAGTCACGTCCAACCAATAGTTTGTACTCATGCAGCCCATTTTAGCAGAACTTCTACTCCAGGAATTGGTGACAGTCTTATTTTATCACAGTAAATGAGCATTGTTTCATTTCCCAAGGCTTGCGGGGTAATTCAGGTTGCTTAAAATAGCTTTATCTGTCAATATGTTATTTGCTGGTCCACAGCCATTGTGTCACTGGCTGCTTCACATATATGATGAAAATGCAGATTCTAAAAACCCACTTTGTAAGAAAAGGGTGAAATCTACTGACAAAGATAAATAAAAACAACAAAGTGGTTTTGTACTTTTGAAAACCAATATACTTTATTTTTTACAGAAATTATGAAATCTAAAAGAAAAAACATGATTTCAAAGATAACAAACTGAGTGCCAAGTGCATGTAAATGGCCCAATATGCTAAACACTCATTCTGTGAATTTCCTTCAGGAAAATAAATTTAAAAAAAGCTCCTTTTTTTTTGGCTAGATCCAGTGAACAAATTTACAATCTTCAAAATTTAAAATATAAAATCTGAACAGCGATATTTGTGAAAAGTGGTGACATTTTTCGGTAGTAATGTTGGGTGAATGTGTGCTTATAGTTTGTGTTTTTTATTAAAAAATTCAATAGAGTTTTGAGAAACAATGGTAATGCATTTGTCTTTTTTTTGCACACACCGCACACAGCAGTGATTGAGTAAAGCAAATTTCAGTGAATGAACTAGTGACTTCTGGGACTGTGCTTAAGATTATTTTTGACTTCACCAACATTGGTAATAATACCAGGAGGGAGACTCTTGTCTACATTTTGCTGTTAATGATTTTCATTTTTGGAAACACACTTATGGAGACAGTCTTAATTCTAATAGCTTATGACCTCTTATTGGGACAACCTCGTTAAACTTGTTCCAATGAAGAGTTATAAGCTATGTTTTTTTCAGTAATTCACAAATATATTTTTGCAAGTGTCGTCTGTTAAATGTGTTGGGCAAAGGGTTAATAATTCATACAATATTGCTTGTCAAGGAGGAACTACTCAAATGTTTCACCATTGTTTCTTAAAACTATGTTTTGAATTTTTTTTTTAAATAAAAAATCTAGAAGTACAAAATAAACATTTAACCCAACATTGCAGCCGAAACTGTCAATGCTTTTCACAAAAATCGTTGTTCAAATTTTATTATTTATATTTTCAATTTTTGTCTCAAAAACATAACATACGACTCCTCTTAGTCTTTGGAACTGTTCCAATGAGGGGTTATAAAGCTATATTTATTAGACAAAAAATTAAAAACTTTGATTTTTGCAAGTATTTTGTTTTTTGCAAGTGTGGTCAATAATCCACAAAGGATAAAGGGTTATTAAACATTTATAGTTTGTAAACCTTTTTGGGAAGGGGACTTTACCCACTATTTATTCGATTTCATGTTGCCAGTTCCGTGAAGGAGTATATTGTTTTTTTTTCACACTGCAGGTAAAAAACAGAGAATGAATTTATAACCTGCATCTGTGGACTCTTTTTTTTTTTTTTTTTTTTCTACTCATTACTCTACTATTACATTGATTTAAGCAAAGTTTGGTGACCTATACTGGGTCTTTGTAATCCTCTGCACACTTGGGACAAAATATCAAATTTTTATCCGAAATTGTTCCCATAATGGAACTGGGAATTTAATAAATTGAATCTTGATGGACGGAGGTGAATGAGCTTGTCCAACAAAACTGAATTTGTTAAATTCCCAGTTCCATTATGGGAACAATTTTTCAGTTGAAGCCTTGTCTCTGACAATTTGGCCTCAGTACATCCAATACAAGCATTTAATGTACTATAACTTGTTTGACAGAGGTCCACATAATCCCTGCTAATTGAATACTCCTGTTAATTGAATAATTTACATTGGCAAAGTGGCTATTCAATTAACATGGTTCCACTGTACCATCAGTTATAGGAGAAACTCTGGTCTGTTTTTTTTTGTTGTGGTTGCTGTTGTGTTGTTAAGGACTTTGTACTTTGGAATACTCTAGTGGAAACAGTTTCAAATTTAAAACACTCATTTGCTTGTAGAGTGTCCACAAGATTGTCCCACAAAACAAGGCTCAATAGCAGATGTGTAGTTGGTTTATAACTAGTTCCTGTTTTTTTTTAAGGGTGTCCCCTTTTATATCCTGTACTGTTGACTCTTTTACTTTTAATACCTTTGGTTAGGGAGCACGGTGGCTCAGTGGCAGACTGTAGGATTTCTATGCTACGGGTTCTTGGGCCAGACACTTTATCCTGGTGCCTACAGGGGGGGGGGGGGGGGAGGGGGGGGGGGGGTTACGGTGATTGCTCCGATAATGCAACTGGGAATTTAAGAAATTCAATCTTGATGGACTGAGGTGAATGAGCTTGTTCAACAAGACTGAATTTGTAAATTTTCTAGTTGCATTATGGGAACAATTTTTTTCAGATGAAACCTTGTCTCTGGTAAGCATTCAATAGAAGTGAGATTAAAGGGCATTTTAGCCATAACCCACTTTACTCATACTATCGATGAAATAAGCATAATAAAATATACACATATTAATAATACTAATTAAGAACAATAGATTGTGCAACGTTATTTGAGTCAAATACATCAGTTAAATTGTCCTTTTCAAAGAAAAAATCCTCAAATGCATCACTATTGTTTCTTAGGCTCTCTCTTGAATTTTTTAATAAAAAATCTACAAGCACAGAATTAAACATTTGTAGTTTGTACAGTTTGTTGTCTTCGTTTGATTTTAAGTTGCCAGTTCCATGAACTGATAAGGACAAATTTTCTTTTTCCTGCTTCATATTGCAGCTGCCACAACGAATAAATTTAGAATCTGAATCTGCAAAGACTTTTTTTGCATGCAGTGCAGGAGAGTGATTGAGTTATGCAAAGTGCAGTGAATGACCCAGTGACTTCTTTGTCTTTGCTTAATATTTCTGGGGCCTCAACTACGTTGGCAATACTATCATTTATAGGAGAAACTCTGGTCTGTTTTGTTGTTGTTAAGGATTTTGTATTTTGGAATACTCTAGTGGAAACAGTTTCAAATTTAAAACACTCATTTGCTTGTAGAGTGTCCACCAGATTGTCCCATAAAACAAGGTCAGCAGCAGATGTGTGGTCAGCTATAAGTAGTTCCTGTTTTTTAGCTCACCTGACTGAAAGTCAGGGTGAGCTTTTCTGATCACTTTTCGTCCGTCGTCCGTCGCCCGTCGTCCGGCGTGAAGGTGGTGTTTGGGTCTTTTTCTTCCAAACCACTGGCCGCATGTTAATGAAATTTCATGTGAGTAGGGGTTATATAGCGGCATTTTGATTTTTGGGCAAATTAGGTTTCGGCTCATATTGAGCAGAGGGGTGGGGCAAAAATGCTCCAATTCTTAAAAAATCTTCTTCTCAAGAACCAGCAATAGCAGAGACTTGATATTTGGTATGCAGCTTCCTTTTGAGGTGTAGACTCAAGTTTGTTCAAGAGAAGTTTGTAGGTCAAAACTTGGCGATGTTATGGGAGGAGCAAAAATTTTGGCCCCACCCCAAATTTCTATTTTTTAAACCGAGAGGCCAATTTGAACCAAATTTTATGTGAGGGCTTATTGGGTCATAAGTACCTAATTTATGCAGAAATTTTTTTTCCTGTAGCCCCGTGGGAACCACAGGAGCTAAAAATAGAAAAAAATTAAAACGCCTATATCTCAAAAACTGCACGGCAGTGAGAATTTTTATTTGGTGTGAAGCTTTCTTGGGACCAACAGAAAGGATTGGTAAAAAAAAATTGCTATCGGTTTTATCATAGGGTACTTTTTCGGGACTCTGAAAAAGTGCTGAGTCAGTATTTTTTAACACAGTAGGCAATGGGAAAAAAAATAAAGAATTGTTTTCTTCCAAACCACTGCTCTAAAAAGCTTTCATATTTTACATATAACATCTTTGGAACATTGATTCACATATTTGTAGAAATCAAATTCCTCGGTCCATATTTGGGTTCCCTATGGGAACCCAAATGTTCAAATTAGTGCAATATGAGGGATATATTTTAAAAATCTTCTTCTTCGGATCCACAAATCAGAAATCTTTTGATATTTGCTATGCATCATCCTTAGGGGGGTGAGATTGATGTTTGTTCAAGCCAAGTCCCTGAGTTCATATTTGGACTCCCTTTGGGAACCCAAATTGTAACTTAGTGCAATACGAGGTATATTCTTTTAAAATCTTCTTCTTCGCATCCACCGGTCAGAATCTTTTGATATTTGGTATACAGTATGCTTAGGGAGGTGAGATTCAAGTTGTTCAAGTCAAGTCCTTCGCTCATATTTGGTCTCCCTGTGGGAGCACAAATTATAAACTCTAGTTCAATATGAGCAATATTCTTTAAAAAAATTTTTTTTTTTCAGATCCACCAGTCAAAATCTTTTGATATTTGATGTACAGCATTCGTAGGGGGGGGGGGGGGGGGGGGGGGGGGGGTGAGAGTGAAGTTTGTTAAAGCCAAGTCCCTTGGTTCATATTTGGGGCTCACTGTAGAAGCCCAAATTATACCAAAATTTTTATTTCCAAACCAAGAGGTCGATTTGAACCAAAATTGATATGAGGGCTTATTGGGTCACAAATACCTAATTTATGCCATAAATTGTTTTCCTGTCCCCCACGGCAACTACAGGAGCTGAAAAATTTTTTTTTTTTTGAATGCCCATATTTCCAGAACTACATGGCACTGAGAATTTTTATACAATGTGAAGCTTCCTTAGGGCCGGGAGAAAGGAATGGTGAAAAAAATGCCATTGGTTTTATCATAAGTACTTTTCCAGGACTAAAAGTGCCGAGTCATCATTTTTTAACACTGTAGGTAATGGGAATAACGTTGAATAATCTTCTTCTCCCAAACCACTGCTTCAGAAGCTTTTGTTTTTGGGTTCCCTATGGGAGCCCAATGTATAACTTAATTCAGTATGAGAAATATTCTTAAAAAATCTTTTTTTTTCTGATACTCCTCTCAGAATCTTTTGATATTTGATTTTTAGTTTTCTTAGAAGCGGCAAATTGAAATTTGTTCAAGTTCTGGTTTATTGATAAAATTGGGCCCAGTAACCAATTCCTGCGTTGAAAGCCCTGTAAAGTGGGCAGTAATAGGCATAAACGATTGACCAAACCTGATATTATAATTATGCCTCTGTAATGATGTAGCCTTAGAAAGTGACCTTAAATTCCAATAAATAAATAGATAAATTATTGAGTACCCAATATGGGGATCTAACATATGAACACTCTGGGTTACTAAGTAGAGAAAACACTTTTATGTTGAAAAACTGATAATAACCACAAGGCAGAATCCCTTGCTATTTTGGTGATATGACTCGGCCAGTATCAGGTGAGCGCCCTCAGGCCCCGTGGGGCCTCTTGTTTTAAGAGCGCCCCACCGATACCTGTCCAGTTGATTCTTTTACTTGATACCTTTGGTTAGGGAGTGCGGTGGTTCAGTGGTAGGGTGTAGGACTTCTATGCTAGGGGTTCTTGGGTAAGGCACTTTATCCTGGTTGCCTACATGGGGGCATGACGAAGCCTTGTACTAAGGCATACAGGACGTAGATGGTGCCTATGTCTTTAACCGCTGTAACCCTGCTTGAGAAGAGCTTAAACAGAATTACAATGCTGAGGAGCTGACAGTTGCTCGTTGATGCATGCTGGTTTTATCCAGGTACTCCGGCTTCCTCCACCCACAAAACTGTCACCGTCACAATTAGCCATTGTGCGTAAGTATGTGACCTTAAACACCAATAATTAAATATTAATAATAATACCTTTGCATGTATTCTGACCTGAATTATTCATATTTTTAATTTTTGTTTCAAAATACTGCACGAGTCCTCTTTGGAACTGTTCCAATGACGGGTTAAAAAGCTATAATTTTTAGACAAAAATTGAAATTTATTTATTTATTGGTATTTAAGATCACATATTTTGGCACAATGGCTAACCACAACATGAGTATCAACTCAAGACCAGGGGTGAGTGTTAATAAGCCATGTTGCCCATTTTAGAGAGGGTTTGCACCTCTCAAGCATTGGTGACTGGGTCCTATTTTACCAGTAAAACAGAGCCTGTTTACTGCAGTGAACAGGCACTGCTTCACTTCCCGGGGTTCCCACGGGGAGTCAAAAATTGTGAGTTATGCAAGTATTTGTTTTTGCAAGTGTGGTCAGTAATCCACATTGGGAAAAAGGTTAAACATTTATAGTTTGGAAACTTTTTTTGTGTGCTGTGCACTCTTTGATTTAAGGTTGCCAGTTCCGTGAAGGAATATATAAAAAAAAAAAAAAAATCTTTTTATTTATTTTTTTTTTCTTGTTTTTTCACACATATGATTTAACCAAAGTTTGGTGAATTATACTGGGTTTTGTATAATCCTCTGCACACTTGGGACAAAATATCAAATTTTCATCCAAAATTGTTCCCATAATGGAACTGGGAATTTAATAAATTGAATCTTAATGGACGGAGGTGAATGAGCTTGTCCAACAAAACTGAATTTGTTAAACTCCCAGTTCCATTATGGGAACAATTTTTCAGTTGAAGCCTTGTCTCCGGCATTCTGGCCTCAGTACATCCAATACAAGCATTTAATGTAATATATCTTGTTTGACAGAGCTCCACACAATCCCTGTTAACTGAATACTCCTGTTAATTGAATAATTTTCTTTGGCAAAGTGGCTATTCAATTAACAGGGTTCCACTGTACTATCGGTTATAGGAGAAACTCTGGTCTGTTTTTTTTTTTGTGGTTGCTGTTGTGTTGTTAAGGATTTTGTACTTTGGAATACTCTTGTGGAAACAGTTTCAAATTTAAAACACTCATTTGCTTGTAGGGTGGCCACAAGATTGTCCCACAAAACAAGGTCAATAGCAGATGTGTGGTCGGCTATAACTAGTTCCTGGTTTTTTTTAAGGGTGTCCCTTTGATATCCTGTACTGTTGACTCTTTTACTTTTAATACCTTTGGTTACAGAGAATGGTGGCTCAGTGGTAGACTAGGATTTCTATGCTACAGGTTCTTGGGCCAGGCACTTGATACTGGTTGCCTACATGGGGGGACGGTGGTTGTTCTGATAATGCAACTGGGAATTTAAGAAATTCAATCTTGATGGACTGAGATGAATGAGCTTGTCCAACAAGACTGAACTTGCTAATTTTCCAGTTGCATTATGGGAACAATTTTTTTCAGATGAAACCTTGTCTCTGTTAAGCATTCAATAGAAGTGAGATTAAAGGGCATTTTAGCCATAACCCACTTTACTCATACTATCGATGAAATAAGCATAATATAATATACACATATTAATAAAATACTAATTAAGAACAATAGATTGTGCAACGTTATTTGAGTCAAATACAACAGTTAAATTGTCCTTTTCAAGGAGAAAATCCTCAAATGCATCACTATTGTTTCTTAGGCTCTCACTTGAATTTTTTAATACAAAATCTACAAGCACAGAATTAAACATTTGTAGTTTGTACACTTTGCTGTCTTCGTTTGATTTTAAGTTGCCAGTTCCATGAACTGATGAGGACAGATTTTCTTTTTTCTGCTTCATATTGCAGCTGCCACAACGAATAAATTTAGAATCTGAATCTGCAAAGACTCTTTTTTTTGCATGCATTGCAGGAAAGTGATTGAGTTATGCAAAGTTCAGTGAATGATCCAGTGACTTCTTTGTCTTTGCTTAATATTTCTGGGGCCTCAACTACATTGGCAATACTATCAGTTATAGGAGAAACTCTGGTCTGTTTTGTTGTTGTTGTTGTTGTTGTTGTTGTTGTTGTTGTTGTTGTTGAGGATTTTGTATTTTGGAATACTCGAATGGAAACAGTTTCAAATTTAAAAACACTCATTTGCTTGTAGAGTGTCCACAAGATTGCCCCATAAAACAAGGACAATAGCAGACGTATGGTCAGCTATAACTAGTTACTGTTTTTTTATGAGTGTCCCACTGATATCCTGTACTGATGACTCTTTTACTTTTAATATCTTTGCATGTATGTTGACCTGAAAAAAAAGACGACATTTAATTAGGCAAACCGTGCACTGACAAAATCCCAAGAGACAAAAATCCTATTCAGACAACATCCCACATTTTTCACACAGATAGAATCCCAACTGACAAAAAAATTCCAGGTATTGGTGGACAAAGTGAATATCCACTTTGCCAGAGAAAAAATATTCAAATAATATGAGTATACAATTAACAGGATTGGGCCATTTTTGCCTTTTTCTAGTGACAAATTGAATTGTGATTTATACCGGTTTGCGGAGAGCATTGTTCATCAGACAGAGCTGATAACAATGTCACGGTTGTTATTTTTTTTTTGCGTTTGGAGGTTATTACGAGGGAATATCTTTTTTAATTTATCAGCTCAGTAACTGAGTTGTGCTATCAAAGATGAAAAATAAAACAGGTGGAAGAAGTTGCATTCTTGAGATCAATAAGTGAATCCTCCGTAATTGTAATAATATTCCGACTTGGTATGAGATGTTTACATTTTTGGGACATAATAATAAAAAAAAGTGTACCCTGACCTGTCTCCAGAAAATGTGTACCTGGGAAATATAAAGTTGCATTTCTTCCTTGTTTGTGGGTATAATTAAATTTGCTCCTTTTTTGGTATTTAGCTTCATTTGGGGCTACTTTACGGGTTTAAGAAATATTTAGAATTATTTTATTTTTTGTGAGTTTTATCATCAAAGTGTTCCCTTCCGAAACACACTCAAATGTGTACCCCAGCCGGATTGTTAATCAAACGGCTCAAACTTTAATCGGATGACAATGGACGTGTTGTAAAAGTTGAGTGCACAACAACTTGATTGAATTACCCTATCTGTCCATTAAGTACAAGTAATGGGCTTCAGTGGATTAAAACATAATTCCCACTCATATGTTTGGGACATTTTTTTTCTTTGCTGTAAAACATAGCTCACGATTCATCATTGTAAGAACCTTTAAATTTAACCTTCACTGAACACATACAAAACAAATTGCTGAATAAGCATTTTTTTTTTCTTGGCAAGGGTGGAGGGAAGGGGTGCTATTAATCATAGCTCATGATTCATCATTGCAATGACATCAACTGAGTTATTTAAAGGAGGGAGCAATAAGAGTTATTTAAAGGAGGGAGCAATGAACTAAGTTTGTTTAAAGGAGGGAGGAATAATGAGCTATGTTTTAAGGCAATACATTGCGGGATTAATAGTCAAAAGATTTACCCTTTAACAAACAATGTCACACACATGCAAAAGAAATTAGTGAATATTGATTTAGAAAAAATAAAAAAAATAAAAAATTGGGGGATGGGGGGTAGAGGGGTTGGTTGCCATTTAAACATAGCTCACAAGTCATCCTGCAATGCCATCAATTTTGTTTCAAGGTGGGAGCATGCAGTTCGACGATTTTACCCCATAGAACATCATGGACACGCCATAGATACCTTACAGAAACATAGGTGTACAGGCCAGAGGTAGACTCCAACACCACCCTCCCCATCCATAGCCTGTAAAAAATCAGGTTTTTGAAGGGGTTTTTTTGGGGTAGGGGAGGGGTGGGTGGGGGGGGACAGTTTTTTTTTCCCTAGAAAAAAAATTATGAAAAGCCCCTGAAAAAAAAAAAAAAATTTCAAAATGCAACACTAGACCATTGTCTGTCTGAAAAAAATGAAAGTGTCAATGACACTGTAGCTCAACTTGTCAAGACATGTACATGTGTCGTATGTGACACAGCAATGACAAACATCTAGGTAATGACCTGATAACAAAGGTACATATAAAGTATTGTAATGGTCTGTACATAAATACTGGCCGTAGCCTGTAACAAATGTATAGGTAAAGTATTGTAAAGGTGGGTGACAGTCAGATGCTAAACTAGAAAAGAAATCTTTGAGTCCCAGAGTGGGTCTGACTGAACCCCAAAATATTTGTTCTCATAGCACAGTGATAAGAAAGGCACCCTAAAACACACTCATTCCTGTCCCAAGGTGAAAACAAAGGTACCCAAGAAGTTTCGTGAAGATAAGTTCATAAATACAAGCTGTATAGAAGTTGTGACAAAAAACCGATTGGATCTAATTTCGGTACAAAAATTAAATGATCACTGGCAGCCATCTTGAATTTTTGGACTGCACTCAGAAACACTTGTTCTCATCCCAAGGCGATAACAAAAGTACCCAAGAAGTTTCGTGAAGATCGGTTCATAAATAAAGCCTCTAGCCCGAGCTGTATTGACATGTGCACTTGCAGTGTATAAGTAGCACTAAATAAATCAAAATTCATCTAATTTGCATAAATTCTGCACGAGAAAAAAACCTGTACTATATGTGATGTATTCCATGTTACTAAATATTCATACAAAAATTTATTCAAATCAGAACTTTCATACAGAAGTTCTGTAGAAAAGACTAATTGCACTAATTTTGGTACAAAATAACTGCTGGTGGCCATCTTGAATTTCGGACCACACCCCAAAACACTAGTTCTCATCCCACGGTGATAACAAAGGTACCCAAGAAGTTTCGTAAAGATCGATTCATAAATACAGCCTCTAGCCTGAGCCATATAGAAGTTGTGTACAAAAAACTGATTGGCCCTAATTTCTCTACAAAATGGCCACTGGTGGCCATCTTGAATTTTTGGACCGCACCCAGAAACACTCGTTCTCATCCCAAAGTGATAACAAAGGTACCCAAGACGTTTCGTGAAGATCTATTCATAAATACAGACTCTAGCCCGAGCTGTATTGACATGTGTACTTACTGTGTGTAGTAAGTAGCACTGAAAAAAGGTAGTTTTCACATTTTTTTTTATCTCAGACTTGTGCGAAAAAAAATATGAAACTGTCAAAAAATATTAAATATTCCTTGTTAAACCAATAAAGGACCCCCAAATGAAGCTACATACTGAAAATGAGCATATTATTATACCCAAAGAAGAAAGAAGAAAGAAATAAAACTTTATTATTCCACAGTACACAATTTGTGGAGCTGGTCGGGGTACACATTTTAATGTGTCCCTGTACATTTGAACTATTTCGTTGTAATTACAATCAAAAATTAGAATACTGTGCTATGTACGAAAAAATGTTGTCTTGGGGGAGGGAGGGGGATTAGAGTGATGAAAAAATTTAATCTGGGCTTTTTCACAGTTGAATTTAAAAGATCAGTACATCACATTAATTACTAAAGCCCCTCAAGTTTTGTTGTTTTTTTTCTTGGAACTGCATACTCATGAAATTTTTGATAAGTTATTGTTTAGGTTATAAAAAATACTGAAATGTATGCATGTTCACAAATTTTTGTTGTTTTTTTTGTCACAATTTGTGAGTGAATGGCCTTAGCCATTCTCAAATAAATTGTCACAAAAACAAATTTCATGTGCATGGATTCCTATTTTTACCAAGCTTTTATTTAGGTTCTATTAATATTGAAATGTATGCATATTCACGAAATTTGTTTTGTGACAATTTGCTGGTGAATAATGACCTTAGCCATTCTCAAATAAATTGTCACAAAACAAATTTTATGAGCATGGATTCTTATCTTTTGCCAAGTTTCCGTTTTTAGGTTACCAAGTTTTTGTTCAGGTTCTGTTAAATATTGAAATATATGCATGTTTACAAAATTTGTTTTGTGAAAATTTGTTGTTGAATGGCCACAGCCATTCTCAAATATGGCCACAGCCATTCTCAAATAAATTTTCACAAAACAAAAATTTTATCTCGATGGATTCCAATTTTTATCAAGCTTTGGGTTCTATTAAATACTAATGTATTCAATTGAGTTCACGTAATTTGTTTTGTGACAATTTGTTGGTGAATGGCCTTTGTCATTCTCAAATAAATTGTCACAAAACAAATTTTTCATGTCCATGGATTCCTATTTTACCAAGCTTTTGTTTAGGTTACCAAGTTTTCGTTTAGGTTCTATTAAATATTGAAATGTATGCATGCATGTTCATGAAATTTTGTTTTGTGACAATCTGTTGGTGAATGACCTTAGTTAGCCATTCTCAAATAAATTGTCACAAAACTAATTTCACGAGCATGGATTCTTATTTTACCAAGTTTTCATTTAGGTTCTATTAAATATTGAAATGTATGCATGCATGTTCATGAAATTTTGTTTTGTGACAATCTGTTGGTGAATGACCTTAGTTAGCCATTCTCAAATAAATTGTCACAAAACTAATTTCACGAGCATGGATTCTTATTTTACCAAGTTTTCGTTTAGGTTCTATTAAATATTGAAATAATATATGCATGTTCACGAAATTTGTTTTGTGACAACTTTCTTGGTGAACAGAATTTCATGAGCATGGATTCTTATTTTTGTCAAGTTTCTGTTTAGGTTACTAAATTATTAGTTTAGATTCTATTAAATATTGAAGTGTATGCATGTTGATGAAATTTGTTGTTTTGTGACAATTTTTTGGGTGAATGGCCTTAGCCATTCTCAAACTGTTACAAAACAAAAATTTCATGTCCATGGGTTCCTATTTTTACCAAGCTTTCGTTTTAGGTTACCAAGTTTTCGTTTTAGGTTCTATTAAATATTGAAATGTATGCATGTTCACGAATTTTGTTTTGTGACAACATTGTTTGTGAATGACCCTAGTTAGTTATTCTCAAATAAATTTCATTTAGGTTTTTCGTTTAGGTTCTATGAATTTCAGAAACTTGTTTGTTTTGCCATTGTAACATTTTCTGTATTCATGTTATGGTAGCAGAGGTTTTTACTACGTGGAAAGCACTTGTCCTCCTATCCCTTTTTGCTCAATAGTTATGGCAAATAAAAATATGTTTAAAGTATAAAATACTGAAATGTATGCATGTTCACAATTTTTTTTTTGTGACACAGTGACAATTTTGTTTGTGAATGGCCTTAGCCATTCTCAAATAAATTGTCACAAAACAAATTTCATGAGCATGGATTCTTATTTTTACCAGGGCTTTTTGTTTAGGTTACCAAGTTTTCATTTAGGTCCTATTAAATATTAAAATGTATGCATTTAGAGATGGCGGTTTTTCAATTTCATGTCGGTTCCAGTTTCCAATGTACAAACATAATATATTGCACTTGCATATAAGAAGATGTATTTAGTGCCAGACAGTGTCACAGGGACACCCTTTCCAAGGAAACACACCTGTATAATATACCGATACTTCGATTTCCTGAGCACAATGTACTTGCATAAATTATCTTAAGAGTTTAAAGTTTTAGAAATACAATTTTTATTTTACCAAGTTCTCGTTTAGGTTCCATGAAATACTGAAATATATGCATGTTCACGAAATTTGTTTTTGTTACAATTTGTTGGTGAATGGACTTAGCCATTCTCAAATCAACTGTCATAAAACAAATTTCTTGTTCATGGATTCCTATTTTCCCAAGCTTTCGTTTAGGTTCTATTAAATATTGAAATGTATGCATGTTCATGAAATTTGTATTGCGACAATTTGCTGATGAATGAACTTTTAACCATTCTCAAATAAACGAATGTCAGACACTCCCCCCCCCCCCCCCCTAACAATTGCCCCCCCCCCCCCCCCCCCCAAATTGGTCATTTCCCCCCAGACATCCCACCAAAGTAGTCATCACCACACCCCCAAGTAGTCATCCCCCCAAAGGTGGTGATCATTCAACAGTGAAAAAAATACAAGTTCCAGTCTTTTATTTACTTCAAAACATGCTCAACATATAAAATAAACATCATAAAATGTAGCACACTCATAAAAAAAATAATACTCAGTAGAGGTGGGGTTCGAAAAATTACGATTCATAGAACTACATAGACAGCACATAGCACACAGATACCAAAAAGCTGTATATAGACTGTTACATTCCCTAAACCCTCCTTGAATTTGTTTGTTTGTTCATCTAGTTGGAATTTTAAATAGCCATTTAATTTGGGACTCCATCAGTCCCAAATTAAATGGCTGTTTAAAATTCTAACTAACTGAACAAACAAATCCAATTTTTTTGTTTTTACCCCCTCCAACTTTTTTTAACATTTTTTTTCAGTGTACTGTAATTTTAGTTGAAAAATCAAAATAGTCTTGATTTTTTAGCTGGCCAAAAATGCTCACCTAAACCACATAATATACAGACCTCCTAGCCTCTTCCCAATTTGCCACTAAAAAAGCCAGAACAAAAAAAATAGGATTTGTTTGCTTGTTCATCTAGTTGGAATTTTAAACAGCCATTTAATTTGGGACTTACGGAGTCCCAAATTAAATGGCTGTTTAAAATTCCAACTAGATGAACAAACAAACAAATTAATTTTTTTGTTTTTACCTCCTCCAACTTTTTTTTAACATTTTTTTTCAGTCCTCCCGTTTTTAACATGGGATGAAATGGTTTCGCGCGCCGAAGACACGCAAGGACAATTTGGGGGGCAAGCCCCTTTCGACCTTCTTTAACAGTGTGTGATTCGGTTTGTTTGTTCTGGCCGTGGTAAAGGAGGAAAGTGTTAAGATGCTTAGCGGCGTCTATGATTTCATCTGCTTTTCTTAGGAGGAGGTGGCTGAGTTGGTGATACCCCCTTTGCTGGTGTTGAAGGAGTGGTGGAGGGCTGACTCGGTTGGTAAGGTCTGGCCCTCACAGCTGCCGGTGGTGAAGAGCTTTTTGGTGTTGTTCTCAAGTAGTGGTTGCTGAGACTCTCTAATCCTATTCTGAGCATGTTGCCTTTGCACCCGCGATCTCTCAAGGCCTTAATATGGGCTTGTAGAAATACAAGGTGGTCATCGTCTCTGGCCTTTTCTCCTAGGATACTTTCCACGGACTCCGGGGTGTTTGCTTCCTGGATGGTGTCCCGGTTGGAAAACGCAGGAAGAGCAAGAGTGGGTTTAGCGACATGTGCGATGTCAGCCTCAACTTCCTGCTCCACAAACAGACTATCCTCCTCCATCTCCTCTTCGGGGGAAGAGTGTGATGGGCTGGAGGTTAGACTATTACCTGGTGAACCAGCGTCCTCCGGACCTTCCACCGGAGTGGAGGGTACCGAGCTGGACGTGGAACGGACAGGGGTAGCAGGCATTGAGCATTCAATGCCATGATTAGCCTCCCTCTCTTCCTTCTCCGTCCTTTTCTTTTCCATGAACACCGTCAGTCGGCGGGCATCGCGTCGTCTGGCGGAAGGTCCCTTTTTTTCTTTTCCTTTTCTTCTTCTGGCTGTCCTTTGTCTGTGTTCGGCGCTTGTCATCATCCTTTTGCAGGTCCGAGTCACTTGGAGGGTGACCAGTGCGGGGGGAAATCCCCTCACGAAAGGTACTACACCTCTCCAAGGACGTCGGTTCGGCTTCTCTATCAAAATCCACTGTCAGGTGAATTTTACCCTTGAGCACCTGGATACTCCAGGAGGTAGCAAGGGTAGCCTCCACTCTGACAAGTGTTTCCTGGATGACAAGTGGGAGCTCCATTGTTTAGTAGTTAGCACCTTGGAGTCCAAGGTGTGAATGGATGGATGATTTTTAACATTGATTCTGTGGGCATATTTATAAGCAATATCCACTCCATGTTACTGAAGCCCAAATCTTCAAATTTAATCCCTGTTTGGTTTCTCTGTTCAGAAATTAAAATTCTGCTTGTAAAATGTGTGAAGAGTAATAGTTAGCTGACAGTATATGTTTTCAGAGCAATGGATGAACTGCAACAGTTTTTACAAACATGAAAGGATTATGTTGACTAGTTTCATGACAGTTTTCACAGTCAAATTGATGGTTTAGTGCTTTTACAGCAATAAGTCTACTAATGATGTGCATTCTCTCATTCCCACTAGGGGCTTTTCATGACCTTTTTTCATTCTTTCTTGAAAAAAACAGGTCAGCAATGTTTGATTGCAGCATGTAAATTCTACATTTTTCAACTAAAATTACAGTACACTGAAAAAAGGGGAGGACTGAAAAAAAATGTTAAAAAAAGTTGGAGGGGGTAAAAACCCAAAAATTGGATTTGCTTTTTCATCTAGTTGGAATTTTAAACAGCCATTTAATTTGGGACTGATGGAGTCCCAAATTAAATCGCAGTTTAACATTCCAACTAGATGAACAAACAAACAAATTCAAGGAGTGTTCAGGGAATGTAACAGTCTGTATACAGCTATATGGTATCTCTGTAGTTAGGACAAAACCCCCTCGGACAAAACACCCTCGAACAAAACCCCCTCAGGACAAAACACCCTCGGACAAAACCCCCTCACTTTTACTGACAAAATGGACAAAACCCCCTCACTTGAGAAAAAAATGATGATGAAAAAAATGAGGTGATAAATGTTGACGTGAATAAATAAAAAGAATATTTAAACAAATATAGAGTTTTATTAAATTTGTTTGCAGGTAATTGTAATTAATATTTAATGACATATATATATATAATACTGACAACATGTAACAGCTAGCGATCTTTTTCACACAGAACTATAGAACATACAAATATTATATTAATTAGGATCATCTTGCCTTACAAATTACAACATCTATAAAGTAATTATCCAATGATAATAAATCTAATTGACACTCACAAAAATTCAATGTGGTTCAAGTCGTGTTTTTGAGTTACCCTGGATCATGTAAAAAATAGAATCTACAACGGATCCCTATTTTGTAGCTCTATTTACAAAACTCGTCCAGTAAATTAGGTCTTGGCCTCGCTAAAGCTCGGCCAATACCTAATTTACTGAACTCGTTTTGTAAATAGAGCTATAAAATGGGAACCCGTTGTAGATCCTCTATTTATTACACAAATCTAACCTGTGATATGGATACCATGTAAGGTTTTTACCGTGTTGACGGACGGACGTATAGGTGAAGCACTATATTTTTAAAACTGTTTCAAATATATGAGTGAAGTTTCTAAAACCGAATACAATAACCAACATATTTCAAGAAGTCTGCCACATTGAGTTTACCCTCACGCCTATCCTCACACAGTTTTACAAGTTTCTTCTGAAGTTTAACTGTGTGTTTTCTTTGACGTTTTGGTGGAGGTTCACCTCGTTCATGTCTAAGGAGAGTTGTAGAGACCAATACCTGGTCTTTCTTGAGACTGTCTATTACTCTCCAGACTGTTGGATGTGCATGGCCTACAAGTTTCATAAACCCATTATTCCAACCTTCACAAATGTTATTTGTGCAAGCATTACCACAAACTGTTATGTCATGCACATTCCAAACTGGAGGTGGAAACATAGGCGGTAAGCGCCTGACTTTAATTGGGGCAAGTGTTCCATCAGGTCGAGATGGTGGTTTGATAGTTCTATAAGACCCAGTCACATATGTATTGTTAAAATAGGCCAAGAGAGGTTCTAGTCCATCAGGGGTGACATCTCGCAGATGTGACATGCCTTCATGAATGTCATCTACTGGCAGAAAGGCTAGACTGTCCAACATTCCTCAAAAATGCTTAACATTGTCATCCTCCCTGTAACAGGTTACCAAACCCAAACTCTGAATTTTGCGCCACGTACTTTGAGTCAAATGATAAAAACATCCATGTATAACAAGTTGTGGACTAAATATTTCTGTCGCTGCCTTCATTGCAGCTATTTCAAAGTCCATTGTAATGGTCGTTGGGTCTACTTGGAATCCTAAAGTTTCACAATAGTCCTGAATTGCCCCAAACAGTTCTTCATATGTAGATTGTTTTTTGTCCACCAACAGAGCATACACACAAGCCACTGAACTTTCACCAAGGGCAGCATGGATTACATACAGCTGGTTAAAGAGTTTTGGTGCCACATTAAAAGTTCCATCCATAAACCAAGATGAGGAATTAGCGAGATGTCTTAACCCTTCATTGGTAGCAAACACCAACATACGGTTGGTACTGTCAACACCATTATCATATATTAGAAAAGAGTCTCCATCTGATGATAATGCCCACTCTCCCTCAACTATCAACTCTGATAAAGTCTTTGGGCTCTGTGGCAAATATTTAGCTCGTTCACGACGGAGAGAACGCTTCACGGAGTTGATATCCCCAATGGCAGCTCGTACGGAAACGGGAGCTGTTGCAATAGTGTCTGTCAGGAGCTGGCTGTTTGTACCTCTTGAACCTGGAGCCCGCTCTTTCATCTTTGCACGTAGTTTTGTTGCCTCAACGCCGCCATTTTTAGGATCATGCGAATGTTCGGTGGAACTAAAAACAGAGTTCATTTCAACATTTGTAGTAACAGCTGCCTTACACAAAAATGCTGATCTGTTTGAGCACTCCCATCGGATTTTATTTTGACGTGTGTATTTCTTAGTATACATGTAGCCATCAAGCACAAGTTTCAGACCACCTTTGTGGTTTTTGATAATCTCCATAATATAGCACTAATTGACAATATTTTGAATACTGAGAAAGCATCACAAAACTGGCATATTTATAACATTATGACAGAGAATGTTCTTCTAAAACTTTGTCATGCCAGTGTAATAAAACAACATAAATGGTTATTGAAGTCAGCAAAATTAAAAAATTGAAAGTGCAGATAGCTTGCAAAATGGTATTACTAAAACAACAAAGCTATACCTCAAAGAAGTAATGGAACAGAAGACACAAGCTAGTTTCCCAGCAATTTGAGCAAAATTGAAAAATTGAAAGTGCAGATAGCTTGCAAAACGGTATTACTAAAACAACAAAGCTATACATCAAAGAAATAATAGAACAGAAGACACAAGCTAGTATCCCAGTACTTTGGAGATTTGTTGTTATAACAACAACAACAGCCATCTGTACTTTTAATGGTTAAGTACAGATGACTTGCAAAATGGTGTTACTGAAACACAAGACACAAGTTAGTATATATATAATGTCTGAGGGGGTTTTGTCCTGAGGGTTTTTTTCCCTGAGGGGTTTTTGTCCTACGATGCAAAAAATGAGGGGGTTTTGTCTGATGGGGTTTTGTCCTGAGGGGGTTTTGTCCTGTTACCGTGCTATCTATGTAGTTCTATGAATCGTAATTTTTCGAACCCCACCTCTACTGAGTATTATTTTTTTTGTGAGTGTGCTACATTTTTAGTCGAGTTGTGACGAAGTCAAACTCGACTTATAGTTTGGTGAATGGCGGGCGGACGGGCGGGCGTAAACAATTGGTTTCCGGATGATAACTTGATAGAACCCTATTGATTTTGGACATGCTATGTCGAAGGTCAAGGTCACAGTGACCTTGAACGTAGTAAATCTTAAACAATTGGTTTCCGGATGATAACTTGATAATGGTTCAACTCACATTCAAGAAACTTCATAGGTAGATTGGCCTTGGTGAGGGGAAGAACCCTATTGATTTTGGACTCACTATGTCAAAGGTCAAGGTCAACGTGACCTTGAACATAGTAAATCCCAACAATTCCTTTCCGGATGATAACTTGATAGTAGTTCAACCTACATTCATGAAACTTCATAGGTGGGTTGGCCTTGGTGGGAGGAAGAACTCTATTGATCTCGGACTCACCAGATCAAAGGTCAAGGTCACAGTGACCTTTAACATAGTATATCGCAACAATTGGTTTCCGGATGATAACTTGATAGTGGTTCAACCTAGAGTCATGAAACTTCATAGGTGTGTTGGCCTTGGTGCGAGGAAGAACCCTATTGATCTTGGACTCACCAGGTCAAAGGTCAAGGTCACAGTGACCTTGAACATAGTATATCGCAACAATTGGTTTCCGGATGATAACTTGATAGTGGTTCAACCTAGAGTCATGAAACTTTACAGGCGTGTTGGCCTTGGTGCGAGGAAGAACCCTATTGATCTTGGACTCACCAGGTCAAAGGTCAAGGTCACAGTGACCTTGAACATAGTATATCGCAACAATTGGTTTCCGGATGATAACTTGATAGTGGTTCAACCTAGAGTCATGAAACTTTACAGGCGTGTTGGCCTTGGTGTGAGGAAGAACCCTATTGATCTTGGACTCACCAGGTCAAAGGTCAAGGTCACAGTGACCTTGAAGATAGTATATCGCAACAATTGGTTTCCAGATGATAACTTGATAGTGGTTCAACCTAGAGTCATGAAACTTTACAGGCGTGTTGGCCTTGGTGCGAGGAAGAACCCTATTGATCTTGGACTCACCAGGTCAAAGGTCAAGGTCACAGTGACCTTGAACATAGTATATCGCAACAATTGGTTTCCGGATGAGAACTTGATAGTGGTTCAACCTAGAGTCATGAAACTTCATAGGTGTGTTGGCCTTGGTGCGAGGAACTGTTGTCACAACTCGACATTGGATCGGTGATCCTGAGCGGCATTTTATGATGTTTATTTTTTATGTTGAGCATGTTTTGAAGAGAATAAAAGACTGGAAATTGTATTTTTTCACTTTTGAATGATCACCAACTTTGGGAGGGGGGGGAATGAATACTTGGGGGGGGGGGGACTATTTTTTTCTGGAGATGACCAATTTGGGGGAAGTGATGGGGGGGGGAGTGTCTTGCACCCAAATAAACAGTCACTAAACAAAAATTTCATCCCCCATGGATTCCTATTTTCCCCAAGGTTTTGTTTAGATTACCAGGTTTTCGTTTTAGGTTCTATTAAATATTGAAATGTGTGCATGTTCACAAATTTTTTGTTTTCTAACAATTTTGTTGGTGAATGACCTTATTAGCCATTCTCAAATAAATTGTCACAAAACAAATTTCCTGTCCATGGATTCCTATTTTACCAAGCTTTCGTTTAGGTTACCAAGTTTTTGTTTGGGTTCTATTAAGTACTGAAATATATGCATGTTCATGAAATTTGGTTTCTTTTGTGACAATTTTTTTTGGGTGAATATTCTTAGCCATTATGTAATAAATTGTCACAAAATAAATTGCACAAGCATGCATTCCCATCTCAAAGGTTTTTATTTCGATTGTATGCCTTGTCTTTTGTGATAATTTTAATTGCGCATGCACTTAGCCATTCTCAATAAATTGTCACAAAACAAATAACATGAGCATGGATTCTTATCTAACCAAGTTCAGGTTGTTGAGCAGTATAGGCCTATTTGCAGACGATACTTCTTTATATCTAATTATAGAAAACCCCGAACAAGCCTCGACAATAATTAATCAAGATCTGGCCACAATTGAACATTGGGCCAAAACATGGTTGGTAGAGTTCAATCCAAATAAAACTGAGAGTATGCTAATATCTCGAAAAAGTAGCCCTACTTTCCATCCACCATTATTCTTTGGTGGTTCTCAGATATCTGAAGTCGTTAATCATAAACATCTGGGAGTCATATTAAATAGCACGTGTACATGGAATGATCATATGGACCATATTTGCGCAAGGGCCTGGTCTCGGTTAGACTTACTTAGGAAGCACAAATTTAGCTTAGACCGTGATGTCTTAGAAAAAATATATTTTGCTTTTATCAGGCCCCCTCCTTGAATACACCGACACTGTTTGGGATAATTGCTCTGTAACTAAAGTGGAGGAAATGGAAAAAATCCAGATTGCTGCGGCAAGGATTATTACTGGGGCAACCGTCAGTGCTAGTAAGTCCTTACTTTATACAGAAACAGGATGGGAACCGTTGCAAGATAGACGCTACAAACACAAGTTAATCCAGTTCTTTAAAATGTACCACCGTATGGTTCCTCCGCACATCTCCAGTAAAATCCCGCCACGTGCTTCCTGGACCAATCCTTCACTAAGTCTTCGATCAGGTCAAAACAACCGTGTTCCGTTCTGTCGGACTGAGCTGTATAAATCTTCCTTCATACCCAGCGTTACTGACCAATGGAATAATTTGCCCTTGTCCGTGCGTGAAAACTCATCATTGACGAACCTCACGACTTTTCTAAACGGTGGCAACCGACGACCGCCAAGGTTCTACTGTAGATCAAAATCTCGCACAGCCCAAATATATCATTGTAGATTGAGACTAGGATGTAGTAACCTCAATTTTCATTTATATCACAACCACTTATCACCAACCCCTCTATGCCAGTGTGGAGAGGAAGAGACTCCCTCTCATTTTCTCCTGCATTGTCCAATTTTCTCCGATGCTCGTAATTATTCAATTAATCTCCTTCCGTTTGGAGCGGACTCCTCTACACTTCTATTCGGTTCAGAATTCCTGAGTAATGATGACAACAGCCTTATCTTTGAAGTGGTACACGACTTTATTTTATCAAGTAAGCGATTCATTAATTAACCCCAATGTAGTACTAGCCCATTTTATATACTTACTATAATAAATACCAACTCACAATTAATATCAAGATGATCTCCGTGGGAATGCCTGTAAATTAATCTACACTTGTTTACAGTGGTAAACAGGCGAAGCCATACTGTTCAACCGTGACTCTGTTATCATTGCTTGGGTGAAAGTCCTCCAAATGGGCGTCTTGGGTGGCAAATAATTGGAGTTACCTTGATTATACTTCTATCTTACGTCACGCTTAGTCATTTCGCATAGGCGTGTGACTTTAGACACAAACAAATAACTCTGCGCAATGAATGCATTCACCCCGCATTTTCCAACTTTTCTTGCAGCCCAACCCATCCCTAACCCATCCCTGACTGTTTCCATACAAGATTAGTTACTGTCGCTATTCAAACGCTTGTATAATGCAGATAAACACTGTTTGTACTTGATACTCATACCTGCTATTGTCATCGACGATTCTTTGTGATCTTGTGTAGGTGGAAACGGCCTTATATAAGCTTTCAGCTTACTGCCGAATTCACATTAATGTTGGCAATTTATCTGTTATCGTTTGTTTTTTTTGCAATAAATACTGTTTAAACTAAGTTCAGGTTGTATAAAATATTTACTAATTTCTAAATTTTGTGAGAATTGACCGAGTTTGTCTTCGTGTTTTTTGTCCATATTTTCATAATCCACCAAATGGACAACGAATTATTCCCCACTGAACCGTTTTTGTTTTACTGCTAACACATCTCACCATTTGCCCCCAGCTAACAAATTCACAAACAATGGAGAGGAAACCGCAAGCAAAAAAAGATTGTTCGGCAGAAAATATTGGACATCCCGCGCAAACTCACATTTTTTTTAATCATCGAAATGTAAAAAAAATTCTGACCAGTGAAACGTTTTTAATGGGAATTCAAAACACGAAAATAGGAATAGGAGCTTTTGTCCTTATTACCGGCTGCATTCGATAATACACGTATTCCCTTATATTTGAGCAGAGTGTATTGATCGAAACTAGGTTTTATCCCTTATTTATCTTGATTGTAACACGACCAAGCGTCAACGGTGACTTCGATGTCGTCCATGCACAGGCGTCTGGTGCTTGGATCGTGAAAAATACGTATGCGTATTTCCGCTTCGGCACTGATATTGGTTTCCTCAGCAGCTCAGGTTGTGCAAAAAAACATAGGACTACATCGAAGTGATCGGTAACGCTTGGCTGTGTTAAAATTACGTCAAATGAAGGATAAAAAATAGTTTGGATCAATAAACTCTGTCCACATATACAGAGGTACGCGTGTTATCGAATACGACCGGTAATAAGGGCGAAAGCTTGATATATATTTCTATTTTCGTGTTTTGAGTTCCCATTAAAAAGTTGGTGGGCAATTTTAGCAGATATTTGAATGGGAGGAACCTGAACGTAGAGGGTAGCCACCACGTTCAAATCGCTGAATTACAAAGATCGTTAATACCTCATGTCACTTTGTAGTTATTTCTTGGAAAGTACCGTTTCGTGCTTTCAAATAAAATAATTGCAAAAATAATTTGGAGGTAATATAAAAAGGTTAATTATCCAGTTTTCTGTTACTTAATTTTTTATTTCTTTAAGTGTTTTCGTTTCTTTACAACAGTGTAGGCTTATCATTTCAAAATCATGATAATAACGGAAATAAAAGACATGTTGGGAACATTTTTTTGTGTTATTTTTTAAAAATAAGAATAAAAAATAGTGGTCCTAGTCAAAAATTCTTTAAAAAAAGGTGATAACTTATTAACAAACTTTCCAGGTTTTTATTGGGTACGTTCGCTATAATATGTGCTATGGTCTGGTTATCTATTTCTTTCACTTCTTCCTCCTGGTATTTAAATGAAAGACGTCTTGCAACCTCCATTTTTGTCTTCCTGTTGACCAGGATGTCCGTTTTTCTACTGTCCTCTCTATTTTGCACTTGAGAAATATTTTCCAATTTTATTGGAGTCTTTGCATTGGTCGCTTCTTGAAATTTGGCGTGTTTTTCAGAATCAAAACAGATCAACTTTTGGTATTTGCTAATGTCCGTTTGTAGTTTTGCAATAAAATACCTATTGTTTGCAGCGCTGATTTTCATTGGCGACACATCTTGAATGAAGCCTAAAAACTGATTCGGTTCGCCTGGCGAATCTTCAAATTGTCTCTTTGCCATTTTTTGTGAGTTCTCTGCAGTATGGAAGCTGTTATTAGAGTGACAATACTGGCATTTGAAACGTTATAAATACATTTGGTACAAGTCTTTTCTGCGACAATGATCACGTGATATGATGAAGGTGGAGCTTCATTAGAAATGAAGGCATGTTTTTGTTTTTAGTCGAGTTGTGACGAAGTCAAACTCGACTTATAGTTTGGTGAATGGCGGGCGGGCGGGCGTAAACAGTTGGTTTCCGGATGATAACTTGATAGTGGTTCAACTCACATTCATTAAACTTCATACATAGGTTGGTCTTGGTGGGAGGAAGAACCCTATTGATTTTGGACATGCTACGTCGAAGGTCAAGGTCACAGTGACCTTGAACATAGTAAATCTTAAACAATTGGTTTCCAGATGATAACTTGATAATGGTTCAACTCGCATTCATGAAACTTCATAGGTAGATTGGCCTTGGTGAGGGGAAGAACCCTATTGATTTTGGACTCGCTACGTCAAAGGTCAAGGTCACAGTGACCTTTAACATAGTATATCGCAACAATTGGTTTCCGGATGATAACTTGATAGTGGTTCAACCTAGAGTCATGAATCTTCATAGGTGTGTTGGCCTTGGTGCGAGGAAGAACCCTATCGATCTTGGACTCACCAGGTCAAAGGTCAAGGTCACAGTGACCTTGAACATAGTATATCGCAACAATTGGTTTCCGGATGATAACTTGATAGTGGTTCAACCTAGAGTCATGAAACTTTATAGGTGTGTTGGCCTTGGTGCGAGGAAGAACCCTATTGATGTTGGACTCACCAGGTCAAAGGTCAAGGTCACAGTGACCTTGAATATAGTATATCGCAACAATTGGTTTCCAGATGATAACTTGATAGTGGTTCAACCTAGAGCCATGAAACTTTACAGGCGTGTTGGCCTTGGTGCGAGGAAGAACCCTATTGATGTTGGACTCACCAGGTCAAAGGTCAAGGTCACAGTGACCTTGAACATAGCATATCGCAACAATTGGTTTCCGGATGAGAACTTGATAGTGGTTCAACCTAGAGTCATGAAACTTCATAGGTGTGTTGGCCTTGGTGCGAGGAAGAACCCTATTGACCTTGGACTCGCCAGGTCAAAGGTCAAGGTCACAACTCGACATTGGATCTGTGATCCTGAGCGGCATTTTTTTTGTTGTGAAATCACATGAGTGCATGTCACGCTCTCGATAATTCTCAGCTATTCATCTTTCACTGCAAGAATTCCCTTGTTAGTTGTCAGTTTTCACAGTGCCTCCTCCTATTCACATTCAGTTTTCCAAATGCATATACGTTAAACTTTATCAAAAGCACACACCCGCACATGAAAGCGACATGAATTACACGATGTCACATACATTTCAATTGTTCGGCAACTTTCAGAGGATTTCAAATTGCACTGAGTTCTCAGTTCAATGTGCTAACAGATAGTTCTCTCGTCTTTGAAGTTCCAAGGTTATGGAAACATTCAATTAACTCTTTTTCTGCCGCGTAGATTCCGTTCGAATGCAGACAAAGTCGGCTCGCGAGAAAAGTCGGCCCCAAACAAAGTCGGCCGATGAGGGAAGTCTGCCCCAAATACCGAAATAGTGTATCAAAATTTCAGTAAATAATAGGTGATAACGCTGTCTTGTGTTTTTTTTTTATCACTGATAATACCACTACCTAACATCAGTTCCTAGAAAGCTGTTTGGGCTTTCTAGGAATTAATAATGTTATGTAGTGGTATTTTGAATGGTAAAAAACAAAACAAACTACATTGTTTCATACATCTCAGTGGTGTACTGAAGGATCGACATTACGTCAGAAAACAGAAATAGTGTATCGAAATTTCAGTATATAATAGGTGTGATAATGCTCTCTTGTTTTTTTATCACTAATACCAGTACGTGACATCAATTTCTAGAAAGCACTTTGGGCTTTCTAGGAATTAATGTTACGTACTGGTATTTTGAATGATAAAAAAACAAGACATTTTTTCATACATCTCAGTGGTGTTCTTACAAAATCCACCAACCCCCAAAAGTGTGTGGGGGGAGGGGGGAGGGGGGTTTGCCACCGAAGCATCCCAATCTCATCCCCGCCAGACCCTCCTCCCCGTGCAGAAAGAGAACTTGACCAATGTCCTACAAGACCATCGGCACATGCTCTCGGCCATTTGACGAAATACACTTCTGCACTGAACGCAGGCCTGGCATTCTTTAGGAGTGCTGCACGCCTAGAAAAAAATTGAGGAGGGCAATAGAACACATTGGAACTCAGTGGACGATTTGTCAATGTTGTATTGATTCGTAATAATTCATGCCCATTCTGTGTCGGATTTCAACACACTTTGAGTGCAGAAGACAGTCACATAAGAATTGAATGCAACATTTTGAATAATGAGAAGATCTGTGTGCCAATTTTTTTCCAATATGTAGCTGAATGTTGTACAATTTTTCAATCACAATAGTAAAATCTTGAAGTGAGTATAACCAAAATAGCATACAAGTATATGCATTGAATGTTCCAGGTGCAATAGTACTCCAAAGCAGTCTGAAGAGGGCAACTGTTTTGCTCTCCTTGATTTTCTAGACTGCCATGCAGGCCTGTAAACTCTACTCTTATTATAAGGAGGGAAATTTTTTCCTGTAGTTTGTGGGGCGGATTTCTCTCAAATTGTTGGGCCGACTTCTCCCATGGGGCCGAGTTCTCTTGCAGTTTGCGGGGCCGACTTCTTTCGTGGAACGACTTTTCCGAAATTGTTTGGACCGACTTCTCCGGGGCTGAGTTCGCAATGGGCCGACTTTTCTGTATCCCATTTCGTGCGTAACTCGTGTAACACGTAACACATTCACATATAATAGCAACGAGCACCGGAACCGTCGACTCTGAAGGATGGGAATCTGTATCGATTAAAAGGATGGATACGGCCGATAACGGTTCCAGTACGGATTGCAAACCCTGCAGCTGCATAACATTGTTCTGGGGCTTATTTCAGATGACTCCAGGTGAAACTTTTTTTTTTTTAGCCAAAGTTAGCCAGGTTCAAGCTGAAAAAAATGGCCAACCTTTTTCCCTAACTTGCTTTGGAAAAGCAGTTGGGGGGGGGGGGGTGGGGCTCTTGATTGACTGACTTACTAGTGTTTTACGTCATTGACAGCAAGCATAAAGTCCAGTTTTGACAATCATTTATACTGATGTTGCCCACTTACTGCGCGATTGGACCCCAACAGCGTTGGTTACCTGGTCCTATTTCAGAAGTGGAGGAAAACAAATCTACCTCAGTAGACATGTGGACCTTCATCTACTGGCCGTCCCATCGGGGGCCGGGTAGCTCTAGGATCGATCTCAGATGCTAGCACAATTGCCTGGAGAGGGCCACCGCTTCCACCGTGGAGGAGGAACACCAACCCACAAACCCACGTCTCGGCTCCAAGTCCATTGATAATGGCTGCGGCATCTCTGCGGTTCAGGCGAAATCTTCTATCCCCCCCCCCCCCACCCCAACTAAACATTTAACACATACGCCTTTTTAACGAGAATCTTGCCTACCATTGGGCGAAACAACCTATTTATTTATTCATGCTTAACGGCATTGTCAGTATCTGCGCTAGATCATGGCACAACATATGTATAAAGTAAAGTTTTACCAATGTTTTTTAAGCCTATGTTTTTTTTTTATTTATTGGTGTTTAAGGTCACATACTTATGCGCAATGGCTAATCGTGACCGTGACAGTTTTAACGGTGGGAGGAAACTGGAGTATCCGGAGAGAAACACCGAGCAACTGTCAACTCCTCAACATTCTGTGTCTAAGCTCCGCTCAAGCAGGGTTGAAGACGTGCACCATTGACGTGCAGTGGAAATTAGTGCATTGGGTTATCGTGCCCCTATGTAGGCGACCAGGATAAAGTGCCTTGCTCAAGAACACAACGCGGTCGTCCCAGGCGAGGATCGAACTCGGGACCTCTGGCATAGAAGTCAAAGAGTCTACCACTGAGCCACTGTGCCCCAACTATGCCCATGTTGCCCACATACTAAAGGATTGCACCCCAGCGGCGTTGGTTACCAGATCCTATTTTACCAGTGTAGGAAAACAAATCTACCTCAGTAGACACGCAGACCTTCACTTTCCAGGCGTTCCAAGGGGAACAGGTCAAAACGTCACACAACCAAAACGTCACATTTCAAAATGGTCAAAATGTCACTTTTTTATTGTCAAAACGTCACATACTTTTTTGGGTAAAAAAGTCACACACTTTTCTTTTTTTTTGGGGGGGGGGGGGGGGGGGTGCAATAACGTCTCATACATTTGGTCAAAACGTCCCATATTAATTATCTCGAAGCTGACAACTTAACAAATATAAGGGACTCAAGCCATTTGATTGGCAGTCTCTTCAAATATTTTCATGAAGCACCATCTCGTCATAGAAAATGTTTCAGAAAATGTTACACTGTTTCACTGATCCGGGGGGAGGGGGGTTGAGTGAGGTGCGGAAAAATATATCTATTCACCGGGTTGGGACCATTTGCTTAACTCGATGATACGCGCAAATTCAATCCTGTGTTAACTACCCGGGTTATAGAAAAAAACGGCACCGTGCGAAAAGGGCACCAAGTTAAAAATGGCACAAAGTGAGCAAAAAACAAAAATTCCATGGTTTGCGAAAACGGCACCAATTACGCTGGTGAAAACGCACCATGGGTTTGCAGGTTGGCGAAATGTCATCAGTTCGGATAAAGAAAATGGCACTAGTATTTAATTCATTTTTATTCTATCTTCTTTTTTTCCATATTTGTCTGCAAGACTTTCGACGGTTGATCTTCTGTTGCCTAAACCCACCCTTTAGGCAACAGTCCTTTCGAAGAGTACTCGATTTTCATTGTAGCCTGGACCCAGTAGTATTTGTATTGTCAGGAAAATGACAAGTGTACACACATTCATATTCAATATGCTCATCGTCCATGTGTGCATTCGCGGCTCTGAAACTTTCATTCATCGTAAAAGTATTCTGTAAGGTCATATACGGTAGACTAGAGGAAGTTATAGAAGAGAAAGGTTTTTTAGGAGAAATTCAAAATGGTTTCAGGAAAGGACGAAGAGTCACTGATCACCTATTTACACTCACCCAACTGATAGAATCAACAAAGGCTGAAAAGAAAAAGATGTTTCTGGCATTTCTAGATGTGAAAAAAGCGTACGACCGAGTGTGGAGGGAAGGTATGTGGCGGAAGCTCGAGGGCATCGGACTGGGGGGTGACTTTGTGGGAATCATGAAAGCACTGTATACAGATGTGCAAAGCCAACTCAGTCTAGGGAGTATCACTACAAAACGAGTCCCTATGGATATAGGCCTCAAGCAGGGGTGTATCTTTTCACCGATTTTGTTTGCATTGTATGTTAAAGATTTAGGGGACGAACTAATTCAGAGTGCGGAGGGGGTAAATGTTGGAGACATAAAGATACCAGGCTTATTCTTTGCGGACGACATGGTGTTAATGTCTAGAACTGAACAGGGGCTAGAGAAACTGCTGGAAATTGTTGGTAGATATGGGAACACTTGGCGGCTCGAACTAAATGAAAATAAAAGCAAGGTAATACCCGTTGGACGCAAGGTAGATATGACGAAGAGATGGAGTTCTCAATCCCCGAAGGGGAAAGCAAACAAATCACTGTAGGAGAAACGGGAGAGTATGAGTATCTAGGGGTAAGCATAAATATAACGGGAAGAGGGGTGTACAGAAATTACTCAGCCAAACTGATTCTGAAGGGGAAAAGAATTCTGAACCAACTAAAACTTTTAGGGAAAAATAGTTTCAACAAGGTCTTTGTGGGGAAAACACTGTGGGAGAGGGTGGGTTTACCAAGTATAACGTATGGCACGGACGTGATTCCATTAAACCAAACCGTTACTAAGAAGTTGGAAAATACTCAAAATGATGCCGGCAGATGGATAACAGGGTCGAGTAATGCTGCAGCTTTGGAAGCAGTAAGGGGGGAGCTTGGGTGGATGAAAATCAAGGACAGGGTAGATTTGGGAAAACTGTGTTACTTTAACTACTTGAGAAACCTGCCTGACAACCGGTGGTGCAAATTGATGCTCGATACCATTTGGAATTCTAATATAGAAACGGGGTGGTCAAAACATGTGAGGGAACTAATGGACAATTACTCTATAGAGGTCACAAACATAGAAGTAGGAATGAAAGAAGGCAAAAGGTTTGTCAAAGAGAGAGTCATGGAAGATTGCAATCGAAACTGGCGAGCAGGGGTTAGCGTGAAAAGATCACTGCAGGGGTTAAAATATAAAGAAAAGCCAGCTTTTGAGAAGTACCTAGATGGCACCTTTGGAGGGTCACTGCTGTTCAAACTGAGATCAAGATCACTGGAGCTTCGGGGAAAAATTGGGAGAGATGGGGAAAAGGGATGCCAAATGTGCCACTCTGGAGTAGTGGAGACCCTGGAACATTTTCTCTTGGAATGCCCACAGTATATACCTCATAGAATAAAATTTACTAGAAGAATAATGCAGAAGTGGGGTGAAGAAACAAAGGATAGATGGCTGAAGGGGGACACGAGGGAGAGGGTAGGAATGCTTATTGAAGAAATTGAAAAAGAGGAAGTGAGGGACACTATTAAGCAGTTTATATCTGAATGCTGGGAGGAGAGGAGGGGAAGAGGGGGTGGGGTGCAGGGGGAATGATGGCCTTCTCTTATGAGGACCGCGACAAATCAGCGGCTGGCCAAAGAGTTATTATTATTATTATAATTTTGTGTGTGCCTTGTTATCTTGCTTTTCTGAGTGTGTGACGTTTTGACCCAAAAAGTATGTGACGTTTTTTGACCCAAAAAAGTGTGTAATATTTTTTACAAAAAGTGACGTTTTTTTTTGGAGGGGGGGGGGGGGTAAACCATTTTTACCAAAAATGTGTGACGTTTTTTTGACAAAAAAATATGCGACGTTTTTTACCCCAAAAATGTGACATTTTGACCATTTTGAAATGTTACGTTTCGGTTAGCACCCATTCCAAAGGGGCATCTGTTGGCCTCTAAAAAAGCCCAAATGTGGACACGTAAACCAGGCACTAACAAAACTGAATTTTTTATTTGTGAAAGGTGGTGCTTGCAAAAAAAAATATCAACACAGTCTGTACAGTAGTTTCGAAAAAGAAAAATTACAAGTTTTACATTTTCAAGCCTAAAGGCAACTTTTGAGCTCCTAAATGAGCCCACAGTTGGTATGATCAGATAACATTATGACACAACATGATTTTAAATGTAATATTTCAAACATCAGTTTCATAAACAAGATGAAATAGAATAAATCCTCAGTTTAACTTGGAATACAGGAATATAACCAAATATTTGTTAACTGAGTACTCATGTTAATTGCATAATTTCCACTGGCAAAGCGAGTATTCAATTAACAGGGTTGCACTGTACAACAGAACAGACTCTAATTGAAAAAAAAAGTGATTGAATTTGTATAGAGTGTCAGGTTAAATTTTAAGAAGTTGGTTGACTGATAAGATACAACAATTGAACAGACAATAAATATCTCTAGTAAATGCTACTGATGAGACAAAATGGCAAAAAAATTACAACATGGCATGTAAGAACCAGTGCATGAGAAGTTTAAGGTCACAATGCTCTGTGTAATGGCTAATCATGAGAACGAGATGGATATCAAGTTAAGCATGCCAATTGTTTGAACTCATGTCACCATTTTAAAGGGGGTTCCGGACATTTTCTCCTGGGGCATTTTTCCCTAGGGCATTTTCTCCTAAAAAAACGTGTCTCCTAGGGCATTTTCCCCTAATTTCAAATGAGAGGGTGGGCATTTAAAGGACTTCCATAGGCATTCGTAACCAGGCCCTATTCAAGTAGTGAAACAGAGCTTGTTTTACCACCAAAAAAAAACACTGCTCGACTTCCCAGGTTTCTTACAGGGAGGAAACATGCATACATGGAATAGAAATAAACATTAACAACAAATAACAAGACAATAACAGCCACAATTAAAAGCATTAGGCTTGATGTCTAACACTGTAGTTGAGATTTAGGTTGTTTTTTGTTTCACTGCAAGCAAGTTAATGAAATCCTGGAAATATCGTGGTTAGCCACAGTGTGACAAAAATAAAGAGCATTAAAATGTATATTTATCCATTAAATAATAGAAATCTGGTATACATTTGTATGATTTTTGTTATTTTTTTTTTTTCAAGTAAAATTGATAGATGAAACTTTATCAATTAAATAATAGAAATATGGTTGTTATTGGATCAACTTCATTCAGCTTGTTCCAATTACACACACATTTGTATGTTTTCATTGGTAAAAAAGCGAAGACCTTTGGCACTAAAATTCTAATTTGCAACAAAATTACAAGCCAGTTTAAAATTCACGGACAGTGGAGGATGGGGGCACTTGCCCAGGACCATCAAGAGGAGGAGGGAGATTGCTCTAGTAACGCCAAGGTCCAGCAATATTCGGGGCCCACAGATTTTTTCCCCAGTTGCCTTAGAGCATGATTCTCTTATGTGTGGGTCCTTCACTGCACGTCAAATTTTGATGTGCAGTGAGGGACCTGTGTATAAGAGAGTCTTGCCTTTAGGCAATTAGCCTGAATTGGAAAATTGGTGGGCCCTAAAATAATACTGGTCCCCTTGATTTTTTTTTAAAACTAACACTATATGTGTGTCTTCATGAAACTGCAATTATGATGTATTGCTTAGTGCACATTACACAAAAGTTATAAACTTTTTATACCTTCAGTTTTTTCAAAGCCTTTTCTAGAATCAAAGTCCAACTTTGAATAGGATTCTAGTAAAGTCTGACAGTAGCAGGAGAGGGGGGAGGGGAAGGGTGGATATAACCCTTTACCCAATGTAACAGCCAGAAAAAAAAAATGACCAGCACCATTCACAAAAAAATCACCATCCAAATTTTTTTATTATTTTTTTTTTTTTCATTACTTGTCTCAAAAATCATAGCTTAGAACACCTTATTGGATGAAGCTTGGTGAGCTCGTTCCAATGAGGGGTCATAAGCTATGTTTTTTTTGAGACAAAAGCAAATTTTTTTTTTAGTTATTCAATATTTTTTTTTTGCAAGTGTTGTCCGCTATCAGCATTGGGTAAAGAGTTAATTGTATATAACTTACAAACACCAAACCATTTACCATACCTGCAGTACAAATTTGACCTGATAATTGCATATAGGATCTAGAGTAAACTTCCATTAATTGAATAAAAAATTGTGAAATCTTGTCAAAAAAACTTTTTTTCAACATCCAGTGAATTTTTCAGCATTTATAGCCTTTTTGTTTTCCTAAATACAGCCAATATAGTCATTTAATCTATCATAACTTGTTTTTTTAATGTATCGTAAGGGGGGAGGTGGTGGCATTGTAGAAACTGATTCTTGTCAGATCACTTAAGTTACACAACACAGAGCCCAGTTAGTCCTTGGATGGGTGACCGCCTGAACGATCGATTTGGACTCCCGCATTGTGTCCTTGGGCAACACACTTCACCCTGAGTGTCCACATAGGGGTGCAATGACGCAAAGCACTAAGGTGTACTGCACGTCGTTGGTGCATATGTCTTCAACTAATCGGACCATGCCTGTGCTGCAGTGCGGAGTTACGATGTTGGGAAGCTGGCAGCTGCTCGTTGTTGCTTGGTGATTCTCTCTGGTTACTACGGTTTGTCGGTTTCCTCCTACCCGTAAAACTGTCACTGATATGAGATGATTTGGCTGTTGAAGTGTTGTAAAAACCCTAATAAATAAATAAATGAAAAAAAAAATTTATCATGACATGTTTTGACAGAGCTCAATGAGCTCTGTCAAACAAGATATAATAGAATAAAATGCGCAGTTTACAACTCGAAGATACAAAAATGACCAAATTCCTGCTAATTGTACACTCCTGTTAAATGAGTTTTTTCCTCTCTGGCAAAGTGGCTATTCCATTAACAGGGTTCTACTGTAAAAGCAATATGGTTGTCATTGGAACAGAGTTACTGACTTCAAAAATTGTTTGAAATAAAAATATGATGAAATATAAAAAAAAAAAATTTCAGACAAAACTACCCAATAAAAGGTTACTGTCCCGACAAAATGTTAAACTATAGAAAGGTACCCCCAAGTGAACAGATGCACAGCCAAACAACTCATCAGAGTCATAGTGGAAGGCACGATGACTATGGGTGTGGGATGGGAAAATCCCATCCAGTTGTATGATACTTTGGGCCTGACCAGAGGCTTGATGATAGAAATGAGACGATTAATTTGTGTCACATTAGCACTCGGCCGATAAGAGCCAATTGGTTCACCATCGGCACTCGATGGTTCAACAACAGTCCTCGCCAATTCTCTGAAACTCAGTGAAAGTGTTATGGATGATCTGTAATGAACTTTCTTCTAGGCAGAATATTATATTAAAGATTTTGATTGTGTAACTGTGTACCGAGTTGGGTTTTTTTTTATCCATCATGTGAATACGGACGCTCTTCACTACCAAAAGTGTACTGCATTCTGCAAAAATGTCGCAATATTTCTTTCAACCACGCTCATTGTCTCATTAAATATATAATGACATTCTTTATTCCCATATTGAACAGATAATTCCTCCATATTAGTAATCCATGTTAACTGTGAGAGGTTTGGGTGCAATAAATTTAATATTGGGCCATTCGGGGTCGGATTTATCAACATGAAACCACTGAATGTTTTCTCGTGTTGAAATGTGTGGAGCACGTGATAAAAATAGATACATGTAATGCAGTGCAACGTCATGACTTGTGTAACACAATCCCATATATGGGTTTTACCAAAAAGAAAACTCCCACTTTAAAATGTGTGGTTCCAACGACGGCTTTTGATAACTTCTTGTTAGCTGTTTTATTTTAAATCAAAAATATACTGCACTGATGGTGCTTCATTGACATAAAATTAACCCTTCAATGACTGTTATTAAACTTATTTAAGTGAGTATTAAAAGTGTGTTATCTTCTGGCTTGATGGAGATTAATGTACGTAAACTAAAATTCTGATTACAGTATGTCAGCCAGTTTCTGCAGTAAATTTGAATAATAAAGAAACCATCTGAATCAGTATTCAGTATCAGCTGATTGTTGGCTAAAATAATCGGCATTCGTCTGATGCGGCATTTTACTAATCGGCTCATCTCTACTTGACAAGTGTCTGGACCAAATATATTGTCTTGATAGTTGACTTCAGACATTGACTTTTTTTTGTACAAGTTCCAACAGTAATGTCACTATTTTTCCACACATTTGAAAATGTATAAGTTGGGTATACAGATTTATATATAGGCAACTGAGTGTGAAAAATATCCTTGTTTATATTCTTTAGAATTCATGAACGTAAAGACCAATATATAATACTATGATCAGACCAGTAAGATTCTATAACATCTGTGTAAGGTTGACCGTTGGAAAAAATCAAGTCTAAAATTGAACCATAATCTGTTGTTGGTTTTTTAATATATTGCAAACAATCAAATGTATTTTCCATAAAACATAGAAATTGATTGCTGTCATTGTGTTCGACATTCTGATTGAAATCGCCAATTATGACAAACAATTCATTTGTCTTGATTTTGGGCAACACCTCAAACCGCATTTTAGTTTTAAATTCATTCAGTGTACACTGGGGAGACTTGTACAAAGATACAATCTGGCATAACAATTTTTTTCTCGACAGGAAACTCAGAAAAATAAACTCCAAATTTGTTGATGAGTACTTGTACGTTGTTAGTTTCTTGCAATCTCTTTTTAGGTATACAACTAGTCCATGATAAGGTCTACCTGATAAAGGAACTTGTTCCTGATCATTTCTGATAATTTCATATTGTGCTATTTTATAGGTATCGTCAGTATCTTTGGGACATAATCTAGATTTGGCAAAACTAATAACATCTGCACTCTGAAGATTGGGATCATTTTGAACATCACAGAAATGCTTACAAAGTGATCTGACATTATTATAAGCAATTTTTATTTTTTGCACATTAATGAGATACATAGGTGTATAACAGAGTTCCAAGGTTGCTTCACTTTTCAGTCTTTCCATTTCGTTTTCCACATCATTATCAATACAAATATTTTTCTCATCAAGATCCAATATATAAAGATTCTTTAATGAACGGACTCGACTGAGTGCAACATAATGGATATGTGGACTACAGAATCGGTTATTTTCAGACTTTGACAAATTTACAACCAATTCATCAACTGTACAGCCTTGAGCTTTATGAATGGTCTTTGCTGCTGATGGAGTGAGTGGAAATTGTATTCTTTGTATCATTTTGTGATTGTAAAGAAATGATCGCTGAATATCAAATTTTGGTGTCCAGTTTGGATCTATGTTAGAGTTATAGAAGCCCTTTTGTTTGTATTTTTGTCTGGTAACATCTCCTATTCGAGGATCAGAAAATAATACCCAGATGATGCTGGGACGGTTCGTTTCTTGCATCTTGTACTCAAGAAATTTTGCTGTACATGTTGTTTCTTTTGTGAGTCCATCTTCAACATTCACATTAACTGTTATATCATAAATCATTTCTAAAGCTATTGTTAATACTTCTCGCAAATTTGCTGTGAAAGTAGAATTTTTGGGAAGTTTTTCAAGAATTTTCTTTTTAGCCTTTTCACTAAGTTCTGTTCCAACTAGGGCATCATAACAATGAATAGAAATTTTTTGAGTTGTCAGACTACTAATCAAATTATCATTATACTTATTTACTAGGTCATTCTCTGTAAACAAATGTGGAGCCTGCTTTGGGTAGTCACTTGAATCTGGCTTTATAATATGTTTCTGTATTTCACTTCTATCATCATCTGTCAGTTTGTTATGGCGAAGCCGATTTAGAAGATTTGCAAATTCAACATCATCTTTTTGTCGCATAATCTCAAATAACTCATATATTCTGAAGTGGTCTTTCCACAGATTATTGGCTAATGCAGATGCACCTTTTTTTTAGATCTTGAAAAATCCAATTATCAGCAACAGGTTCCAACTGGAAGAAATCACCCACAGTAAGAAGGCTAATGCCACCGAAAGGTCTTTTCAAGCCATTGAGTTCTTGTAAACGTTTATCAATGAAACTTAATGTTGTATTTCCAACCAGTGAAATTTCATCTTTTATGATCACAGATAGGTTTCTGTATTTCACTCTAAATGTGTTCATCTCATCACAACTAAGATTTTGATTGTTCTTTTGTTTTATGTATTTCTGATGGAAAGCAATAGTAATACCATTGATATTGTATGCTGCTTTACCTGTAAAAGCACATAGTAGAATTTTTTTTATCATTTGGATCATCTCCCTCTTTTGAATTGAGAAACCTATGGAGTGCCTGATAAATTGCACTTATCAAAAGCGATTTGCCAATACCTGCCCCACCAGATAAAAAGGCATACAGAGGCTCCTGTTTAGTTTTTAACCAATGAAGAACATGCTTAAAGAATTCCCTTTGCCGCACATTTAGTTTACGAGCCAATTCATACAATTTCTCATCTGAAAACCTCACTCCACTTGTATCAATTGATGGAAGAGAAGAGGATGATCCTATGTCTATAGCTATATCATACTCTCTATGTTCAATGGCTCTATCAGGATTGAAATATATAAAAGTGTCAGACTCACTCTCTTGTTCTGCTTCATCTTCAATTTCTACTTGCTGGGTATTTGGTGCCAATTGATCAAAAACATCTATCTCTGCTCTGCGTCTCGCTTCGTTTAGTTCTTCCATGTTATGTTCATATTCTTTACATTTACTAGATATTATACGTTTCTTGGAATCATAAGGACCATAATATATCTGAAATCCACCTTTTAAGTCTCTCCTCATTTTGCCAAGGCAGAAATAACAGCAACTTTTTTCTATAGAAGTTCTCAGGGTCTGTTTTTTCATTGAAACGAACATATCGCAATACTTTCGTTTTTTTTCTTCGTTTAATAATAATGCCATTCTTCAAAGTAACAATCACATCAGTCTCACAAAAATTGTCAGATTCATTAGTGTCACTTGTACATATATTGTCTTCATTTATTTCCTGTACTTCCTCTGATAGGTCAACTTTTTGGGGAAAGATCACATCAAGTTGTGAAACATAATCTGCTAAGCACCAGTTTTCCAGTTGCTTTGGTCTTTTAGCATATCTATCAATTACATTATCTGATATAACATTGGTTGATTCAGGTGGAAGGTCATCAAGAACAGATTTAGGTTTCAACAGGAATAAGCGATTCTCTACAGGTGATGTATTGACAAACACAATATCTCTTGTGCACCTTGTGAGTGGCAGTTGTAACGCTAAGTAGACAGCTTCTTGTGCACTTATTTCCACACAGTTTGAAAAGATATTTCCTATATGTCTGACTTGTTTTTTGATGTCTAAATCACCATGTCTTGCTTCTTTAGAAGCTGCATCTAGCATTGCACTAAGTCCCCTTTGAGATTTGTTAATGTATGAAACAATATACATTGCACATGCATATGGATCAAGTACAAACTGGATATCATGATTAGCTCTCCAAGAACGTAGTATTGTTTCATTGTACAGGTTCACACGCATTTCTGAAGGGTGTTGCTTGAGAAAGAACTTTGGTCCTTGAAGGGAACTTCTAATACACTTGATATATTCATTCTCACTCAATTGAACAACATTTGTGAGGAATTCGTCGTATGAAAAATGACATTCCTCTTTAAACTCATTCAATATTTTCTGAAGTTGTGCGTATTTTTTTTGTGTACTTTTCTAAATCTTTATCTACTGGTCGTAATATAATTGTTCTGGACATAGGCGGTAAAGGAAAACCAAATCTACACAATGCTTTCCCCTTTTTTCGACAAGTCTTTGAATGCTTATGAGTCTGAAGCTGAACCAGTTCTGTCGGAGTACTACAATCATTACAACATTTAATGTACTTATTAACATAAGTAACAATTTCATCTTCTGATTGCTGCTCAAATTTTGGGGCATCATCTATCCAAACTAGCATGTGAATGTGGGGAGAGCCACGTTTTTGAAATTCCACTCTGTAAAAAAAGTCCTTCAGCCTTCCTATTGGTTCATGGCTATTTTTTAAAACAATATTTATGAAGTGCTGTACTCTGTGGTCAAAATATCTAGTGCATGTTACAGGGTCCTTTTGAACAAGTTTTGTTTTTTCAGCCCATGGCAAATTTTCAATATCAGAGTCAGAATATTGATTTCCTTCATTCAATTTTGCTAATATTTTAAGTAAGTCAAACCATCTTGTGTCAGCAGATGACAAAGACATAAACCAGGTTGGTAAATTCAGCTGCCTGATCATTGCAAATACATCTTTCTTCCTGGCCTCCAAGTATGCTGGAGAATTTCTAATTTCTTTGAATATGTGATATCCTTCATCAAGCCGTACTAACTTATCAGTAAAAGATGAATCTTTAGCTTCTGCAGCTGTTATATTTTTCCTTTCACCTTTGCATTTTCTCAAAACAAGATTGACTTTATCACCAATTTGCTTCATTTGAATTTTTTTCAGCTTGAAGAAAATATTGGGTACTGATTGTGCTGCTCTCCTATCTACACTTCTAAGCTCCCATTTTACAATATCACTATAGTAAACCGGAATGTGTCGTTCAGTATTTTCTGGATGATTTTTACCACAAAAAATTGTTGGGAAAGACAAATACTCTGCATTCTTATCTTGATAAAGACTAAGTGGGTGTTGACCCTCACCAGGAGCAAACGTGAAAACTTCATTGCCTGCAGCAGTAGCATCATCAACCATAGTATCTGTATTTCCAGCATGTTCATTTTCATCAATTTCACTGAAATTATCAGATTCATATCCTGTTGTATTTATAGAATCAACCACTTCTTCGGGTGAATAATCTGCAGATCTTTCAGCAAAAAACTCTTCAACCAGCTCATTTGAAGTTTCTGTAACCTGCTGAAACCAGTTTTCATTAATTTCTATACCAGAAATTTTATAAAAATCACTGTTATTCATTAACCAATGTAATGCACTTAATACTGCAGTTGGTCGAACATTTTCAGTGAAATCACACCTACGATATGACTTTTTCTTTTTCAACTTGACTGCAATTGTAAAATTTGCATCCACTTTCCTGGGTAATGAATTTACTGTAGGTTGAACATCAACTGGCACATTGATTACATTACCTTTTAGAGAATATTGACCTCCTCATGGTAATTCACGTATTTGCATGAATGGAATGCGCAGTGAAACAAGTCTTTCTTCAAGAGGTTTCAAGTTTAATTCTGGAATTTTAGCAGGCCACGACATACCATTTGCAACAGACAGTTTGGGGATTTTGCATGCTTTTAACGAATTCAAACAAGTATGACAAATCCACTCCTCATCACTGACTGATTTGTAACATGTGAGGTACCTTTCGTTCTCTTCAGAAAAACGTTTTGATCTATTTATTTTGGTTACTCCTTGTTTAAACCAAGTTTGATGACAACAAGTACACACATACACAGGACCAACTGAAATGTCAGAATGGAACTGATCAATGCTTTCATTTACAGTATATCCATATTTTTTTTTTTTTAGAAATTTCATTTTCTTGGCTGATGAAGAATGGACTTTGTCATTTTCAGCATTTTCTATTTGCATCACATATCCGTTCATCTTCCCTATTTCTTGTATTTTTTTTCCTAAAGTTTTCTTTTATCATTCTTTCTTTCATTCTAAAACTTTTGTCTGATCTTGCTGACCGTTTACGGAGAAGGTCTCTCTGTTGTTCTTTAGTTCTTTGGTCTACATTCTGCCTGGACAGACGCTTAGTCTCAAGTTCTTTAATTCTACCCTCTACAGTTTTCCTTGACTTGCGCTTACTTTCAAGTTCATTTTGCATTTCCTTCTTCCTGAATTCTACATCTTGTCTAGATAGACGCTTACTTTCAAGTTCTTGTTTTTTAAACTGCACATTTAATCTCGACTTGCGCTTACTTTCAAGTTCGTTTTGCATTTCCTTCTTCCTGAATTCTAGATCTTGTCTAGATAGACGCTTACTTTCAAGTTCTTGTTTTTTAAACTGCACATTTAATCTAGACCTGTGCATATTTTCAAGTTCTGTTTGCTTTTCCTTCTTCCTGTAAGATTCGTTTGTTCTTATATTTTGCATGTACTGCTTGTGATATTCTTTTAATTTGAGTTTCTTGATCTCATACTTTTTCAGTTGTTTCGTAACAGTGTCAAATGGCTTTTGTGATCAGTTTTTACTTTGTTGCTTTATATTCTGGTTAATAAAATAGTTTTTGCTAAGATCATCTTTAGGTTCACATGGTCTTGGAGTAGGGTCATCGATTGAAAAGCTAACTGGCAACAGATCATATTGAGCAGTGATATCGACAAATTTACTTTGAAAGAATGCATACAAGTAAGCAACTAAATCATTTAATGTTTTAAAAGATATCAGGATAGAAGTTCCATCTGGAGATGAAAGTCCATCTTCCCCAGTAGAATGTGAATCAAAAAACAGGAATGCATCATTCTTACAGAAAACTGCAGAACAAACAGCACCAATCAATACTAAAGCAAAAGGTGCAGCTGTAAGAGCAATTTCTAAAGCGTTATGCAATGTGGGTGCATCTGGGTTATTAGATGTATCTATAGCAAATCCATTAATAACAAGAAATTGATTGAGTTTATAGATGTGATTCTCAACTTTAAACTGATTTGGTATATTGTCAGTACTCAAAAACTGGCCTTCAATTTTTAAATCTCTGCTGATCTTTGTATATATTTCATCTCCAGTGTAGAGAATTTGATCTATAGTATTTGGGGTGAATACACTGCATTTTTCAGAATAAATAAGCATCGCTAAAGAATTTCCAACACATTGTCTACCTTTAGACAAAGATTTGAATCTTGAATCATTTTGATGAAATGTACAAAATGTTATTTTGAGAGCATTAAAGGCAATGTTGTTTCAAAATTGTCTTGATGAGTAACTTGTGAATTAACAGTTAGTCTTGTCTGTGATTAAATCATTTTCAAAACTTTTCTGCGATTTGTCTTGGTAACTACCCACTGAACCACACTGTAACGTTTGATGTGTTTCCTCAGAACTAGTTTGACAGGTTGTTTGAGAGTTCTGACAAGGAATCAAGAAAGTACTTTGGACACTATTTTCATAATTTATTTTCTCAGTGTTTTCGTAACCATTGTTTTCACAATATATTTTCTCAGTTTTTTCAAGCTCATAAGTTTTGCAATCTAATTCATGAGTTTCATTATTAATTGTTTTTTTGTCTTTGGAGGTGTTTTTATTGAGGCCAGCCCCCTCAGTCACGTAAGCTGTCATGTCATTGGAGGTGTTTTTATTGAGGCCATCCCCCTCAGTCACGTCAACGGTAAAGTCATCTTCTTTTTTCACAGTAGACATCTTCCAATACTTTTTTCGAGGCATCTGAAAGAAATAAATTGTTAATAGGAATGTGTCTCAAAGTAGATAGTTCTTTTTCACCGTTTTTTTTTTGTTGGCTTTTTAGGCAACTCTTAGCATAAGAGGCTATATATTCTTATGGTGACATAAAATAAAAGGCTGCCGACCAAATGTCTTCAGTGGCAAAAAGATACATGTGTGACAACACTTAGGGTGGGAGGGATTATTTTCCAAGTAGGGTCTCAGTTTTTATTTTGTTTTTTTTTAAACACCTGCTGTGGTTTGGTTTATAGTTTTATTAGAACATTTTTTGAGAAAATTAGATGAGAAATAGTCCTCAATCTTTGTCAAGGATAAAGAAGTCCCAAACCATCATGCGGTTGATAATGGGAACAAATCTGTATCGCATGGTACATATCTAGTTATTGACTTGAACAACCATACCAAGTTCCTGCGTACATTGTACAAATATTGTTGAAAAAAAAAAACACATCAACTCTTTCGAAAGGAAAAAGTCATCAATAAAAAAAAAGTTACTCAAAATAGAACTTTTTTGCATACAGACATTCTGCACAAAAAACTGATTGCACTTAATTTTGGTACAAAATGGCCACCGGTGGCCATCTTGAATTTTGGCCCGCAACCAAAAAACACTCGTTCTCGTCCATGGTGATAACAAAGTTTTTACAAGAAGTTTCATGAAAAAAGGTTCATAAATACGACCTCTAGCCCGTGCCATATTGAAATGCGCACTTACTGTGTATATGTAGCACTGAATATGTCAAAGTTCATCTAATTTGCCAAATTTTCGCACGAGAAAAAAGCCATATTATATGTAATGTATTCCATGTTACTAAACATTCATACAAAGAAATTTATTCAAATCACTAGACTGTGCTCAAGGTTTTCGGGCTTCGGCCCAGCTGACCAATCACGACCAAAAAGGTATGTCATCATCTGTGCATTATATGGAGTCAATCTAACAAGTTACAATGAAATCCTTCCATAAATACGACCTATAGACCATGCTAAAGGTTTTGGGGGTTTTTTTTGGTTCGGGCAGCCAACAAGGCTGAATGATCGTGACCAAAAGGAGACGTTCTCATCTAGACATTATTTGGAGTCATCCTACCAAGTTACAATGAAATCCCTTCATAAATATGATCTGGAGACTGAACTAAACATTTTCGGGCTTCGGGCCCTTGTAGCCGTCACAGTAGCTCAATCACGCCCAAAAGGGGACGTTCTTGTCTAGACATTATATGAAGTCAACCTACCAAGTTACAATGAAATCCCTTCAAAATATGATCTGTGCTAAAGGTTCTTGGGCTCGGGCAGCCATGATGGTTGAATGATCGCAAACAAAAGGGGACATTCTCATCTGGGCATCATCTGGAGTAATCCTACGAAGTTACAATGAAATCCCTTCATATATATGACCTGTAGATTGTGCTCAAGGTTTTCGGGCTTCGGGCCCCTGAAGCCGTCATAGTTGACCAATCACAACCAAAAGGGGATGTCATCATAGGCATTATATGGAGTCCACCTAACAAGTTACAATGAAATCCTTCCATCCATACGACCTATAGTCTATACTAAAGGTTTTTCGGTTTTGGGCTTGGGCAGCCATCAAGGCTGAAATAATCGTGACCAAAGGGGGTCAGTCGCATGTAGACATTATTTCCAGTCATCCTACCAAGTTACAATGAAAACCCTTCATAAATATGACCTGTAGACTGTGCTAAAGGTTTTTGGGCTTCTGGCCCCTGCAACCGTCACAGTTGTCCAATCACGCCCAAAAGAGGACGTTCCCATCTCAACATTATATGAAGTTAATCTACCAAGTTACAATGAAATCCCTTCATAAATATCACCAATAGACTGTGCTAAAGGTTTTCGGGCTTTGGGCTCAGGCAGTCATCATGGTTGAATGATCACAACCAAAAGGGGAAATTATCATTTGGAGTGATCTTACAAAGTTACAATGAAATCTCTTCACAAATATGATCTGTAGACTGTGCTCAAGGTTTTCAGGCTTTGGGCACCTGTAGCCATCACAGTTGACCTATCACGACCAAAAGGGGATGCCATCATCTAGGCATTATATGGAGTCAACCTAACAAGTTACAATGAAATCCTTCCATAAATATGACCTGTAGACTGAGCTAAATGTTTTCGGGTTTCGGGCTAGGGCAGCCATCATGGTTGAATGATCGCAACCAAAAGGGGACATTCTCACCTGGGCATCATATGGAGTGATCATACGAAGTTACAATGAAATCCCTTCATAAATATGACCTGTAGACTGTGCTCAAGATTTTTCAGGCTTCAGGCACCTGTAGCCATCACAGTTGACCAATTATGACCAAAAGGGGATGTCATCATCTAAGCAGTATATAGAGTCAACCTAACAAGTTACAATGAAATTCTTCCATAAATACGACCTATAGACGATGCTAAATTTTTTTTGGGCTCGGGCAGCCATCGAGGCTGAATGACCACGAATAAAAGAGGATATTCCCATTTAGAAATTATTTGGAGCCATCCTACCAAGTTACAATGAAATCCCTTCATAAATATGACCTGTAGACTGTGCTAAAGGTTTTCGGTCTTTTGCGCCCTTCATATTTTCAGCTTGTGGTCCTCCATGGTCCTCCATAAACGTCTGATTAATCCAGGTCCAGTTGTCTGTAATGCATCAATGCCAGGTTAAAAAATCACAAAGTAATTATTGACTGAAAATCCCCACTGCTTCCCTCTCCTCCCCCCTCCCCCCCCCCCCCCCAACCCTCTTCTTTTGCCAATCCCCCAGCACCCTCCTGTGGTTGATTTTTCACCAAAGTCTTCTAAGCTAATAATTTCCTTTGTCTGAAAGTGTGAACAGGACCAGATGTAAGAAGGTTGCTTGGAAGGTACTTTGTTTGTTAATAAACAAAATACATTCTGGAGTTGAGTATTTTGTTAAATAAATGTCATTCCACATCATTTTTATGGCATTCCGGTTTCATTCCGCTTTTTTTTGTGTCATTCCGGCATTTAGGAGGACCCCTTTTTCAAGATCCTTCACATGCTCACTTGTGCCCTGTACAAAGCTTTTCTTGTCAACACTAAAGCTTTTTTTCATATGTTTAAATTCCATTTGTGTTTTTTGGGGAATAGACGACCCAACAGTTAACAGTCATCAGCAAAACGAAATAAAAATACAGTGTTAGAAAATACGTCCGTTGTGTATACATTTTTTGGCATACTAAGCGATGTAACCTACTTTCAAACTGGGTTATTTTGTTGAGTCGAGTAAGTCACATATTTTCGTTTTGACACTTGAATCTCCGACTGAAGCGGAACAAAATAGAAATAAAAAATCTGTGTGATTTCAAATAAATGGTCGCTTATTTGACAAATGGAAATGCTCATTTATCACACTCGAGCACATTCGATTCTTGAAAATAATCGTTTTTGTGTAAACCTCAGATCACTCAGTTCAGACTTTCCTCATTTTGGCCAATTTTTCGAGGGCGACTTGTAATCGCCCCAACTATTTTTCTAGGCGACTTTGGGCTTAAAAGGGAGAATAATCGCCCTAGTCATCCTCACAGCCGGCCCATGTCTGATACCAATGTCAATACTGAAAACTGAGGTATTTTCCATGAAAATATCGATATCGAATACTGAATTTCAATATCGCCCAACTCTAAAGGATAATGCTCAATGTGTATGAGAGGATTATGAAACAAGACAATAATTGTGATAATTGGGAATATGTTAATTTCTATTCCCTGTATCCTTTTTATTCAATAAAAATAATTAGAGGTGTAGACTGTCTTAAAGAAATGAGGGGTGGGTTAATGTGGCCCTCACAGTTAAAGTATGTCAACCAAAGTTACCAAGTTACAGTGAAGTTATTCCAAAAATGAGCCATCCTACCAAGTTACAATGAAATCCCTTCATAAATACGGCCTGTAGTCCGTTCTAAAGGTTTTCAGGCTTCGGGCATGTGTAGCCATCATGTGTGACCGATTGCAACCAACAGAGGAATCCTCATTTATACATTATACTAAATCATCCTACCAAGTTGTAATGAAATCCCTACATAAATACGACGTGTAGTCTTTGCTAAAGGTTTTCGGGTTTTGGCTTGGGCAGCCATCACAGTTGAATGAATGCGACCAAAAGGGACGTTCTTATCTAGATATTATATGGAGTCATCCTACCTAGGTACATTGAAATCACTGCATAAATACAACCTGTATACTGTGTTAAAGGTTTTTGGGGTTTTGAACCTGGAGGTGGGCAGGGAGGGGTATCTGGGCCTCTGACCGACTGATTTCAAAAGGTATCCCAACAGTTCTTATAGTTATACACAATCTGTGTAGGAAACTAGAGAAACAGAATTTACTGCACCCAGTAAATTCAAGTCTGTGTGAAAAAACTTAATCAGGAATGAACTATGGAGAAAGAGAATTTTTTGAGGTTTATTTTCAGGAGTAAGATATTTTTAAACAAATCAGAAATGGATTTTCGTTAATAGTATTTACAGATATTCAAACTGGAATCAGAACAATGTTTTATAAGAAACCAGAAAAGGTATATATGTGACCAGCATTCAAAGGGTTCGATACACGAATCAGAAACAGACATTTTTGGCTCTGCCCACTAATTTGTATGATAAAACACGTTCATAAACTTTAGAAATGCATTAAGGTGTAACAAAATGCATTTCCCAGTCTTTCTGAATAATATACACTTGATGATTTTGGTGACCTCTTTTCAGACTGACCCTAGGTGACCTCCGTGACCTTGACCCATATTTTGAATCATTTGAACCATTAAGTGTTGACTCATTTGGTGTTAGTCCCAGGTCCATTCATCATACCATGATTGAGATATGAGCGTGACCCGCTTTCAAAATTTTTGGCCACGCCCACTTTATTAACGTAAAAATACATGTATGGACCTCAGGAATGCTTCGGAGGCTCAGAAAAATGTGATTTCCAGCAATTAAGTGTGACTCATTTGGTGTTGGTACCAGATCCATTTGTCATACCACGCCTTAGATATGAGCGCGACACACTTTCAAAACTTTTGGTCATGCCCACTTTTTTTAACGTAAAAATGCATGTGTTTTTTGTCAGAAATGCACTCAGTGACCCCTAGGTGACCTCCGTGACCTTGACCCATATTTTGAATCTCCATCAAGTGCCGTCTCATTTGGTGTTGGCCCCAGTTCAATACGTCATACCACGCCTGAGATATGGGCGTGACCCACTTTAAAAAATGTTGGCCACGTCCACTTTATTTTACGTCAAAATGCATGTGTGTACGTCAGGAAGGGGGTCAAAAAATGTAATTTCCAGCAATTATGAAAAATGCACTTAATGACCCCTAGGTGACCTCCGTGACCTTGACCCATATTTTGAATCTCCACTGAGTGTCGACTCATTTTGGTGTTATCCCACATCCATACGTCATACCATGCATGAGATATGGGCGTGACCCACTTTAAAAAATGTTGGCCACGTCCACTTTATTTTACGTCAAAATGCATGTGTGTACGTCAGGAAGGGGGTCAAAAAATGTAATTTCCAGCAATTATGAAAAATGCACTTAATGACCCCTAGGTGACCTCCGTGACCTTGACCCATATTTTGAATCTCCACTGAGTGTCGACTCATTTTGGTGTTATCCCACATCCATACGTCATACCATGCATGAGATATGGGTGTGACCCACTTTCAAATTTTTTTGGGCCACACCCACTTTTCTAATGTAATAATGCATGTGTGTACGTCAGGAATGCTTTAGGGCGTAAAAAATGTGATTTTCCAGAAATTATGAAAAATGCACTCAATGACCCCTAGGTGACCCCCACGACCTTGACCCATATTTTGAATCTCCATCAAAGTTCGACTCATTTGGTGTTGGTCCCAGGTCCAGTCATCATGCCACGCCTGAGATATGAGCATGAACCACTTTCAAAAAAATTTGGCCCCGCCCATTTTTTTGACGTGAAAATGCATGTTTTTTTGTCAGGAATGCTTTGGGGGTGTCAAAAAATGTGATTTTCCAGCAATTATGAAAAATGCACTCAATGACCCCTAGGTGACCTCCATGACCTTGACCCATAATTTGAATCTCCATCAAGTGTCAACTCATTTGGTGTTGGTCCCAGGTCCATACCACGCTTGAGATATGGGTGTGACCCACTTTCAAAAAATTTTGGCCATGCCAACTTTATTTTTAACGTCTCAATGCATGTGTATACATCAGGAATAATTTTAGAGGGTTAAAAAATGTGATTTTCCAGCAATTATGAAAAATGCACTTAATGACCCCTAGGTGACCTCCGTGACCTTGACCCATATTTTGAATCTCCATCGAGTGACGACTTATTTGGGGTTGGTCCCAGGTCCATTCATCATACCATGCTTGAGATATGAGCGTGACCCACTTTTAAAAAATGTTTGGCCACGCCTACTTTTTTAATGTTAAAATTGCATGTGTGTGCTTCAGGAATGCTTTAGGGGGTCAAAAAAATGTAATTTCCAGCAATTATGAAAAATGCATTCAATGACCTCAAGGTGACCTCCGTGACCTTGACCCATATCTTGAATCTCCATCGAGTGTCAACTCATTTGTAGTTGGTACCAGATCCATACGTCATACCACACGAGATATGGGCATGACCCACTTTCAAAAATTTTGGCCATGCCCACTTTTTTTTTTTAACGTAATAAAAAATGCATATGTGTACGTCGTGAATGCTGTAGGGGGTCAAAAAATGTGATTTCCAGTAATTATGAAAAATGCACTCAATGACCCCAGGGTGACACCCGTGAACTCAACCCATATTTTGAATCTCCATCGAGTGTCGACTCATTTGGTGTTGGTCCCGGGTCCATATGTCATACCTCACCTGAGATATGGGCATGACCCACTTTCAAAACACCCCTGATACCCAGTGATCTGAAAAACATAGGTGGCCGAGAACTTGTGGCTGTCTATCAGCATGCCAAAAATCAACGAGATAGGGCAATTCGTTTTCAAGTTATCATGCGGACAAAAAAGTGCATAGAAGACAAAAGACAGGAGAATAAGAAGAAGAGGGAAGAAGAAAAAAAAGAAAAAGAAACTGTACAAAAACAATAGTCTGCGTTTCACACAGACTAATTATAACTTTGTGCATATAAGTTAACTATATACTATTTTTTGATTAACTAGGCAATAATTCCCCATTCAGGTGGGAAAGATAAAAGGGAGGGCATATTTTTGACCCCTCAGGGGCAATCTGTGGGTTAAAGAAAGGTTCCCATTGTTATCACAGAAGAACAATCCCCAAAAATTGACTATTTACCCAAAACAAGTTGTCATGTTGGTCAACCCATGAAGTTATAATACACTATTTTGCAGTAACGGCAATAGAATGTATGAAAATAATGCAGTCTTGAGGGAGGGAGGGAGGGAGGGAGGGTGGCATCCCTGCATAATCAGAATGGTGAAATATAAATCCTCATCGTTTTTTTTTTATTGGGGAAGTGGGAAGCATTATTTGTTTACTGTAATAATATAATAACACTTTGGCCAGCCGCTGATTTGTCGCGGTTCTCGGACTTTAGTAACCCAGTTCTGCTTCATTGATAAAAAATTGGACACTAAATGTCTTTGTCCACCAGCTAAGTCCACTTGAATATATTCTTCAATCCGGCATCTTTCTCACCAAAGCATGAATCGCGATTTAAAATACTCACTGACTATTGTTTTTTTTTTTTCCTGATGCTATTTCTAACAAAAGAATTACAACTGGAATTCACAAACAAAAAAAACAGCATGTGGAGAAAAGCGGAAGTACGTCAATTTCAGGAATGTAAAACGAACCCTTTTGCTTTCGGTTAATATAAACTTGTGAACAAAACAAAAAAACGTACAGCGGAACGAACTGAAATACCAGAACTCCTGGCTAGTTTATAAAAAAAATAGGAACCTTAAACTATAAAACGGACGGCGGAACGAACCGAAAACTGGAACTATGGCAAAACAAACCAGAAAACTTACATCTCTGTATAAAAAAATAGCCCACCCCCCCCCCCCCCCCCCTCCCCACTGTCTTTTTTTGGCAAGTTGGAGTTAGCAAATTATGAAAACTATCTAAAAATCTTTTTCACAATACCACTTTAGTGAGACCTTCACTGCATAAAACTTTTTCTTTTTTGACCAAATTCAGCCAGGTGCAGACAAAAAACATGACCGATTTCCTCCTGAGTTACAAGGTCAGAAAGGCAGCCTGTGGGTGGCGCTCTAGAATTGGTCTCAGACTTCCTTGGGACACCTACTGAGGGTGGTGGAGGAGGGGGAGCGGCCACATTCTTCTCCAGCTCGATAATGCTTGCAAAACCATTTTTCTGGGCAAGTTCTTTCAGCCCACCTCCAAAATGGCATAAATATGCTCAGAGTATGCTCAGAGGGAGCAGGTATTGAAGGTGGGTGGGGGGGGGGGGGGTGGAGGCATTGAATACCAGGGGTACTGCAAGTTATTTTTTATTTTTTTTTTTGGTTTTAAATGACTTTTTGCTGGATTTTTAATTGATTTTTTTGCAAAAACAAAATTTAACCCGTCTGCAACCTTAAACCATGTTCGCCACAGTTGAAAAAAAGTGGCATAACAAACAGATGCCCTCTCCCATTGGATTGCATAGGAACATAATTTTTTTTTTTTGGCATAAAGTCACTTAAAAAAAATTAATTCTTCATTTGAAAGCAAATTTTTTTAATCCAATGAATCATGCCCCCTCACCGCACAACAGACCCCATATTGGGCACTAAATAATTTCTTTATTTTGTTTCTGCTTAATGCTTAAGGTCACTTTCAGCATCTATGGCTACATCATGCCATAAGTATGAAGTCAAGTTCAGTCAATCATTTTATACCTATTACTGCCCACAATGCAGGGTTTCCTTTGCAGGCATTGGTCACTGGGTTCTCCATAACGATGGCAAATATAGCCCCTAGAACTTCTCTTGATGAAATCTGCATCTAAACCTCAAAAGAAAGCTGCATGCTAAATATCAAGTTTCTGCTATTGCTGGTTCATGAAAAGACAATTTTTTTTTTTTTTAGACATGGTCCTACCCAGGGGTGTCACAACTTAATTTTGAACAAAAATCAAAATGCGATGTCATAACAAACAAATATCTCAAATTTCACTTAAATCGGTTCAGCATTTTTTGGAGAAGTCACAAAACACCATGTTCTTGGAGAACGTACAGTGAGTGATCATAAAGCTCACCGACTTTCAGTAAGGTGAGCTAAAAAAAATTCTGATGGGTTGATCTGAAGAAGTTTTAAGAATATTCCTCATTCAGCACTAATTTAAAACATTTGGGCTCCCATAGAGAGCCTAAATATGGCCCTAGGGATTTTATTTCAATTAATGTGTGAAACAATCTTCCAAAAATGTTATATGTGCAATTTGAAAGCGTTTGGAACAATGGTTTGGGAGAAAAGTAGTCTTAAATGGTTTTCCCATTACCCACAGTGTTAAAAAATGCTGACTCAGCACTTTTTCGAAGTCTCAGAATAGTACCCCATGATAAAAGCAATAGCAATTTGTTTTTACTATTCCATTCTGTTGGTCCTAAAAGGAAGCTTCACCAAATAATAATTCTCAGTGCTGTGTTGTTTTGGAGATATGGGCGTTTTTATTTTTTTTTCTATTTTTAGCTCCTGCGGTTCCCATGGGGTGTTGGGAAAAACAATTTGGACATGAATTAAGTACTTATAAACCAATAAGCCATCATATTAAATTTGATTCAAATCTGCCTCTCGGTTTGGAAAATAGAAATTTTGGGAGGGGCAAAAATTCTTGCCCCTCCCATACCGATGGCAAATATAGCCCCACAAACTTCTCTTGAACAAATCTGAGTCTACACCTCAAAAAGAAGCTGCACATCAAATAACAAGTCTCTGCTACTGCTGGTTCATGAGAAGAAGTTTTTTTTAAGATTTAAGCATACTTTTTGTGCGTGGACCTACCACGGGGCGAGGCAACTTGATTTGAACGAAATCAAATTGCAATGTCATAACAAACTATTATCTCAAATATCAATTAAATTGGTTCAGCAGTTTGGGAGGAGAAGATGCAAACACCATGTTCACAGGCAACGGACGATGCAGGACGACGAGTGACCACTATAGATCTCCTGACTGAAAGTCAGGCAAGCTGAAAACTAATTTCCAAATTTTGATCTAAAATTTTCTATGTCCCACCCGACCCTCAAATTTTCAGTGTAAAAAAAAAAATTTTTTTTGTCTTAAAATTGACCAAAACGCATAAAAATACCCAAAAAATTTTTTGGGGAATTTTGGTCCAAAATTTTTTTTAAGTCCGGAACGGGTCCCCAAATTTTCAGCCTAAATATGAACCCAGGGACTTGGCTTGAACAAACTTGAATCTCACCCCCCTAAGGATGCTGCATACCAAATATTAAAAGATTCTTATTGGTAGATCTGAAGAAGAAGATTTTTAAAGAATAGCCCTCATACTGCACTAATTTAAACATTTGGGCTCCCATAGAGAGCCCAAATATGGACCCAGGGAATTGATTTCAATAAACATGTGAAACAATCTTCCAAAGATGTTATATGTGAAATTTGAAAGCTTTTGGAGCAGTGGTTTGGGAGAAAAGTAGTCTTAAATGTTTTTTCCATTACCCACAGTGTTAAAAAATGCTGACTCAGCACTTTTTCAAAGTCCCAGAAAAGTACCCCATGATAAAACCGATAGCAATTTTTTTTACCATTCCACTCTGTTGGTCCTAAGGAAGTTTCACACCAAATAAGAATGCTCAGTGCCGTGTAGTTTTGGAGATATGGGCGTTTTAATTTTTTTCTATTTTTAGCTCCTGCGTTTCCCATGGGGCGACAGGGAAAAAAATTTGGGCATAAATTATGTACTTGTGACCCATTAAGCCCTCATATAAAATTTGGTCCAAATCTGCCTCTTGTTTGGAAAATAGAAATTTTGGGAGGGGCACAAATTCTTGCCCCTCCCATAACGACGGCAAATATAGACCCACAAACTTCTCTTGAACAAATCTGGACTCTACACCTCAAAAGGAAGCTGCACACCAAATATCAAGTCTCTGCTACTGCTGGTTCTTGAGAAGAAGATTTTTTAAGATTTGAGCACACTTTTTGGGTGTGGCCCTACCAAGAGGCGAGGCAACTTGATTTGAACAAAATCAAATTGCGATGTCATAAACTATTATCTCAAAAATCAATTAAATTGGTTCAGCGGTTTGGGAGGAGAAGATGCAAGCACCATGTTCACGGACGATGTACGGTGAGTGATCACTATAGCTCTCCTGACTGAAAGTCAGGTGAGCTAAACCCCCCCACCCCCCAAATTCTGGATTTTGGTCCAAAAATTTTCCCACCCGGACCCCAAATTTTCAGGGTAAAAAAAAAAAAAATTTGCTGCATACCAAATATTAAAAGATTCTTATTGGTAGATCTGAAGAAGAAGATTTTTTAAAAATACTCCTCATACTGCACTAATTTGAACATTTGGGCTCCCATAGAGAGCCCAAATATGACCCAGGCAATTGATTTCAATAAACATGTGAAACAATCTTCCAAAGATGTTATATGTGAAATCTGAAAGTTTTTGGAGCAGTGGTTTGGGAGAAAAGTAGTCATATGTTTTTCCCATTACCCACAGTGTTAAAAAATGCTGACTCAGCACTTTTTCAAAGTCCCCAAAAAGTACCCCATGATAAAACCGTTGGCAATTTTTTTTTACCATTCCATTCTGTTGGTCCTAAGGAAGCTTCACAACAAATAAGAATTCTCAGTGCCGTGTAGTTTTGGAGATATGGGCGTTTTAATTTTTTTCTATTTTTAGCTCCTGCGGTCCCCATGGGGCGACGGAAAAACATTTTTGGCATAAATTAAGTACTTATGACCCAATAAGCCCTCATATCAAATTTGGTCAAAATTTGCCTCTCGGTTTGGAAAATAGAAATTTTGGGAGGGGCAAATATTCTTTCCCCTCCCATTACTACGCCAAGTATAGCCCCACAAACTTCTCTTGAACAAATCTGAGTCTACACCTCAAAAGGAAGCTGTACACCAAATATCAAGTCTCTGCTACTGCTGGTTCTTGAGAAGAAGATTTTTTAACATTTCAGCACACTTTTTGGGTGTGGCCCTACCCACGGGCGAGGCAACTTGATTTGAACAAAATCAAATTCCGATGTCATAATAAACTATTATCTCAAATATCAATTAAATTGGTTCAGCGGTTTGGGAGGAGAAGACGCAAACACCATGTTCACGGACGACGACAGACGGCGGACGATGAGTGATCACTATAGCTCTCCTGACTGAAAGTCAGGTGAGCTAATAACCATTCAAAACAAACTTTAATTATTTGTCTACAAATGGTGAAATATTAGTAATTTTCAGTAAGTCAACAACAGTTCTTCAGGAGATAATCACAAACATGCACTGGCTCTAAAACAAAAATTTATAATACGTTTAAACTTGACATCTCCAAAAACCATTAAATATATTGTTTTTCACCAGCAGCACATTGACAATTAATAAGGTGGACAATATTATGCAAATATTAAAAACCAGGAAGTGTTGGTGTTGTATATCGAAATTCAAAACAATTCGGAAGGACACTTTTGAGATATTTTAGAATGGACATTGTTCTCTCATCCAACCAAGTTCTGGCAATTACCAGAAATTTGCATTTCGTATGTGATCTTGTGTTTGTTGGTGAGGGATTTAATTGGATTTCCATCAAACACACCCTCAAAAGCGAATTTACAAAAAAGTATTTTTGTCTTCATGAACCCCTCTTTAAAAATCATAAAAACCTGGCAACATTGACATAATTATTATGTTCTTAGCACAGGCATATCTTGGAACATATTTGAACTTTTGAGGTGTGGGGTTCAAACATTCCTTGACTTAATTTTTTTGCTCCTTTACTGGTAAACGCGTTTTAAGTAAAGTTTGCTGCATGGGGTTAACCATTTACCCAATTCAGACGATACCAAAATTGATTATTTTAAATATCATTTTTTGTGTCGCCGCCCCATGAAGTGGGGAGAAACATATAGGGATTACTTTTGTCGTCTTGCGTCGTCCGCGTCACACTTTCTATTATCCTCCACTCCTCTTTAACCTATGAATGGATTTTGATGAAACTTTCAGTGATTCTTTATCACATCATGGCATTGTGCACCTCCTATTTTATTTTTTGATCCGCTGTATTTTTTCCAGAGTTATGCCCCTTTTCCACTTAGAATTCTGTCTGAAACACCAGGCTTCTCTTATCCGCCACTCCTCTTTAACCTATGAATGGATTTTGATGAAACTTTCAGTGATTCTTTATCACATAATGGCATTGTGCACCTCCTATTTTATTTTTTGATCCGCTGTATTTTTTCCAGAGTTATTCCCCTTTTCCACTTAGAATTCTGTCTGAAATGCCAGGCGACACACATCTTCCATGGAAGACTCACATCTAAGTTTAAATTTTAACAATTTTAAAAAAATCATATCATGTGACCCCTCATTGGAACAAGCTCAATGAGCTTGTTCCAGTGAGGGGTCATATGATATGGTTTTGTTGAAATATTTTGAAAAATGTAATTTTTATAACGGCTCAATTTGCATATTACGCAGTTGGATGCGGGTGGATGCTCGCGATTCGTTAGGTAAAGGGTTAAACAATGGGCTAAACTTGACTTTATGCTTGTTATGAGGTCATCACAAGTCTATCATACTGGATTGGACTTACTCATGCCAAAAAGTTGAAAATGATTTTGTAATTTTGGGGTTCTTGCCATCAATGTGATTTTACACACATCAATGAAACCAAGGTAAGCTGATTTTTTTTATAGCATGAATCAATTTATTGCTGCTGTAAGAAACTGTTATGAACTGCTTTTCTCCAGGACCTCTACCTTCCTCCACATACACTGTCCGATGTAATATAAACACTACTGTTGAAAGTGCAGATGAACAGCAATTGTACTAATAAACTAAATGAATATATTGTTACTATCTGATTTATGCAGAATATTTTATCAGTATGGATTGTTCTAACGTATTCAGGATTTGGGGGCAGCTACTCCCTTAAGTTGCATTCATCCTCCTTTCTTCACGAAACCCAGACAGTGTCAGATGGTTGATCCCTTTGTGTAAGTCCTCCAGTAAAAAAAAATTGTGTTACATATTATGAATGCAAATAAATCAAAAGCTAATTTGTAATTATCAGTGACATTCCAGGCTCCATTTAGTTTGCTACCTTCACCTCATGCAGACATTTATATTAATGTCAGCTATATGGACTTACCTCAAAGAAGGTGGTAGTTCATTAATAATGCCATATATTGGCCACAAACTGAATTTTGAACTGTGAAATATGGACACACCATCAGTATTTATTTGTATTGATAGGTGGAGATCTTTTGATTTGTTCTCCTCTGGTATAAAAAAACCATCAGAAGCAAAAGTGTTTTTTATATAATGCTCCATCATACACATCTTCTATGGTTGAAGATTTACTTTTCTTTTTTTTACTTTGAATTGCATCATAAATACCAGAACCTGTAAAACATATACTATCATTGAGAAAACAAGTTTGTTAGATTTAGAAACAAAAGGCCCCAGGGGGCCTGAGGTCGCTCACCTGACATGGTAGTCTAAATATCAAACCAGGGACTTGACTTGAATAAGTGCATACACCCCTCCTAAGAAAAGCATATACCAACTAGATGAAGCAATTGTGCCAACACAATACACAGGATTTTCCTTCTATTTTCAGTTCCTGCACTTTTACGTCCCAAAATTGCAATAAACGCATAAAAAACAGATTTTTTTTTTATTTTGTTCGGAAAAGTCCCAAACAAAATACATTCAGATTAATTTTTTGTTTCTTCTTCTTAAAATTAACCAAAACATATAAAAAAAAAAAAAAAAAAACTAATTTCCAGATTTTGGTCCCACCCGGACCCCAAATTTGTTAGTGTAAAATTTTTTATCTTAAAATTGACCAAAATGCATAAAAATCAAAAAACTCATTTCCGGATTTTGATCAAAATTTCTAAGTCCAGACCAGTGTAAGGGTGGGGTGGGGGTGGGCGGAGGGGGTGGGCGGAGGGGGGATGACTAGGTTATGTCCCCCCACATCCCATCCACGAACAATACAGACCAACTTAACATTTTTTTAAAACTGTAAAGCATTATTCATAAGAGAAAAAGTCATATAGTAACTACTTGGTATAAGTGGGAAGCTCTGAATGGAAGAAAAAAAAATAAATATACTCTCCCAAAAAAGAAAGTGTGTATGCTAAAAAATAACACTAAAAAAAGATGTATATCATTTTCATTCATGGAAATTTTATTCAATCACAGATGAATCAATTTGTGATCAACACGAGAAATTTCATTACGCTACGATGAATACTCAAAGACACTAAGGGTCCAACACAAAAGTCACACACTCAATATCTGGTATGACCTCCGTCTGCATCGACTACTGCTGTGCATCTACGGCTCATGGAAGCAAACAAGTTAGCATGGAAGTGGGTTAGGGTAGGGTTAGGTTAGGGTTTGGTTAGGGTTAGGATTTGGTTAGGCTAAACCTAACCCTAACCCTACTCTACACCACTGCAGTCGAGCAGGACGATGACATAACGTCAAAATCGGACAAATTGCAGGTCTTCGAGGACGTAAGCCGTATTCTCTCAGGCGGTTGATTAATGTTTGAGGATGTATCCGTCTCAGGTGAGGGATGTTCCTGGCTGTCGTCATTGCTGTTTGTTGCCAGTTTCCAGAGATGGATGACATGGATATACCGATCTTGTGGAGGGGTGGTAACTCAGGGTCTCCCGGAGCTGGGTCGGTCTCGAACGTCATCATGTTGTGCATGTCGATGGACTAGCCTGTCTGCAGTGTTACGGTGGCAGTTCAAATGCTGGGCAACCTCTCTGTGTGTTCTGCCAGCTCTAATCATACCCAGGGCAAGGAGACGTTGATTCATTGTCAATCTTGGCATGCTAATGTGGAGTCGTTTTAACAGCATCGCAAGTTTGAATGATAGAAAGGCCTTACTTTAGTATTTAAATACCCAAGGATTCACACTGCTGCATGAATTTTCAGAATCTCCATGTGCAAAACATGCCTTTTCACAAACGTGCAGCACGTCATTTAACGTTAATGCAATTTTAATGGGGAAAGCTGTTTTTGTGTTCAATATAACTTATTCATGAACAGGTTAACACACTTTACACCTACAAAATTATTTTTTTGGAGTTTGATCAATTTCTGCAATGCATACTCTCTTTTTTGGGCGAGTATATGAATATTAAGTTAACCTCGCCTCTCCACCCAAGATTATTATTTTTTCAAACCTGAAGACAGTAGTATCAGAATGCAGGGTAACACTATAACTCTTTAATGAGTGTAAATAGTGTTTAGTTGTAACAGGGTATCTTCCCCCCTGAGATGCACTAGGGTATCCTCCCCTCCGCACTGCTACCACTGGATGACATGAAGATGCACCACTGGAGTATCTACCCTCCACTTTGTGTATCTTCCATTGAATGCACTTTATATCATCAGCCTGATGTTATCCATGTTGGGTATCTTCCCCCTGGGTATCTTCCCCCAGGGAGGGGGTAGGGGCTTGGGGAAGATGCACGGGGGAAGATACCATTGTAATGGGGTTTACTCCCCTGGGTATGTTCTCTCCTGGGGGAGATGCACTAGGGTATCCCCCTTTCCCCCACTCTGTGTACCTTCCCACTGAGTGTCATAAAAATTATAAATTTGGTTGTACTCAAATTAAATAAAACTAGTATCTTCTTCCACCCTGTGTGTGTGTGTGTGGGGGGGGGGGGGGGGGGTTTCAGTGGAAAAAAAAAATTTTTTTTTTTGTCTTAAAATTGACCGAAAAGCATAAAAAACTCATTTCCGGGTTTTTGTCAAAAATTTCTAAGTCCGGACTGGGACCCCAAATTTTCAGCCTAAATATGAACCCAGGGACTTGGCTTGAACAAACTTGAATCTGCCTCCACCCCCCACCCCAAGGATGCTGCATACCAAATATCAAATGATTCTTATTGGTAGATCTGAAGAAGATTTTTAAAGAATATTCCTCACACTGCACTAATTTAAACATTTGGGCTCCCATAGAGACCCAAAATATGGACCCAGGGAATCGATTTCAATAAACATGTGAAACAATCTTCCAAAGATGTTATATGTGAAATTTTTAAGCTTTTGGAGCAGTGGCTCGGGAGAAATGTAGTCTTAAATGTTTTTCCCATTACCCACAGTGTTAAAAAAAATGCTGAAACAGCACTTTTTCAAAGGCCCAGAAAAATACTCCATGATAAAACTGATAGCAATTTTCTTTGACCATTCCATTCTATTGGTCCAAAGGAAGCTTCACACCAAATAAGAATTCCCAGTGCCATGTAGTTTTGGAGATATGGGCATTTTAATATTTTTCTATTTTTAGCTCCTTTTCGGATGTTTACAGTTTTGTTCTGTACGGTATATAAATGAACAAGTATTGATACTTACGAGTCATTAGAGAGCACACTTGATTCACAATTGGGAAGGTGATGAAATATTTCACTTCCTTTGAATTTAAACAAGATGGACAGTTGTCTACTTTTGCAGGTCCTAAATAGCGGTGACACAGCCCACAGTAATAATGAAACTGCATGGGGCATTTCATCTTTTCAAAAAAGTTTCTGTACATAGCCATACTGCTACGACAGAGATTCTCAACAAGGCAGTGTAATTCAACTAATGTCAGCGAATCACATAAAGCATCTCCAGATAATCCATGTTTCATCGCGAAAGTTGCAATTAACAACATGCTGGTTGCTACTGTTAAACGGGATCCACTGTATAGTGGTGTGTCCTCAGTTGCTGTCTCCTCATCTTCCTCAGTCTGCTCATCAAAGTACACACTTGTATCAAAATTCTCCATATTGCTACAGTAAAACCTGTCTTGAGAGACCAGTCTTGAAAGACCACCTGTCTTGAGAGACCACATCTGCCAGGCACCGATTGGTTTTACTCTATAATGGACCTGCTATGGGAGACCACCTGTCTTGAGAGACCACCTGTCTTGAGAGACCACTGTGACCTGGTACCAATTTGTATTTTTATGCCATAATGGACCTGTCTTGAGAGACTGCCCCTTTGAAGACTGAAACCATGACAAAAACTTTTTACCTGTTCTGGAATTGGAAAATCCATTGTGGTTATACTAACATAATTAAAAGTCTTAAAAGCTCTTAACTGGGTTTCATTTGCTAACTCAGTAAAGATTGAGATGTTTTTATAAGACCCCTGTGAAAAGATTAGGATTATTGCTGAATAAACTATTTCATATACACCTGAAATGTGACAGATAGGAATAAAAATAAATTTGTGTTGAAAATATTTTTGTAACAAATTGAAATGGACTGTTATAAAAATTATAAAAATAAATTAGTGTTGAAAATCTTCATTGAAGATTTTCAACACTAATTTATTTTTATAATTTTTATAACAGTCCATTTCAATTTGTTACAAAAACTTCATAAAAAAGAACAACAACAAAGTAATTACAAAAATCTATTCTTCTCCATTTCTGAATTTTGTGGTTGGTTATTCACTGACTTGAGAAAACCTGAAACCTGTTATGAGAGACCACCTGTCTTGAGAGACCACTTTTGTGTGGCCCGAAGGGCGGTCTCTCAAGACAGGTTCTACTGTATTGCTACTACTACCAGTTGGTGATGAATCACAATTGTCATCATAAATTCTGGACTGTTTATCAGAGAATTCAGCACCTAAAAATGAAATAAGGAACAAAATTCGGTCATTGGAATTGTCATTTATATCTGTACATAGATGTTCACTAATAAAAAAGATTTAACCAACTGACGTTAAATGGTGATTTGTAATTTAACATTAATCTCCTTTCAGATCAAAGTACCCATATGTTCATAATTTTAATCTCAAATGGTTGAAGGATTACAGCAAAACTATTATCACCACTCTGTTCAAGTTGAATTCTTAACATGAAGACATTTTCTCAAATTCAAACAAGCCCTTTCCAATGTTCATTTCTGGCTGAATATACCACTAAGTAGCAACCTCAGAGAAGCTAAGTAAAAACTAATTCCATCCACTGGTTAATGAGAAGATATTTTTTTAAAACTGGATCAATATGGGAAACCCAATATTAACCTGAGGACTTGATATTTACAAACTTGAATCTGATTCCAATGAGGACAGAGAATACCATATATCAACGGATTCTGATTGTTATACCCTGGTATACCAAATATAAAATGATACTGAGTGGTGGATTTGAAAAAGATTATTAAAGACATTTTCTCATATCGCACCAGATTAAACTGATTAAACTTTCTGCTCCAGTAGGGAGTCCAAATATTAACCCACAGATACAACTTGAACAAACTTGAATCTGACCTCCCTAAAGATGTATTATACCGAATGTGACAACACTCAGGTACATCTTGCAAAGAAAAAATCTTAAAATAAAGAAATTGCCCAACATTCCACATTGCATTAAATTAAACTTTGGGTTCCAATATATACTAACAGTCCAAAGAGACCAAATTTCAACAAACATGAATCTAGGGGATTCTGCCCCATCCCCCACCACCGAGATGTAGCATACCAAATTTAATTTTTTACTGATGGAGCTGATGAAAAGGACTTTTAAAGAATACTATCAGGGTTATCCGGCGTTGCTCGGGCTGAGGAGAGTATTAAAACTCACTGTTGGTGCCCCGCTACACCCCCACCCTGACACTTTTTTAAACCTCACCATTAGATTTCTGGTAAAAAATTACCCCTAGTAGACCCCTTTGAAGACCTATATCGGTGAAAACAAATTTGATCATAACTTTTGGTGCCCCTCTACACCCCCCACCCCCACCCCCACCCTGGTACTTATTTAAACCCAACCATTAGATTCCTGATAAAAACGTACCCCTAGTAGACCCCCCTTTGAAGACATATATCGGTAAAAACATTTTTGGTCATAACTTTTGGTGCCCCCTACACCCCCCACCCCCACACTTTTTTAAACCTGACGAAGACCTCCGCCATAAAAAGTACTCCTAGTAGACCCATCTTGGACACTTGGGTTGCCCCCTTATTCATTTCTATAGCGGACAGACAGACATACAGTTTCGTTAAGATCTGTTTATAAATGCGACCCCTAGCCCAAAGCGTATTGAATTGTTACGGATGGACGACGGGCCATGGCATAACCTCAACAAAACATAGCTTACTGTCGATTCCTACAAGTTGTGCATTCAGGGATTTTTCTACTCTTCTTGTGAAAGAGTCCAGGAGCCTTTCCAAATGGGAAAATTAGCGTCATTGAGGCCAAAATTGTTTATGTGAGCGACTGCCGACAAGAAATAAATAAACTTACTAGTACTGGCATATCCTGGTGAGAAATCAATGTATTAATCAATGAAAACTTGTGTAACCCTCTGGCAAATGAAAATTCTCAAAGCAGAAGTGCAGTACACATGTTGATTGCCACCCGAACTGTCCCCTGGCTGCACCGTCTCCAGCTAAGAAAGCCAAGTTCAGTCAGCAGGTGTATCAGACCTGGGTGACGGTTTGGGTAAAATAATTGAGGACAGTTTGGCCTGGGAACAATTTGGGTTTCATGACATCAGTCAGCAGGTGTATCAGACCTGGGTGACGGTTTGGGTAAAATAATTGGGGTTGGCCTGGGAACAATTTGGGTTTCATGACATCAGTCAGCAGGTGTATCAGACCTGGCGGACAGTTTGGGTAAAATAATTGAGGACAGTTTGGCCTGGGAACAATTTGGGTTTCATGACATCAGTCAGCAGGTGTATCAGACCTGGGTGACGGTTTGGGTAAAATAATTGGGGACAGTTTGGCCTGGGAACAATTTGGGTTTCATGACATCAGTCAGCAGGTGTATCAGACCTGGGTGACGGTTTGGGTAAAATAATTGGGGACAGTTTGGCCTGGGAACAATTTGGGTTTCATGACATCAGTCAGCAGGTGTATCAGACCTGGGTGACGGTTTGGGTAAAATAATTGAGGACAGTTTGGCCTGGGAACAATTTGGGTTTCATGACATCAGTCAGCAGGTGTATCAGACCTGGGTGACGGTTTGGGTAAAATAATTGGGGACAGTTTGGCCTGGGAACAATTTGGGTTTCATGACATCAGTCAGCAGGTGTATCAGACCTGGGTGACGGTTTGGGTAAAATAATTGAGGACAGTTTGGCCTGGGAACAATTTGGGTTTCATGACATCAGTCAGCAGGTGTATCAGACCTGGCAGACAGTTTGGGTAAAATAATTGAGGACAGTTTGGCCTGGGAACAATTTGGGTTTCATGACATCAGTCAGCAGGTGTATCAGACCTGGGTGACGGTTTGGGTAAAATAATTGGGGACAGTTTGGCCTGGGAACAATTTGGGTTTCATGACATCAGTCAGCAGGTGTATCAGACCTGGGTGACGGTTTGGGTAAAATAATTGAGGACAGTTTGGCCTGGGAACAATTTGGGTTTCATGACATCAGTCAGCAGGTGTATCAGACCTGGCGGACAGTTTGGGTAAAATAGAGGTTATTAGCAGGGACTAAAGGGAATGGCGAGCAATCTCTCACGCACATCATCGCTCACACAAAGTTTGTTTGCCGCAAGTGAAAGTTTGCTAACCTGAGCTCTTGATCCAATCTCACATGTTATAAATCACTGATCAAACAGACATCCTGTTAGTACTGGCAAAGTGGGTATAATTTTGAAGATCTCTTATTCACACCGGCAGTGCACTCCCTGTTAGCAACGGCAAAGTGGATATAATTTTGAAGATCTTTTATTCACATCAGGCGGTGTGGTGTGTCCAACCGGAGCTAATTTAGAAAACACTGTAAAAACAGTAATGGTTTCAAAACAACACAAGTAAATACCATCGCATTGAAACAATTCACACAGTAGAGTAGCACTGCCAAATATTCGGCCCTTCATGTCACTTAAAAATCTTATCAACTGGTCACACAGAAATTAATTCCCAAATAGAGTGAATTGGGAATTTTGGGGAGCAAATTGGGAAAAAAGTGACTATTTCCGATTGGGAATGGGGTAGATATTCTGCCCCTCTTGTCAAAAATCCTGGCATTGTAGGCTGTTAATTTAGGCCAAAGATATTGATAGCTAAAAAGAATTGCCTAATGCAGTACAGTGGAGCCCACTTAATTGGATATCTTTTAATTGTATATCCCTGTTAATTGAATATAATTTTCAAACACAAAACCATTTACCATACCTTCAGTACAAATTTGATCTGTTAATTGCATATGGGTTGTAGAGTAAACTCCTGTTAATTGTATATAATTTTTCATAATATGTCGAAAAAATTAGACACAGACATTTATTCTATTATATCTCTACGAGCTCTGTCAAACAAGATATAATAGAATAAATGCTCAGTTTACCTACAGAACACAGGAAACTGACCAAATCCCTGTTAATTGTATACTCCTGTTAATTGAATAATTTTCTCTAGCAAAATGGATATTCAATTAAGAGGATTCTACTGTACTGAAAATTTTCACTACTGTGATAAGGAAAAAGAAAAAAAATTTTACAGTGCAAATGAAAGCCGAAAACGTGATAAAATAACTGTTACCTAAATGACATCTACCCACCCACTCGACAATTCTTGCTTCGCATGCTCAGTGACTGTGACGTCCTGTTCAATGCCGACAATGGGCTTAACACTGCTTTGGTGTTATTGGCACACTGTAGGAAATTGTGTCAAAACAAACTGATGGATTTTATGTGCACAAGTTGCTCTCTTTGACTCTGAATGCTCTCTCCATTAACCCATAAATGACGTCGTGAGAATGTAGGAGTGAAATTTTCCCGTGCGCCATTAATCGAGTGCCTAGTTTTAAATTTGCATGCGCTATGGTGTGCAAGTGCGATCGAGCACCCCAAAATTGAAGGACTGCTTGTGACAACTTTTTTGTATGTCAACTGATATGAGTAAGGGCAATTTCACGCGTGATGTCAAATTAACCTTTCAACCCAGGCAATACCAAGTACATGCATTTGTATACCAACTACTAAAATAGCCCTGTTAACTGCATAAGCGAAGATGGTAGTTCAAAAAATTACCTGTCAAACTAAATTCAATATCCTCAAAATCCTTTCCTTTGAAATTAGATATGGTTCCAGTGTTTATCAGGTGGAGAATCTTGGAGACTTTCGCCATTTCAATTGTGTTTTCTGGGAGACGATAAAACTCTCTGTGAACTCTGATATCATGTCCCATGAATTTGGCCTAAACAGACATGTTAACCTCCCAAAATTTTTTTCAGGAAGATTGAAGAAAATTTTCAGGGAGATGACATGATTTTCAGGGAGATTTTTTTTTGCGCGTAGAAACCATGTGTGGATCGATCAATTTTAAATATAAATTAATACCAAATACCCCCTCCCCCCCCCCCACACACACACATAACAGGAAACGGCCCAACAACAATACATCAAAGGAACATACGTCAACGTTCTACTAACTGGTGGTGAGTGACCCAGACCTGTTAACCTCTGGAGGTGACTGTCAGTGAGATTTTGATGAGCTCCCAGTGAGACTCGGATGCTTGTCAGTGAGATTTTTGCACGTGGGCAGCACATCAATAATTTCCATGTTACCCCCCCCCCCCCCCCCCCCCACACACCCATACATTAAACATCCCACCCTAATGTGTTTTATTTGAACAATTTGTCCTTTCAAAAGCCAAACCATAGAAATATAGAGAAAAACAGAAATCAGAAATATGGGTGTGGTCATGTGCCAATATCTGAGCTTGTTCCAATGACATCCATATTTCAATGGTTTTATGTACAAAATGTTTGGAGATATTTTCGACCTTTTCAGCACTATATCAGTTATGGTGCTGTGTTGAAAGTTTTGGATCCATTTGGGTAATTATGGGTACTTGCGGCGACCTGCGGTAACCTGCGACGATCTGTGGTGTTTAGGCACACCCCAGAGCCCGGTTGTTGTGGTAATTCGATCTTCCAAAGCCCAGCGCCCCACCTAACAAACCCGGTTACTCACTGGAAGTAGTTGGTCATTTACGAAGGGGATTTTGAATGGGGTGATCATTTTTCAGTGAAACGTGAAAATTATGCCACAGCCAGCCCAGGACGAAACATCTCGGGGATATTTTGTTGTCCATTTATCACTACGAATGAAAAAACTTGCAAGTGCCGTAAATTACCAACTTTTTAGAGATTTTTTTCACCAAAAACATAATTTTTTTCACAGCCTGCTTTATAAAATTACGAATCGGAAATTTTTCCCAATATATTGAAAATTACAGCAACTCATATGTTTGAGCCGTTTGTCTCCAAAATTGGCTATAATTATCTGAAAGTGAAATCCAAAATGCACAATAAATTTGTGCGTATTTTTGCACATTTTTCGATTGGACAAGATTTTATACGTATGGAATTTATTTTTCGATTTGACTGCTACCTGTATACAAGCAAAGGTGTGCCTTTAATATATAATCAATTTCAGCAATTATCCTGCGTCTCAAATTCATTTAATCCACCTGTCAAACGTGTTGCAATAATCACAACACGGCCATTGACAGAAATGAGAATTGGTCATCAGTTCTTACGTAAGTGGTGACGTTTCACACAAACTTAATGACCTTGCCATTGAGAGTAGAGCACATGCTTTTGTATTTGGAAACAAAAGCTGGTGGATTCAGTTTTTGTCTGGTATGTCGACTTTCCGGGAGATTTTTGGTCCAAATTGACTCCCGGGCGGGAGGGCGGGAGGGGATAGCTAATTCCGGGAGAATCCCGGGCATTCCGGGAGAGTTAACATGTCTGGGCCTAAATGTCTTGATTTCCTTCACTGACGCCCAGAACTTGCGTCATGGTGGCCATATGCTTTCTTAACCTAGTTGAGGTTAATAATTCAGGATGCTGTGCTCCACACATGTATGCAAGTTTTTTCAAGCAATCACATTCTCTAATTGGGTGAGATGAATTTGGCTTCACAAATAAATAATCTTACTGAATATTCATTTTGTCTCTCATTCCAATCAAGGCATAAATATTTATTTTCATTGCCTCGGTAAACAAAACAGAAACTTTGTTTCCTTTCTTCCCTTTGATTTCAATCCTGCTGTGTGTTGAGCAAAGAGCAATTTCAAATTTAGACAGTGATTTCTGAACATCAGCGTCTGGTATTTCTTTTTCTACCATTAAACCAATAAAGTCTTTCATAAGTATTCTTTGTGCTTCACCACTCTTTTTTCTATTGAACATAATAAATTCAGCAAGTGCTACTTCAACTAAATCATTGTAAATTTTAGCTTTTTTGAAAACTTCTGCTTGTTTTGCAAGATACTTGTTGAACTTGACAATATCATCTGCCAGTGGAACGTACTGTGGTCTGTTGAATTTAGCATCATTGAGATTCAAATGCTCATTTGAGGATATGCATTCCGTCCATTCAGTGCTGTATAACTGCAAAAAGTCAGTTGCTTCCTTTTGTAGACTTTCGTCATTCTCAACAATGGCTTTTGTGACCAATAAATTTCCACATTTACTAAGACTATGACCTAATTTAAGAGATAAATCAGATATACTGAAACACCCATATAAATTTCAGAATTTTCTTCAGTTCTGGTATATTGCTTGAGGTTGTACTTTGTGAACACACATAGATTTATATTTTCAACTACAATTCTTCAGTAAAGTTTAAATTTCATAAAAACCACTTGTGCTCAGATCCGAGGTCAGTCTCTCGCAACAAGTTTTTTTGTATTAACTCCAAGATCAAATTTGAAGCAGATCCTTCACAATGCTGAATACCAAATAACAAAAGATTCTGTCAGCTAGATCTGGAGGAGAAGATTGCATTGCATATCAGAAAAAACTCCACACCACTGACTTGACATGTTTTTGTTGTTTGGGCAAACATGAAAGTACAATAATATAAAAATAATTCAAGAGTAACTTGAAGTTCATCTTACTTGTTATTCTTCTTCTCCAAGGCAGCCTTGGAGCACCATAGTCGTAACGTATTTCCTCATTAGGATGAATATCCTTCAAAGCAAAAATACACAAGCACACTTTCCGAAGCGTGTGATGTGCCAATGCAACAACTTTGGCATTTTTGGTAGAAACTGGCCAGCCATCATTAATGAATTTTCCCAGGCAATCTGTGAATGTTGCATCAATGCTGGAAATAGAAACATTATCAGAGCATAAAAGTGATTTCATAATTACATGAATACATGAATAGGCATGTGGACGAAACTCCATCAGACAAAATCCCATGCAGACAAAACACCATCATCATAGCCCAGACAAAAATCCATATGGATAAAATATCAAGCAATTTTAGACCGGACAAAGCACCATGCAGATAAAACACCATGTCTTTTAGCCCTGACAAAACACCATGCATTTTTATTGCTGTCACTTTTTTTCGTTTCACTTCAGCTTATCGATCCGTCTGAACTGCTAATGTTATTTGAGTTTATTTTATCCATCAAATTTTAAGATATGTTGTTCCTGGTGTTTCAAGTTATTTTTTGTTTTTTGTTGTGCGTCTTGGTTTTAGTGAAGGTGGATGAAAATAACGTACACTCTGAAATTAGTTACTAGTAGTTTAAAACTTATCCCAAATCTACCAGGTTAAGTGGACTTGAACATGGCAGCGGCTATTTGCCATCATGATGTCAAAAAGCGATTTTGGCAATATGTGCTATTTACCATCACGATGACAAATTGTGAAACCAACTTACAAATGTCAGTGCAAAACCACGTGACAGGTTTACTGGTCTTATGAATTTATGCGATTGAATCAAACTCCGAGCAGGGTTTGATTTAAGTGATATTGCCGTGCATTTTTCGATGCATTTTTCGATTTTAGCGATGTAGTTTAATTTCATTAATATCATTTTGCGATTCGTCTTGTCAATATTAATTACTAGTGATGAGCCGATATGAAATTTACCTATTCATCTGAAACCAAATGGATTTGAACCAACATCGGCTAGATGCCGATGTCAATACCGATTGTTCTGTCAGAGTCATTTCTCAAGGTCTAAAAGTTGATATGTCTTTAACACTCACGTAAACCCAATTATGACTCATTTTGAATATCATTCTGGTACGGTTCTACAAACGTCGGTAAACATAGCATTTACTGACCTATGTATTTTCACTGTCTTTTTGCCATCATTATGTTACATCTATAATTAATTAATGTTATGTCATGATGTAACCCTCTGCACTTGGATGTCAAAATACAGAAGTTTCATACAGCTGTTTTCCCAAGATGCAACTAGGAATTGAACCAATTCAATCTTGTTTGACTGAGCTCATGAATTGGTTCAGTTCCTAGTTGCATTATAGGAAAATACTGAATATTATTTTGACATCAGTGTGCTGAGGGTTAACTAATCAAATAATCAAATGATTTGTCGAGTTATTGCACATTCAAACACTGACATTGCATTAGTGCGAAACATGATATGCAGCGCTGCCTATAGCAGACGTAAATGGGCCCGGACTTATGGACTATGGATAAACGAAATATTCACACTAAGAGAAACCTAGTGTGACGATGTTTTTGTTCAGGTCACGGACTGCTTGCACAACTAGTGGCAACTTTCAATGGTGCTGCGGTATAATACATCTTAATTAACTATGCGTTGAATGTTTATTAAAGTTAGTTATCTACAAGTTACTCATGAACAGAAGTATGATTTGAGGTGCATGTGATGACAGTATTCTCACTATTCTGTTTCAGTCAAGGTGACCGAAAGCAACCAGTTTGTATTGGACATTATGGTATTTTGGTCGGTACAATATTTTTTCCCCTGACGATCGGTAAAGCCGATGTTTTGGGCAATGATTCAACCGATATCCGATGTACGTTTATCGGCCAATTGCCGATGTTGTACCGATGGATCGGCTCATCCCTATTAATTACCGGTGTGAGAGACCACCCTTACAATGCATCAACAGTGCTGAAAATTGGCTTCATTTGCAACTGTTCATCCCTCAACATGTGTGTTTATTTTTATGTTCTGTTCAATCACCCAGACAAACACTTTCCGTGATTGGATACAAATCTTGTTTCCGCTATTTATTTAGCCAATCAATAACCTTGTAACATAAAAACATGTGACCATGTTTTTATGCCCTAGAGGGGGTCCCCCATATGTTCATTGTCAGTGATTCACATTTAACCAATGAGAACAGCTCATGGTATAAACGCATGTGGTTAATGTTTGTCTTCGCACAAGGTGTCACCGGAAGGTCGACGGAATAACAATACACCCAATGTCTTCGAGCAGTGAAATGTCGATCGCACTTAGGACAAACACCGGAGATCCCGTCAAATGCTGCAGATGTCTTAAGGTTATCTTAAGTAAATAAATATGGTTTTCATTATTTTTAATTACGTAATTCTTATCGTCTAACACAAGTGGCGAATCATTCAATGCATGTGTCAGCATTCGAGTCACCATGCGTCAAGCATTCGATATGGGTATTCCTAAATACCACAATCACACAAAATGACACCCAATCACCCCATATCGCACAAAATCACACAGAGTCATGCACAATTACACAAAATCACAGGTACAGACATGAACAAATATGCTGAGCTTGGGATGGGAGATGGCTATTAACTTTGTATTTTTTGGGGAGGGTGGGGGGTGGGGTTGAAGGGGAAAGCTGTCAAAAATAAAATGTTACTGTTGGCTATGGTATATCTTGTCACTATCAGAACATATTTTTAAAACGTTTTTTGAGATATTGAGACTGCCGCCAGACAAGAGGTTGATTTTGGAGAGAATGGCATGGGGGGGGGGGGGGGGAGGGGCGGAGGTATAGGCCGTGGATTTGTAGTTGTTTGTAACTCTTTGGGGGTGGGGGCTGGAACATTGCAAGAAATTATGTTGGCAATGTGGACCAAATGGTGTAACTTTCCAGAGTTTATTGATTTGTTTTTGGATGTACAAGTATGATTCTATATTTCAAATCTGGTTGCTAAGTTTTCAATGTACGCCCCTCAGTTGGCTCTCAGTTCTCAAGAGCAGGTCCCTGATTACCACACATGGGATGGGAGAAAAAATACCCCCCCTCATGTTCCCCCTCATCAATGCCCATTGTGTCAGCCAGTGCTTCTTGATGGTAATGGATCCCCACAATTCATATGACATTGTGGGTTCTAGGGGCCTTAAAAAAACACAAAATTATACAATTTGAAAATAGCTATGCAATTTTTCAGAATTGCTATACATTTCTTGAATGCTTGTTGTAAAACGCTACGCAAAAACTAGAAACTAAATCGGTCCCTGGCTGCGAGTTCATTAATTAACGTTTGGGAAATTGATCCAACCTCCCAAACGTGTCTTTCTGTGGCTAAATTCTTTTATTACTTCACTTGCAAACACTCCAGAATCATAACATACAAAACCTGTCAGTAATCACATGACTTGCAACAGACAACATGCACTGATTTTTTGATTAGCTTAAATAATAGGATTTTTCATATACAGATCTATCACTTCCCGTTTACAATTTACCCACAAAAAAATGGTTTATATTTGGTACTTCATCAATGGTGTAATTATTGATAGTTCAAAACACTACAAGGCTTGTGACCCATTTTTATGCCTTGAACAATTTAAGGGTACTCCTCATCTCGAAGAGCTTTTCCTTCTGGAATTCAAAAAAGTAAAGGAAAGTAATGGGATTTCCATATTGTTCATATTCTGAAAAATTTTTTTCTCCTCTTTGAGTCATGAGAGTACCATAATATTCAATTATGAAATCTCCCTTTTCAAAAAACCTCTTTACAAATAATCCATAACCTGAAAAATAATAAAAAATCTCATGAACTTATACAAGTATTCAACAAAAAACAATGCTCAGGAAAAAAATACCAATTCCGACAACCTACATGTACAACACTCATTGATCCTCACTACATGTACATGTAGCCTCCATTTTTAACTAATAATCAAAGTTTTTCTTTGTTGATTCCAAAGGAGAAGCTTTTTGGATCTAATCCCCCAAAATACCCTATCCTGAATTTGGGCTTTTGCAAGGGACCTAAATATGAACTGGTTGCCTCAAATAGAGCTAGGCCGATAATCGGTATTGGTTATCAGTATTGGCCGATAACTGGTGTTATTGGCAAGATATAGGTATTGGCTTCTCAAAAACTTTTGACCGATATCATTACCAATAACTATTTTTTCACATTGACCATATAAAAACACTGTCAAGGTATTTAAAAACAGTTAATCAACCGTATATAACACAAATTTTCAGGTCGTAAATGAAATATAAATCAAATTTTGTTTGGGATCATTCAACATTATTTTGAAGGTCAGTTCGTTTTAGAATGAAAAACTGTTCAATTCCTGTTAAATCTGTCAATATTTTACATAATTTCCACTTCGGAAAACCCCCACTAATGTCAGTGACTGACAACACAAAAATAGTATTGATGAGACGCAGTTCGTGAATAGGACCAATCAAATGCTTCAGTCCATAAAAGTGCAGGGATCCCTTGCTAAATTTAGGTTATTGAGCAACACTGCTGTAATGTGCCGTTCTATCGGTTTAAAACCCAGGTGGGATCTGCGCAGATCACTTATTTCCCATTCTCATATCACCAACTTGTCAGAAAATCGAGAAAGACTTCAAAATTCCCCAATTCTGTCAGCTCTTTAAACAAATACAAACACATCAACCCTTTCAGCCATAATAATCAAGCTGTTTGACACAGGGTTGAAAACCACTCTAATGAAATTCAACTGAATGGTTAAATGGTTACGAGTGACAGATTCAACACAGCACTGGTCAAGTCATACTGTTAAATGATTCTGTCCATTTTACGTTTTTAGCTCACCTGAGCGAAGCTCAAGGGGAGCTTTACTAACCACTTTCTGTCCGTCGTCCGTCGTCGTCCGTCCGGCGTTAACTTTACATTATCGACTTCTCCTCCTAAACCACTAGCCCAATTTTATTCAAATGTTGGCTAAATGTTTATTACCTAATGCCAATTCAGATTTGTTCAAATGAAGTTGCCCCTCCTCCTGGGTGGTGCCACGCCCCCAAGGGGCACCAAAATCTTTGTAAATCTTCTTCTCATGAACCAGCAGTAGCAGAGACTTGATATTTGGTGTGCAGCTTCCTTTTGAGGTGTAGACTCAGATTTGTTCAAGAGAAGTTTGTGGGGCTATACTTGGCGTCGTTATGGGAGGGGCAAAATTTTTTGCCCCGCCCAAAATTTCTATTTTCCAAACCGAGAGGCTGATTTGAACGAAATTTTATGTGAGGGCTTATTGGGTCATGAGTACTTGATTTATGCAAAAAAAAATTTTCCCGCAGCCCCGTGGGAACCGCAGGAGCTAAAAATAGAAAAAATTTAAAACGCCCATATCTCCAAAACTGCACGGCACTGAGAATTTTTATTTGGTGTGCAGCTTCCTTAGTACCAACAGAAAGGATTGGTAAAAAAAAATTGCCATCGGTTTTATCATAGGGTACAGTTTCGGGACTTTGAAAAAGTGCTGAGTCAGCACTTTTTAACACTGTAGGCAATGGGAAAAACATTAAAAAATCTTCTTCTCCAGATCCAGCAGGCAGAATCTTTTGATATTTGGTATGCAACATTGTAGGGTGGATCTGATTCAAGTTTGTTCAAATCGGCCCCCTGGGTTCATATTTGGGCTCAGTATAGGAGCCTGATTTCGAACTTAGTGCATTTCAGGCAAATTTCTTAAAAAATCTTCTTCTCCAGATCCAGCAGGCAGAATCTTTTGATATTTGGTATGCAACATTGTGGGGTGGATCTGATTCAAGTTTGTTCAAATCGGCCCTCTGGGTTTATATTTGGGCTCAGTATAGGAGCCCAAATTTGAACTTACTGCATTTCAGGCAAATTTCTTTGAAAATCTTCTTCTCCAGATCCAGCAGGCAGAATCTTTTGATATTTGGCATGCAACATTGTAGGGTGGATCTGATTCAAGTTTGTTCAAATCGGCTCCCTAGATTCATATTTGGGCTTACTATAGAAGCCCGAATTCGAACTTAGTGCATTTCAGGCAAATTTCTTAAAAAATCTTCTTCTCCAGATCCAGCAGGCAGAATCTTTTCATATTTGGTAAGCAACATTGTGGGGTGGATCTGATTCAAGTTTGTTCAAATCGGATCCCTGGGTTAATATTTGGGCTCAGTATAGGAGCCCAATTTCGAACTTAGTGCATTTAGGCAAATTTCTTAAAAAATCTTCTCCAGATCCAGCAGGCAGAATCTTTTGATATTTGGTATGCAACATTGTGGGATGGATCTGATTCAAGTTTGTTCAAATCGGCTTCCTAGATTCATATTTGGGCTCACTATAGAAGCTTGAATTCGAACTAAGTTCATTTCAGGCAAATTTCTTAAAAAATTTTCTTCTCCAGATCCAGCAGGCAGAATCTTTTGATATTTGGTATGCAACATTGTGGGATGGATCTGATGCAAATTTGTTCAAATCGGCTCCTTAGATTCATATTTGGGCTTACTATAGAAGCTTGAATTCGAACTTAGTGCATTTCAGGCAAATTTCTTAAAAAATCATCTTCTCCAGATCCAGCAGGCAGAATCTTTTGATATTTGGTATGCAACATTGCGGGGTGGATCTGATTCAAGTTTGTTCAAATCGGCCCCCTGGATTCATATTTGGGCTCACTATAGAAGCTCGAATTCAAACTTAGTGCATTTCGGGCAAATTTCTTCAAAAATCTTCTTCTCCAGATCCAGCAGGCAGAATCTTTTGATATTTGGTATGCAACATTGCGGGGTGGATCTGATTCAAGTTTGTTCAAATCGGCCCCCTGGATTCATATTTGGGCTTAATATAGAAGCCTGAATTCGCACTCAGTGCATTTCGGGCAAATTTATTAAAAAATCTTCTTCTCCAGATCCAGCAGGCAGAATCTTTTGATATTTGGTATGCAATATTGTGGGGTGGATCTGATTCAAGTTTGTTCAAATCGGCTTCCTAGTTTCATATTTGGGCTCACTATAGAAGCTCGAATTCGAACTTAGTGCATTTCAGGCAAATTTCTTAAAAAATCTTCTTCTCCAGATCCAGCTTCAGAATCTTTTCATATTTGGTAAGCAACATTATGGGGTGGATCTGATTCAAGTTTGTTCAAATCGGCCCCCTGGGTTTATATTTGGGCTCCGTATAGGAGCCCAAATTTTAACTTAGTGCATTTCAGGCATATTTCTTAAAAAATCTTCTTCTCCAGATCCAGCAGGCAGAATCTTTTGATATTTGGTATGCAACATTGTGGAGTGGATCTGATTGTGATTCATGAACGTATTTATTTGTAAAGTTGATAGAATCTTAGACAAAATTTGCAGAAAAGATCTACTATAGAAGGGGTGGTATCCAGGGTGAACCGTTTACCCAAATCTAGCGGTACTAATGCATTATTCACACAAATCTCCGTTCAAATTTTATGACCCCTCATTGGAACACACGCATTCAGCTCATTCCAACAAAGGTCATATGCCATGTTTTCGAGACAAAAGAATAAAAATTTTAGTTATTCATGAAATTTTTAGGCAACTGTTGTCTGTTATTCACATTGCTTCATGAAATTTCAGTACTTTTAGAAGTTACCTCAGTAATCAAGGGTTAATTCCCCTTAATTAAATGTCGCCTTTAAAAAACAACCACTTTGCATATCTTACCTTTTTACCAGCATAACTGCCAAAACTTGTCAGCATTCTTCGCAAAAATCGCTATTCAAATTTTAATTTTTGTCTCTTAAACATACATGTACTTATCGCTTGTAAATATCCCATTGGAATGAGCTTTTTGAGCTCATTCCAATGAGAGGTCACACACCATGCTTTTTGAGTCAAAAAAGCAATTTTTTAGTTATTCCAGAATTTCGTACGTAAAACACAGCTTTATGACTTCACATTAAAATGAGCTCTCTAAGCTTGTTCCAATCAACATTCACGCACTATGTCTTTCACACAAAAAATAAAATTTTCCATTTATTCAGGAATTTTGTTTGCAAGAACACTCTTACCCCCCCCCCCCCCCCCCCCCCCCCCCCCACACACACACACACACACACACAAACACAGACACACACATCTAAAAGTTCGGGCAGCAAAAAAACAGTTACTTCAATTTTTAAATGCATTATAGGAACAACTTGCCTAATCAAATTTAAATACTTTTGCATCATTCTGTATCTAGAACAAACCATTTACCATATATTTACGCAAAATTCTCCAGCATCATTCACAAAAAAACACCATTATTTATATATTCACATTTCTGTCTCAAAAATATACCTGATCTTCCCATACCCCTATTGGAATAAGCTATTTGAGCTTGTTCCAATGATGATAAAAAAAACTAATATTTTGGAAAATTTGTGAAAATTTTTGTTTTCTTGCATGCAAATATGTACATGTAGCACATGGAAGATATCCACAGTTGGGGAGAGATGTCCAAGGCTATCTCTTCACATTCCTTGTTTGTGCTTCAAGCTAAACCAGCTTGTCTGCAGAGATAAATTTGCTTTATTAAAAATCATTGGAGATTGGCCACACACCAATGATTTTAAATAAAACTAATTTTAGGTAACAAATGTTGAACTTCAAACAAAATCTATCACTCAACCAGTTAATGTTGATGAGGCATGACATGGTGAAGGTGACCTAAAATACTTCTTAGAGTCACTTTGTCAGGTGAGCGATTAAGGCCACATGGGGCCTCTTGTTTTATGATGGGCATGTCTTATTTTAGGGCAATCTATTTTACTTTACCTGTAGAGTATAATACATTTCAATAATTGGAGAATATACAAGTACATGTTTACATGCAACCTCAGCAGTATTTTCATAAATGTGTCTTTGTTCTATGTACCGATGCCTTGAACATTGAAAACATATGTTGGATTTATTGGTATCGGCCGATATCCCAACGGAAAAATATTGGTATTGGCTATTGCTGATAACATGGGTATCGGCCCACCTGTAGCCTCAAGCTTATATCTGATCCCCCTTCACACACCTTCCATGGATCAGGGTTCCCCCAGAATATTGAAAACAAAATTCAAGCACTTTCAAGGACCTTTTTGAAGAAAATTCAAGGATATTCAAAGACCCTTTACAATAAGTAGTCAATTTTACCTCTGTTCACAACTTAAAATTTACTACTAATTGTTTGTCAAGCAAACAGGTGCACACACTTTCATCACTGAAACAACTGTTTCCCATGCTATAAAAGCCCTCATTTCAGTCGCATCTGTATCCACCCAAGATCGGGCAAGTGCGAATGGTTTCATGTTTGTGTTTTTTTCAAAGTATTGTTTGGCATATAAATTTGTTTGCGAAGTGCACAGTTCAATAAAATCATTGTCAAAAAATTTACTGAAAATGTCCAATTCATTGCCATCCACAGAAAACTGAATGCCCGTGGGCTCGTCAAATGTTTTTAACCATGGGTAGTGGAACGAGTCCCCCAAATTCAATGTTTTGTCAACATGAACACACGTGCTTGACTGATCAGCTGATTCGCCAGCATTTACATTTTCTTCCAAATCACTTTCACACGACTCGAATTCGTCTGACGAGTCTTCATTGATATTTCTTATGAAAAAATATCAAGGAAAATCGGCCTCATCCGAATCAGAATACCCAGTAATGTCACAGACAGTTGATAAATTATTTTCAATTGATGATGTCATTTTCCAAACAAAGTCAAACTGGGATGTTTCGTCCCCCTGTTAGATATTGGTGGTTGTGATTTTTTCACTTCGGTTTCGGTTTCGGTTTTTAAGAGGTAAAAAACACGGGTTTCGGTTTCCACTCGGTTTTTTAGCTCAACTTTGACGAAGTCAAACTTGAGCTATTGTCATGGCCCGTCTGTCAGCACGTCAACAATTGGCTATGAATCGGGCTAGAGGTCGTATTTATGAACCGATCTTTACGAAACTTCTTGGGTACCTTTGTTATGACCCTGGGACGGGTAAGAGTGTTTTTGGGTGTAGTCCGAAATTAAAGATGGCTGTCAGTGGTCATTTTGTAACGATGAATCAGTTTTTTGTACAGAACTTCTGTATGAAAGTTCTGATTTGAATAAAGTTTTGTGTAAATGTTTAGTACCATGGGATACATCACATATGATACGTGTTTTTTTCTCGTGCGTAAATTATGCAAATTAGACTAACTTTGATTTATTTAGTGTTACTTTCGGCGCTGTAAGTGCAAAGCTGCTATGGCTTGGGCTAGAGGCCGTATTTATGAACCAATCTTTACGAAACTTCTCGGGTACCTTTGTTATGACCGTGGGATGAAAAACGAGTGTTTTGGGTGCAGTCCGAAATTCAAGATGGCTGTCAGCCGCCATTTTGTACCGACGATGCAGAAATCTGTTTTTTGTACAGAACTTCCATATGAAAGCTCTGATTTGAATAATTTTTTGTATGAATGTTTAGTACCATGAGATACATTACATATCATGCAGGTTTTTTTCTCATGCTTAAATTATGCAAATTAGACCAACTTTGATTTATTTAGTGTTACTTTCAGCACTGTAAGTGCAAATCCCTATAAGGCTCGGGCTAGAGGCCGTATTTATGAACCGATCTTTACGAAACTTCATGGGTACCTTTGTTATCACCGTGAGACGAGAACAAGTATTTTTGGGTCTGGTCGGAAATTCAAGATGGCCACTGGCAGCCATTTTGTACAAAATTAGGGGCAATCAGATTTTTGCGCAGAACTTCGATATGAAAGCTCTGATTTGAATAATTTTTTGTATGAATGTTTAGTACCATGGGATACATTACATATAATATAGGTTTTTTTCTCGTGCGTAAATTATATAAATTAGGCTAACTTTGATTTATTTAGTTTTACTTTCAGCACTGTGAGTGCAAATCCCAATATGGCTCTGGCTAGAGGCCGTATTTATGAACCGATCTTCACGAAACTTCTTGGGTACCTTTGTTATCACTGTGGGATGAGAAGGAGTGTTTTAGGGTTCAGTCTGAAATTCAAGTTGGCCGCTAGCAGCCATTTTGTTCAAAATTAGGTGCAATCAGATTTTTGTGCAGAACTTCCAAATGAAAGATCTGATTTGAATAAATTTTTGTATGAATGTTTAGTACCATGGGATACGTTACATATAATACAGGTTTTATTCTTGTGCATAAATTATGCAAATTAGGGGTCCGGGTGGGACTTTTGGACAAAAATCCAGAAATTAGTTTTTTTGTTTTTATGCGTTTTGGTCAATTTTAAGACACAAAAAAAATAACTTTTTTTTGACACTGAAAATTTGGGGTCCAGGTGGGACTCAGAAAATTTTGGACCAAAATCCAGAAAATTAGTTTTTTGTTTTTTGATGCATTTTGGTCAATTTTAAGAAGAAGAAGAAAAAATTTTAGTCTGAAAATATTTTGTTTGGGACTGAAAATTTCCACTCAAAAATAATAATCTTCAATGATTGGTCTTAATCTGTAGTCCATTACAGTCACCTTGTAATTCTTTTATTATTGTTGACTGGGCCACAACAAATACTAATTCATGTCATATTCATTATTCAGTTGTCTTGGTCACAGCAAGTATTCCTGTCATATCCAAGTTGTGCTACAGTGTCACTGACACTTTCATTTTTCTACTTGAACCATTCTCAACTAATTTGGGGATTTTGGAGTGAAGAACCTATGACCTCATGTGCTTCGCCATCACGCGAATAATGACGGAATCACTGTTGACACGAGCAAACTTAAAAGTTAAAGTCTTGCCCTGACCAGGGACCGTCCTGGTAATGCACAAATAGATTAAAAAAACGGGTATGGATGCGCAATTTGGATTTAAAGACGCTTGATGTGTTGTACGGAAATACACTGACTGCTCAGAAGAATTGTCCTATTGGGGGATTTTGAATTTATTATTACAAAATTTTGTTATTTTCATCTTCGACTGTTGTTAAAAAATTTCACCCGTGAACATGTGCGTTTACGTGTCACAGGAAGCCACTTTGTGCCATTTGATACAAACCTTGTTTCTGCTATTCATTAAGCCAATCGACAACCTTGTAACACAAAAGCATGTGACAATGTTTTTATCCTCTAGAGAGGTCGGCCAAATGACTGTCACTGATTCGTGTTTATCAATGGAAGGTATTTATAAACACAGGTGGCCGTGGTTAATGTTATCTTCCGGGGTGGAGGGGGGGGGGGGGGGGGGTTAATCCAAATGGAGAATGAAACAAAACACCCAATGTTTTAATTCTATCAGTTAGTCAGATGTCTCACCTCACTTATGCGGTTGCACTTAAGTTTATATAAACAAAGATTATTTCCATTAATTTTAATTATCGTCCAACACAACATGACGAGTTGCGAATCATTCAACGCAAGTCCTGTATGCGAGTGACAAATGCGACTGAAAACACCCAATGTTTTAATTCTATCAGTCAGTCAGATGTCTCACCTCACTTATGCGGTTGCACTTAAGTTTATATGAACAAAGATTATTTCCATTAATTTTAATTATCGTCCAACACAACATGACGAGTTGCCAATCATTCAACGCAAGTGCTGTATGCGAGTGACAAATGCGACTTTGGTGTCATATGCATAGGGCGGATACACTGTTTGAGAGCAATGGTCGGTCGGCCGGCCATTTGCGGAAGTATCCAGGCGAACACAAAAATGATGGAATGAGTGTGTGTGTCGTGGCCCCTGTGGGGGGGGGGGGGGGGGGGCACCTGGATGGGAGAATATTTGAAAGCAAATTTGTTTTATTCCAAAAGTCCTTACAAGTGTTTGTCAATTATTTTTATGATGTCTACGCATCAATGGCCCAGTGCTGCGCTCAGTTAAGCCTCATTTTGTGCAGAAATGATCTCATGTCATACATTTGAAACGATGCATCATATGCCTCAGGCTTACACAGTAATACACACAGAACAACACCGGAGTTAGGCATGCAAAAAAACCCTCACACGTAATTAAATTAGGCAAACGGTACGTGCCTAATATCACCAGGCTTGTTGTGCGTTATATTAATGATTAATAAGAAAAAAAACCGTGAGCATCGGTTGTATGACTACTATTTCTGTTCAACTCTCGGTTATTTTTTCACAACCGAAACTGAGTTGTCTCCTTGGTTAACCTCCAATCTCTACCCCCCTGTCGGACAAAGTATTGGAACATGTGCGTTACTTTATATGGAAACTCATGATGATTCCGGTGGAAATCAAAAGGTTTTCATTGGTTGTTATACATAATTCGACCAGGGAAGCCCCCACTGTACTAATAAACATGACCCGACCGTGTTACGGATGTCGGATTTTCTTGACAACCGAGTGCTAAGAGTTAATTAATTAATATTAATAACACCTGTTTGTTTGGACTTGTCAGTGAATTTATTCGTTCCTTTTCAGACTGCTATTACTCTAATCGGCGATCAAATTCAAGGATATTCCAGGACCTTTTACCGATATACCTCATTTTCCAGGACATTCAAGGCATTGAAAATAGCATTTCAAATTCAAGGACATTCCAGGTTTTTCAAGGACCCACGGCTACCCTGTGGATGGTGTCTACTGAATATCAAATAGTTCAGACTTCATGTAACAGATCAGAAGAAGAATCTGTAATAAAAAAATTCCACCATCTTGCACTAAACTGAAGTTCGAGTTTAAGGAACTTGAACACAAACATGTGTATGGATTTTTGTTTTCACCAGAAAAGAATTATGGGCAGGGGTTTAGCCAGGATTTGAAAATAGGGCGTCCAATTTTGGGAGAGGGGCAAGTTGGAGTCTTCGGAGGCAAATGCAGATGCTGAAGGCATCTGCTTGCAAGTGCCGAAGGCACCTGCCCTTTTAGGGGTGGGAGGGGGGAGGTTCTCCCCTGGAAAATTTTTTAAATCTAGCATCAAATGGAGCCTTCTGGTGAGTTTTAGGGGTTGAATGACTTGAATCTACTTTTAATTTTGAGTGGGCAAAAAGACATTTTTTTAACAGCATGTTACAATTTTTCAACCCAAATTTACTGACATTTAATCATTGGGGCCACAGACTTATGTCCCCCCCCCCCCCCCAACAGCCTAACCCCAACCGTGTATTGATGTAATAGTTACTAACTCAGGTGGAGCCTTGAAGTAGTAGGAACATTCATGTATTCATGAATTTGAACAACCTGCCCATGAGCGGTGAGTGTTACAGCACGTAAGCAGGTTGTTCAAATTCACGTATACCTGCAGCGAGGTTACCTTAGTAACCATCTTAAACCAAAGTTCACAAAAACGCATTGACCCGTGTTGGTATCTTGGTACGTGATTACATGTATTCAATTCAAGTACAGTTCTATCAGGTATTTCATTCATCTCTCATTATACCAACCCGACCGCAGAAGGAATTGGGGTGTAACTTATAACTTTGTAAGTGCAATTACTGACTTGTGAGTCTGTGACAAGTCTGTCCGTTTTGGCTTCATACAACTTACAGTTACAAACTTACAGTGGATGGTCATTCCATAACTTCCATTCCATCATGCAAATTGATGCAATGCATGTGTTCCGAGTGCGGCATTCAGAGCGCACTATAAACATTGTAGATAGGGCATTATTCTGTCAACAGCCGACTGACCTCGATGGAAATGTCAGTGAGTGGACTAAATTTGTCATTGAAACTTGGACGGGTGAAACTCACATCTCGAATTTTAGAATACATGTGATCATCAGCATTTCACTGAAATGTACGTTCGAGGTTATCCATAAGCAAAATTAGATCTTAACATCATTTGCATCACTGAATGGGCAGAGACACTGATGTATCATAATTGCATACTACAGAAATCTATAATAGACCACACAAACAGGAATAGCCCTCGAATGGGATTGATCGTACGCAGATTTCCGTGATATCTAATGGGTTGTAGCCTGTGCCTAAGGAACATGTTTACAGACCCATAGAAGCACAGTCCCACAAACACATGCACGGTTCATGACAATAGCTCAGCCAAAATTTGTAAAGTTAAGATAAAATGGTTATCAGAGTGCAACCACACATGCCTGTCCCACAAACATCTAAAAAGGTCAATGACATTAGCTACCCTTGACTTTGTCAAGTTAAGCTAAAACTTGTTATTGCAGTACCACTGCAGGCTTGGTAATTTCAGGGGAGCGATTTTTTAGCTCTCCTTACTGCCCTCCTGAAAGAATTAAGGAGAGCGAAAAATTGCCCTCCTAAATATTTTGGTCTGGGATGATTGAGATTACATGTATTATGCTCACATTAAATTTTTGTTGTAAAGCAAAAATGTAATTTAACTTCGAAGTCACATAACATCACGTAATTTCATTTTGAAAGTGGTTTAGTGGTAAAAGGTAATGGCTGCAACCATACCCAAACACAGTTGCAATCATTTGAAGCAAAATGGGTCACAGCAATATTTTTTTTTCTGTCAGTTTCAAGTTCAACAACTGACATCACAGTTTGAGGGGTAATTATGCAAGGAATATTGACACTATAACATACTACCATTACTACTATCCTGTCACTTGAAGCACTTGCACCAGGATGTGACTAGATTCAAGCAGACCTGTTGTCCAAGAAAGTCATACGCCTACCACTACCACCTTCAACCCCCCCTTCGGGGGTTGAAGGTGGGTAGTGGTAGGCGTATGTCTTTCTTGGACAACAGGTCTGGGTACACACACAGGTCTTGTCAAGTGTGTGTTCGGTTGTTGAGTGAGACATCTAGATGTCTAAGAGATTTCGCTCTACCTTAGTAAAGTTAATAAAATCACTGATGTAGTCTGTTGGTTTCCGTTTCAATGAGTTCGTTCAACTGGATAATTAAAGTGCTGTGTAAAGCTAATTGCTCTCCTAAGCTGATTTCAATATGAATATACTGGAATATTTATTTGAGCACCAATTCTCAAAAGATGTTTGAAAGGAAATAACATCACTTTTAAAAGAGTTTCTGCCAACAAAAAAGTGTTGGAGCTGGTATGGAGAGGAAAATGAATGTCAATTAATACAGTGGAGCCCACTTAATTGGATATCTCTTAATTGTATATCCCTGTTAATTGAATTTAATTTTCAAACACAAAACCATTTACCATATCTTCAGTACAAATTTGATCTGTTAATTGCATATGGGTTGTAGAGTAAACTCCTGTTAATTGTATATAAATTTTTGTAATGTCGAAATAATTACTGTGACACGCACTACCCTTATTTATCAACCTTTTTGGCCTCACGACATCCAATACAGGCATTTATTCTATTATATCTTGTTTGACAGAGCTCTATGAGCTCTGTCAAACAAGATATGATAGAATAAATGCTCAGTTTACCTCCAGAACACAGGAAACTGACCAAATCCCTGTTAATTGTATACTCCTGTTAAGTGAATAATTTTCACCGGCAAAATGAATATTCAATTAAAAGGATTCTACTGTACTGCAAATCTGTGACTTCTTATTATGTAAAACATCTCATAATATATTAAAAAATAACTATCTTGCCTGTGATGGTTTGTAAATAATTGCAAGTAAACAACAGGCTTTCCAACCCTGCTTAAAAACTAAGTTTTATGTAGCAAGGGTAACGATTTGGCCCATGACATTTCGGCCTTGTGTCGATTCGGCCCGAGACATTTCGGTCTGAGATGTTTCAGCCTCCATATATTGTGGTATTGTAGAAAGGAAACTATGTGGATGATCCTTTCAAAGAGGTATTTTGCACTTCTTATTTCAGAGAGTGTGTGGCTGTCTAATCTCAGTATTGTGACACAGCCATGAAGAAAGCCAGGAAACACAGCCACTCTGTTGCTTTGTGAGCCATGCCAGATCACTGATAGGTTAGCTCCAATTGGCAGCTGTATGCATGAAGATAACCGAAACCGAGATTTTGGGGTCTAAAAAATGCAACCGTTGTGTAATTTAACAACCTCCAAGCTCTACTATGTTTCCTGTTGTCAGTGTGGGAAACTTGTATATTTTGTGTTTAATACTGAAGTTGCATGCATGAGAGTCGGGGCAGATTATCCTGAGGGGAATGGTGTCATTTAGAAGACTGTCTGTCACCCAAGCAGAAACCCTGCTTTAAAGAACTTTCAAAAAGTATTCAAATAATCTCTGGTCATGTTTAATTCAGATGTTCAGACGTAGAGCAAAAGTGGATCAAAATTACAAATCTCTGGCCAAATTTAAAATCCCAACTTCAGAAATCCATGAAAAAAATCAATTTCTAGAACCTCCAACATGAAAGATACAAATAAGGACCAACCATACAGTTGAAACTAGAAGTCCTGTCATAAACTGTGCACTTATCTAGCCTTAATTGCGCATAGGAATTTCGCGCAATTTCTATATCGAATGGCGACCAAACCACGGTAGAGCCTCCTGCCTATCCATCGCAAGTACAAGCACTGTTTCAGCCAATGGACCTCCGGGTTACCCGGAGGTCCATTCGCTGAAACAATGCTTGTGCAAAGGCCATATGTACAACATATGAAAACCACATTGCAAAATAAAATGCAGATCGACGTGCTATTTGCGTGCAATTCATGACTGACTTCTAGTTTTAACTGTAAGTTTGTACTTTTCATTCTGTTGCAAACCACCACCAACAGCATCAACTCACTTCTCTGCACAAGGTACTTAACCATGCCCTCTAACTCTACACGCAGGCCACTTATCCTTGCTCCTACCTCTGCACGGGATACTTAAGCATGCCCCTACCACACAGGGTAATTAACCACACCCTGACCTTGCTGCACAGGGTGCTTAAACTTGTCCTCTACCTGTCCCACACAGGCTACTTAACCACGCCCCTACCTCAATGCACAGGCAATTCAACAACACCCTCTTCTTCTCTGCACATGGCACTAACAATGTCCTCTACCTATCTACACAAACTACTTGACCACACCCCCTCTATTGTTTCTAGGTAATATTCAGCAGTTTGACTTCCACAGAAATAAAGAGATTCATAGTGAACGGATATGAATGGCTAAACCTGTCCGGTAGATGAAATTCTTGGTTGGGTCAATTGTCTGAGCTACGTGTAAAAACACAAGTTATGTTTATATCTCGTTTATATCATTTATGGTCCTGTATAAAACAAAATACTGTAAGTTCAGTTTTGTTGTAAGTACTTCCAACTTGTACTGTATGATATGACAAGATCTACAAATTTGAGAAGTAGGTAGAACATGATAATTCTTTATAAACAAATAAACAACCAAGGCTTCCCAATGGATGAACCTTACATGACAAATTTAAATTCAATTTCAGTTCTCATAGCAACAAAAACAAGAGGCCCCACAGGGCCTGAAGTCGCTCAATTTGAACCTTGTTTGAATTCAAATGGGTGGCCCCATAAAACCGCTAAATACGATCCTAACAGGACAACTTAGAAATCATCCCTACAAAATGTTACATACCAAATATGAAGTCATTTGGTACAGTATTTTGGAAGAAGGTTTTTTTTTGAAGGTCTTTCCCATTATCCACAGTGTTAAGTGTGAGGCCCCATAAAACCCCTAAATATGCCCCTAATGGTTTGATTCAAACAAACTTGAAAATCATCTTCAGAATGAAGTTGTATATTAAATATGAAGTCTTTTGGATCAGTGGTTTGTCAGAAGATGTTTAAAGTCTCCCATTACTCTCAGTGTTAAAATCTGAGGCTCCATACACCCTCTAAATATGCCCCAAAGGGGCAAATTTAAATAAACTTGAAAATGAACCTTACAATAATGTCAATGTCATATATTAGATATGAAAGCATTTGCTGCGGTTTGGAAAAAGGTGATCTAAAAATAAAGAATACTGATATTGCACCAAGTTAAACATTTGGGCTCCCATATTAACCTAGGGACTCGATTTCAACAAACTGCAATCTGATCTCCCTAGAGATGCTGTATACAAAATATGAAAGGATTCGGACTGGTGCATCTAAAGAAAAAGATTTTTATAGAATATTCCTCATTTTGGACTAAGTTATAATTTGGGTTCCCACAGTGAGCCCAAATTTGCACCCAGAGATTTGATTTGAACACAACTTGAATCCACCCCTCCCCCCCCCCCCCACCCCCCAGAATTCTGATCTGAAGAAGATTTTTAAAGAAAATCTCACATATTGCACTAAGTTAAACATTTGGGATCCCATTTTGAGACCAAATATTAACCCTGGGTCCTGATTTGAACAAACTGGAATCTCACCTCTCTAAGATACTGTAAACTAAAATATGAAAGGATTCTGACTGGCGTATCTGAAGAAAACGATTTTTTTATTTTTTCCCTTTTCCGGGATTACCCAGTGTTAAAAAGTGCAAAATCACCAATTTTTTTTCAAAGTCCTGGAACAGTACCCTTTGACAAAACCGATAGCAATTTTTTTACCATTCCTTTCGGCTGGTCTTAAGGAAGATTTATGTAGCGGTCGAGGTATAAAGGCCATTTACCAACCAGCCTGGTTGGTCCGGATCTCTTAGTCTCGTGGTACATTGGTCGCTTTGTGTGCTAGAGGTCGACGGTTCAAACCCCGGCTCCCGCACTTATCTCTTCTCCTGTTACATTCGGGGGCTCGTCCGATCCTCAGCAGTTGGTGGCGTTGTGTACGCTGTGGTGAAGCATGGTGGATGTTTTGACTGCTCTGATGTGGAATCTGAGGTGAAAACAACTCATCAACTCATCATTGTCCAATGAGAAGCATCCATACAACTAGAATACTAAAAATATCACAGATAGAATTCATGACGTCACAGGGAAAGACTTGAACATTAAGGTGGGCTGAGATCAAATGACATGACATTCCTCCCCATTTTGTTAAAAGGCGGGATAACAGAGAATCCAATTAAAAACATTGACTATCACAGGTTAAAGGAAATTTTGATTTAAAAACCATAGAGACTGCAAGCATTCCTTACAGTCAGCTCAAAGACCTCCGACTCAGACACATATAAAATCTTCGACAACTCAACCCCAACATCATGCAGCAACAAATTTGGGGTTAGTGACAACACCCTTACCGCCGAAATATGGCCCATCCGTTTCTAACAACAGCTTGTCATGTGGCACCGCCCTCAAACCAGCCTTCTGTTCCTTGCTAAAATATTTCACTAATCCAGTAAAACCAAAATAAACATTCGGAAAATCTTTGAGCCAGGCTTCAACTGTCTCTACCTCAGAGGCACAACAATGTACATGTAACTTTTGATTACACCTATTAGCAGCCTTTAAAATATTCATTGCCCTGCGATTCACTAAAAAACCAGTTCGATCTGCTCTTCTTAAATGTAAAATAATGACCTTATCCAAAGGAGTAATATTCACAAGATTAAAAAGAACATCTTCTTGTAACATAAAAGAATTAAAATGCACCGTGTGATCAAGTCCAATCTCTCCCATAGCACAAACCAAGGGATTATTTACAAATTTCTTCAATTTTAGAAACAACTCAGGAGTAAACAACTTCACCTTTTTTGGATGCAACCCTACTGCCACCTTCCACCGCTCACCTAACTCCAAAACAGAAGGATAAGTGGGGGGATCACAAAACACTGCCACTCCACCCACCACTTCACATTCCGTCTCACCATCAGGGAGAAAACCAAAGACTTGATCCCAGTTCCTCGGATCTTGTTTATCAATAAAACACCTAACGGCACCCATTAGGGTCTTATTATAAACTTCTGCCTGTCCATTAGCAGACGGTCGATACAGAGTTGTCTTCACCTTGTGTACCTGAGTAAGCTCACATACTGATTTGAATAGGGCACTTTCAAAATTCTTACCCTGGTCTGTGAGAATTTCAAATGGAAATCCGAACCTGGAGAAAAATTCATTGACAGCTGCTCTGGCAGTTTCCTCAGCTGTTTGTGACGGTAGGGGTATACACTCTACCCACTTTGAAAATTGGTCCACTATCATCAAAACATATTCGTTTCCACGATGAGTTTTAGGGAGTAGTAATCTAAATGAACTCGCTCCATGGGTGCACCTGACTGAAATGATGTTAAAGGAGCCCTACTTTTTCGAGTCTGTTTCTTCGAAACATTACAGGCTTTACATGAACTCACATAATTTTCTACATCCCATGCTAAACAAAACCAATAAAAAGATTCTCTAACTCTTTGGCATGTTCGCAAAATACCCTGGTGACCTGCAAGGGAGATGTCGTGACATAAATACAAAACATCATTTTTCAAACAAAAGGGAACTACTAAAGCTTTAGCTCCCGTTTTACGGGCCCGGTATAAAAGCCCCTTGTCAAGAGAACACAATTCTTTGTTAAGCCAATAATATTTTGAAGCAGGACTGGATATTGACAATTCACTATCAGAAGGTTCAACTTTATTTTTCAACGAATTTAGAATTATTTCAAGATCAGGATCTCTGCTTTGTTTCTCAATTAATTCCTCTACCGAATTTTTTAATTGTCCTACCAGATTTATCCGGATATCATCAGGCTTGCAATCAGACAAATTAAGGGTTTCGGTATGGAAATCAGGTTCACTATTTAACTCAATGAGTGCAGGAGAATCCGGATTTATGTCCGACTGCCCTGAATTCACCTCAAAATTGAGGGAACTCAAAGAACAATCAGAGGAAGAATTATTCCAACACTTATTATTGAAGTTTAAATCACACGGACCCTGAGGAAAATATGTAATAATGTCCAAAGCAGAGGGTGCTTCAGACACCATTCTGATCACTGGTCGTGTGGTTAAGGGAAGAACATCATCAACCTCCTCTTCGAACTGTCTCCATTTTAATTCAACCCTTTCACAGAATTTACAACTTCCACAAGGTAAATACTTAAGGTTACTTTTCTGTTCACAACAATTTTCCCAAGGAATCCTACTCAATGCGTCTGCATTTGAATGCTTATCGCCTTTTCGATATTCAATTTTCATGTCGAACTGACTGAGCTCAAGGAACCATCGGGCAAGTTGCCCTTCAGGCTCCTTGAAACTCATTAACCAAGTCAAACTACTGTGATCAGTTCTCAATGTGAATGGCCTGCCTAATAAATAATGCCTGTACTGCCTAGTAAAGACAGTAACGGCCAATAACTCTTTACGGGTTGTACAGTAGTTTTGTTGTTCTTTGGAAAGAGCCAGACTACCAAAAGAAATAACTTTTTCTTCATTATTCTGGACCTGAATTAACTCATCTCCCATACAAAATTGGGAACAATCTGTGTCCAGAATAAACTGATCCGTTTTATTTGGTATGGCTAACACTGGGGGATTCATTAAATCAGTCCTAAGTTTTTGCCGACAATTTTCCAGTTCGTCAGTCCAAACAAATGTTTTTTTCCTGATTGACTGATACAAGGGTCTAGCATATTCTGCAAAATTTTTACAAAAACTTCTATGATAGTTTACTAAACCCATAAATCTCTCAACCTGTTTGGCATTTTCAGGGCGGGGCCAATTTTTTATAACATCAATTGCACTATTCCCAATTTCCAGCCCATTTTCCTTAACTAATCTGCCTAAAAATTGTACTTCTTTCTGGAATAAAATGCATTTACGGGGTTTTAATTTCAGTCCATATTTTCGTAACCTTAAAAAAACTTCCCGTAAGTTACTCAACTGCCCCAGTAAGACCCATAATCATTCTAACAAATTCAAACAACCCATATTTCGTCACAAATGCTGTTTTGTGACGATCCTCTTCTTTGATCCTGATTTGATAATATGCCTGATTGCAATCTAATTTAGAACACCATTCATTATCAGTCAGGGCATCTAGACACTCTGTCAATAATGGAAGCGGAAAAGAATCTTTGGTGGTTACAGAATTTCCTATAATCAAGGCACCACTTAACAGTTTGATCCCTTTTCCGTATCAAAACAGGGGCAGCCGCCCACTCGGATGTGGATGGCTGTATAATTCCAGCTTCCAGCATTTTATTCAGTATTGCCTCCTCCTCCGCAGCAAAAGCATTGGGGACCCTTCGCATTCGGAGTTTAATAGGCTTTGCATCTCCAGTAGGGATGGAATGTTCCACTGCATGAAAATTCCCTAAATCAAAATCATGTTTGGCAAAAACATCCTGAAACTCAACAAGCAATTTTTTTATTTTTTCATGCTGAGATTCAGGCAAATTTTTAATTGATCTATTGAACAAGTCAGTTAAATGGTCAGGTAATGATGTTTCAGAACTATTTTCCGAGTCTCTAATACCTGGAAGAACTGAAGAAACCGAGGAAGAAACAGAATTCAATGACTTTTGGGGTTTTAACTGAATTTCAGTATGATCTGATGAAAAATCTACAATTTTAGTGTCAATAATTTCCTCAGATGATGCATCAGAAATATGTTCAAAAGGTGACTCTTTTAAAACTTTTGTATTCTTTACACTAGACATACCAGTATTCATCAAATCCTGAATTTCCCCGCAACTCAGAGTTATCTTTTCACGATTTAACAAAAGTTCATTTTTTGATAAATCTATTTTAATACCATGTTTACTTAAAAAATTGAATCCCAATAACATGTCGTCCATAATGGGAGCAACATACATGAATTCTTCAAATACCTGGCCACCCAACCCCAAGTTCACAGGTCCTACATATAACCCAGGCATACTGCTGTCTTTAGCAGCTAGTTGCAAACTCAAGGATTTGACAATCGCAGGTTGTGGATTTAACCCACGATAAATTTCTTCCGAAATTACCGACACTTCTGCTGCAGAGTCAATAATAGCGTCAATTTTAAGGTTATTTAAATTCAAGGGTACAGTTATAAGAGCCCTATGGATTTTTAACACTTTAAAACTTGAATCAAGGACACTCTCATCGTGGAAATGTTCAATACTACCTGCAGCACTGACAATGGAAGGATTCAATACAGGAGTGGAATCAACAACACCCTTTTCAGCCAATTCCTCTAATGCACAATCTAACAAGAAAACATTGGAAGTACTATTATTTTCAGGATTAGGCCTAAAAAAATAAAAAAATCTGTTTCTCAGGCCCTCCCGCATGGTCCTTTTGGCTGCCGCATACTCTCTTTTTATAACCAATTGAAACTTGAAAAAAATAAAAATTAATTGGTTTATGTCTGATATTTTACCCAAGTTAAAAATATTGATGAATTTGCCCCTTGAGTGCAAGAAGGCTTTGCAATGCTTTAGCATTGCAAAGCCTTCTTGCACTCAAGGGATGAAATACACCACCACCCATGCTATTCTGTAGATTATGAGGCCTAAAACTTGAACCAAGAACATGGACTTTTGATGGCAAAGAAGAAATTACTGAAATAAAAAATAAAATAAAAAATCGCTCGCCCGCTTGCAATTTCACAAATAATGGCCTGAGAAACAGAAGATCTACTTTCTGTGGCCTTAAATGAACACTTTTTTTGCTTTATACATATTTACAACCTCTGTGTTTTCCTGCTGATTTTGCATGGCATTATTCTTCGGTATTAGTACTAGGGAACAGTCTTCATTTGCTGAATCAAACAGACTCATAAAAGGATCACCGATTTTTTGTGTGACTTTTTGTGGAGACTGCATCCCTCCGAAACAGGATGAACGCATAGAATCCAAATTACAATCAAAAATATTCATCAATTCATCAGGCGACTGCATCCCTCCCAAATAGAATGGACGCAAGGTAGCCGATAAATTTTCAGAATCTTTGAATGATTTCTCTGGAGACTGCACCCCGCCTAATGTAACCGGTGCCATAACCGAATTTCCCTTCTCATTTTCAATTTGAAAATTGGTTTGGAATAGCATAGGCTGCTGTTCCCCTCCCAATTGGGATGGGACTAAAACACCCTGAACACTATTATTTTCAACATTTGAAAGATGTTTTTTTTAGGCTTTTCAAATGGTCATTTTGAGCCGAACCTCGGCCTGCAGGCCCGTCTCTCACTAGTTTCCCGAACTGCCATTTTGATTTTTACTTGACATTCGGTTTTTAACATTTAAACTAGGCAAAACCTCATTATGTGCCCAGCAGAACCACAAGAATTGCATATTGGTTGTCCTGATTTTGTATACAGTAGAACCTGTCTTGAGAGACCGCCCTTTGGGCCACACAAAAGTGGTCTCTCAAGACAGGTGGTCTCTCATAACAGGTTTCAGGTTTTCTCAAGTCAGTGAATAACCAACCACAAAATTCAGAAATGGAGACGAATGGATTTTTGTAATTAGTTTGTAGTTCTTTTTTATGAAGTTTTTGTAACAAATTGAAATGGACTGTTATAAAAATTATAAAAATAAATTAGTGTTGAAAATCTTCAACACTAATTTATTTTTGTAATTTTTATAACAGTCCATTTCAATTTGTTACAAAGAGATTTTCAACACAAATTTATTTTTATTCCTATCTGTCACATTTCAGGTATGTATGAAATTGTTTATTCAGCAATAATCCTAATCCTAATCTTTTCACAGGGGTCTTATAAAAACATCTCAATCTGTAATGAATTAGCAATTGAAACCCAATTAAGAGCTTTTAATACTTTTAATTATGTTAGTATAACCACAATGGATTTTCCAATTCCAGAATGGATAAAAAGTTTTTGTCATGGTTTCAGTCTTCAAAGGGGCGGTCTCTCAAGACAGGTCCATTATGGCATAAAAATACAAGTTGGTACCAGGTCACAGTGGTCTCTCAAGACAGGTGGTCTCTCAAGACAGGTGGTCTCCCATAGCAGGTCTATTATAGAGTAAAACCAGTCGGTGCCTGGCAGATGTGGTCTCTCAAGACAGGTTTTACTATATCTAAATTTCATTTTCTTTTTTTGCGTCCCTGTACTAATTTTCAAACTCTGGACTTCTTTTTTCAATTCCTGTATTTGCTGCATCAGCACTTTATAACCATTGTCAGTATCAGATGACTTATTTCTACTCACTTCTTGTATTCCAATTCTCCCCTCAGGTTCAATGTCCTGGAATTTCACAGTTCTGACCTTCTTATTTAAATTTTGGCTGGCTTGAATATAACAAACTTTGTTAACAGCCAGCTCAAGAGACGGTAACTGCAGGCCATTAACATAGTCACCAGTCACCCTATCAAACAATCCCTGACAGAACCGTGAAACAGCATGTCCATACAAGATGTTCTGGGGAGATCCTACCCATACTTTTACAGGCAATTCCAAAACCCTATCAGCCCAATCTGTAATTGCTTCATCTTTTTCCTGAACCATTGAGTGAAACTGAGCACTCAATGCCTCAGGAGTTTGCTGTGAATCATATTTTATTTTGAATTTTTTATTAATTCATCAAATTCAATATTAGGGTTTGTTTTATTTAAGAAGGCATAGTAGTCCAATGCCTTGTCTTGTAAACAAAAGCACAATGCAGTGATCTTATCACTATCATCCATATATCCCTGGTTGATAAATCTATCAAATTTGGCCATAAAACCTGAAAACTTGGATTTACCATCAAATTTAATTCCTGACGGCAAATTCCAGGTATTTCTACTGTTATTTGTTGGGATAAAAGATTTCTGCATTGACTGCTTTGCTACTATGGGTTCTGGAGTTTTCGAAATAGGTGTTGGTATATTTCGTCGAGGAAGCAAATGACCAACATCAGGATTAATATCCAATTGGGAAACTGGTTCAGTTTTAGGTACCACTGGGAACCTATCTATTGAGTCGAACAGAGACCCAACCGTAGATTTTTTCACCTAAAATCGGCCTTTGGGAACCCCTGCTTTCGAATTCTTCCAAAGATGTAGTTTTGGAGTCAATATCTTTCAATAGTGATTCCAGTTTAATTCTTTCTACCTTCAACAGAGAAATCTGATCACCGACCGAAAGATCACTGATTTTGGAATCCATTGATTCTTTTTTCTTTGGTGTAGAAGACACCATCAAACCAACACTTAAAGTTTTAAAATCTATTGATTTCTCTGAATCATGGTCCCCAAATGCCGATTCCCTTTTATTTATTTGTTTATCTTTTGTTTGGGAAAACCCCAACAAATTTCCACTTTGTATATCTGAACTGAAATTGGAATGTTTCTGATTTTTGATACAAAATTCAGACCACAAAATTTCTAGATCATCCGTTGTGGGAGGATGGCTGTCAAAAATGTCTAAAACATATACAAGTCTTTCTATTGTTGTTTTGTCTTGCATTCTAGGTGAAGAATTAAATTTAATGTTGTCAGAACAAACAGAAAAATTTATCAGTTTTGTCAGAGGTTTAACATTCATTCTCAGGGGCAGAGCTTCAAATATTTCGGGCGTCAGAAAACTAAACTTATGCCTATAATAGAATAATAGAATAATATCAGCCCTTTTGGTTGCTACCCCTGGGAAAATTAGAAGCCATTTTCCATTCAAAACATGTATACTTTGTAAATTCTTTCAAATTTTTAATTCTGTGACTACAAAATCCACTTTTGTAGCCTAACAATATTCTATTTTTATTTACAAAAAAGTTCAAATTAATTTAACATAATTACAAATGAGAGAAAAAAAAAATTATTTTTCTTTCAGAAATTCAAGGAGATCCCGATTAATAAATCATGGGATATCCTTCTGTCAAAAAATGTGATAGTTCAATTCACGTGATCTACCGTGTAAACAGAAATTTAATCACATGAATTATTCGGCCCAAAGCAAAGTATGGATCAACCAGTTGATCGACAACAAATCGATCAAAATCCAACACACTCGACAAAAAATCGATTATTTCATATTTTGCAAAAGCAAAATAATGAACAAGTATATATCTGAACGAGTGGAGGACAATAATCTCCCCAAAGGTTCAAAAGAACATCTCTCGTCGCCACTGAAATGTCATTACTATATTTAAATAGAATGCAATTCTACTATAACTTACCCAAGTATGCTGCTCTGCTGAAGATCAAGGTTGCTAGTCTTGATGGCTTTGAAAGCTTCTGTCTTGGCCCAACGTACTTGGATAAGCAGATCTTCCAAAATCCCAAACTGACATCCACACGATGACAAGTCAAAGAATGGAGTGCTGAATTCACTTCTCTTCCCGCCGTTCTGCATGAAAACAACTCATCAACTCATCATTGTCCAATGAGAAGCATCCATACAACTAGAATACTAAAAATATCACAGATAGAATTCATGATGTCATGGGGAAAGACTTAAACATTAAGGTGGGCTGAGATCAAATGACATGACATTTACATAAAATAAGAATTTTCAGTGCCATGTGGAGATATGGGTGTTTGAATTTTTTCTATTTTTAGCTCCTGGGGTTGTCATGGGGCGACGGAACATTTTTTTCTTTTTTTGCTTAAATCAAGTACTTATGACCCAATAAGCTCACATATCAAATTTGGTTCAAATCGGCATCTCGGTTCAGAAAATATAATATATAATTTTTGGGTAGGGCCAAAACTTTTGCCCCTCCCATTACAACAGCAAATATTATCGCACGAAGTTCATTTGAACAAATTGAAATCTACACCCCAAAAGAAAGCTGAATGCCAAGTATCAAGTTATTGTAACCATCGGTTCATGAGAAGATTTTTAAAGATTTATTGGCACATTATGGGTGTGGCCCCACCTAGAGGGAGGGGCAACTTTATTTGAACAAATCTGTATTGGCACTAGCCACTAGACAATAAACATTCCCCCCAACATTTGAACAAAACTGGCCCAGCGATTTTGGAGGAGAAGTCGAAAACATGGTGTTGACGTACAGCGGACGAAGATAGATTAGATAAGCTCACGTGACTTTGTCAAGGTGAGCTAAAAATAATGTACATTTACAAACCTATCTCTGTATTGATATACACTTTTTTTACTCCCACTGGATCTCCTTGGTCCAAAAAACATTGTTCACCTTCCTGAAATGGAAAACAATCAAATTAAAGTTTTCAGATGACCGTTGCCTTAGGAGGAACAAACGTCAAAGCAAGTTGAGTTGAAATCTGATTCTTTGTTCAAGAGATATCATGCAGAAACAAAAAATTTTCCACACTTGGATACAGACCCCTCACCCTCCAAGGGCTATACCCCATCCACCGTGACTTTAAATCTGATTCTATTTCACGATAATGGGAATCAAAAAATGGAGATACATGGACAGCCAGACCCCTCCCCCCCCCCCCCCCTTCCCTCACACAAACACAGGGGTATAACTCACAGAAGTTTGGTTGAATTAGTTTTTGTTCAAAAGATACCGTTCGGAAACCAAAATGTTTATGCCCAGAACAGCACCATCCCACCTTCCCCAAGGGTATAACTAGAGCAACTTGAGTTAAAATCTGATTCTTTATTCAAGAGACATCATTTGGAAATCAACATGCTGATGCTCAACCCCCATCTTCACCCCAAATACAGTTTAACACATCCACCCTCTATCAACCCACCCCACTCCCAGAGACAGGAGACAGGAAATATTGAACATGTAATATTCAGGCGTTTTGGCAGAATAAAGTTAAAGCCAAATTAAGAAAACCTTATCAGAAGGCAGGCCTGTTATTTTCAAAAATTAGAGCGGGCAATAAGGTTCCGCTTGCCTTAATTATGCTTAGGATGCCGATTTTGTAAAATGATTTAAGGAGAGTGACTGAGGATTACATGTATGAGCCACTAAATCAGGAATTACACGACCAGGTTGTCACGTGTTTGATTCCAAAGCTGTGTGTAGGATTAAATGGAGTGAATTGGTTGATGTTGACTTTGAGACCACTAATTAAAAACTGCATTTGTCTTCTTCAGACAAAATTTAAAAGTTCGCTCATAATTTGGACTCCTATTAAATTTCATTCAAATCGCCCCAGTCCGTCCTGACAAGAAGTCGAAAATGTGTCAGCCAATAAGAAGGCATGTGGCCATACTGGATGTCAGGTGGGGTCGTCGGACACAATTTTGAAAGAGGACTACCCAAGGGGCACTCCTATTAAATTTCATTTAAATCACCCAGTCGTTTCAATCAAAAAGTTGAAAACGTGTCAGCCAATCAGAAGCATGATGATGGCCATATTGGATGTCAGGCATGATTGTCGGACACAAATTTGATAGGGGAATATCCTTATCAAATTTCATTCAAATCGCACCAGTCGTTTCAGACAAGAAGTCGAAAATGTGTTAGCCAATCAGAAGCGATGGCAGCCATATTGGATGTCGGACATAATTTTGATAGAGGACCACCCAAGGAACATCCCAGCTAATCAGAAGTCATGGTGGCCATCTTGGAGGTAGGGCAGGGTCGTCGCATTACTCGCATACTATTTTGATAGAGGACCATCCAAGAAACATTCCTGGTAAATTTCATTCAAATCACCCCAGTCGTTCCAAACTAGAAGTTGAAAATACGTCAGCTAATCAGAGGTCATGGTGGCCATATTGGATGTTGGTGGGGTCGTCGGACACAATTTTGAAAGTGGACCACCAAAGGAACCCTCCTATTTAATCTCACTGAAATCACCCTAGTCGTTTCAGACAAGATGAAAATGCATCAGTCAATCAGAAGTCACAGTGGCCACATTGGATGTCGGGCTGGGTCTTCGGACACAATTTTAAAAGTGTATCATCCAAGGAACATCACTACATGTACCAAGTTTAGTCCAAATCAGTTCAGTGTCTTCAGAGGAGAAGATTTTAACAACTTGGGTAAAATATCTGACATAAACCAATTAATTTTTTTTTTTTTAGCTTGCATTGGTAATAAAAAGAGGGCATGCAGAAGCCAAAATGACCATGCAGGAGTGCCTGAGAAACAGATTTTTAACTTTTTAGGCCTAAAAATATAGATTATTCTTTTGAATGTTTTGTCTTCATTGGAGGCCGAATCTTAAGACCAAATCTGCCCAGGCTGAATCTTCCACAGGCCAAATGTCGCAAACTTGATCTGAAAAAATATGTGTGAGGGCGAGTTGAACTTGAACCTTCATAATTCGGTTTGGGGTCAATTTGGCCTTGAGTCGATTCAGCCTGATCAACTCACTTTTAAGACCAAATCGACCCACTTTCAAACAAAGACAAACAATGTTTTTAAAGTTTTATTTATATATTTTTGGTGTATTTTAGATGAAAAAAAATACATAGGCAATCGAAATTCTGGAATTTAGTAAAAGTTTATCTGGAAAACGGACATATAACTAACCTTTCATGCGAGGGATAAAACTCCTTGAAAAAATCCAATGACTAGTAAAACAAGAGGCCTCAAGGGGCCTTAATCGTGCACCTGACAAAGTATTTTGGGGTCAAATTCAGCTCATCAACACTACAGAGCAATGAAGTCAGGGAATTATTAATAACTCTGCTGTCCATGTTCAATTCTACCAGCCGTCGACAGGCACTGCCAAATGTGTAAGAGTTGTTACGTCACTGCTGTTTCAAGAGCATGATAGACTGGGAAAACGTTGATGAATGCATTTTAACAAACTTGAATCTGCCCCCTTAACCCTTTACCTAAAGTAACGGCCAAAACCGGCCAGCTCTGTTCTCAAAAATTGCCAATTAATTTTCATTATTTTTCATCTTTTTGTCTCTAAAATATAGGTTATGACCCCTCATTGGAACGAGCTCATCGAGCTCGTTCCAATGAGGGGTCATAAGCTATGTTATTGAGACAAAAAATTCAAATAATAGTTATTAAAGAATTGTTTTTGCAAGTGTCGTCTGCTTTTCATGTTAGGTAAAGGGTTAAGGAGATTGTACACCACATAAACAATTCTCAAATTCTGACTACTTGATCTGAACAGAGCTGTAAAAGACTGTTCTTCATATTTTGCCTTATGTTTTACTTGGGCTCTCACAAGAAGCCCAAAAAGGAACTCAGAGAATTTATTTTGACAAACATCATTCTGACCACCTGTGGATGATGTATACAAAAGAATTTTAAAAGAAATATCCTCGTATTGCACTATGTTAAAATCAGAGGATGGATCACAGATCCAGAAGTCAACTTTTGATGTCAATTTAAGCCCTTCAAAACAAATTTTGAAACATAAGAGCCCCCACTGGTCCTGAAGTCACTAACCTGACAGAGTATTTTGGGGTCATTATTCAGCTCATCATGGTGGAGTGGGGGAGGGGAGGTGGGGGGGGGGGGGGGGGGGGGGGGGGGGGGGGGGGGGGGTTGGTGTTGCAGGTGGTCATAGGGGCAATTTTTTTTTTCCACATAAAATCAATATAAATCATTCAAAATGCATTTTGGGGCAAAACATTCGATGCTTTCGGGTGTCGTGCGAATCGACCTCGCACTTTTCGACTCCACGCTTTTCGACCTCGGGATGTGGGTATGGATAAAATCTTATTTAATATTATCGGCAATTGGATCGGCAATCGACCAATTGTGACTGGAAAAAAATTGATAATCGGTTTGTGGCCCTTTTCCACCATCGGTTCATCACTAATTGATATGTGAGGTTCTGGGAAGGGGGGTGCAAAGTCTATGTTTAAGGGCAATTTTCGACTTCACGCTTTTCAGCCTCGGGATGTTGGTATGAATTAAATCTTATTTTATATTATCGGCAATTGGATCGGCAATCGGCCGATTGTGACTAGAAAAAATTGGCAATCGGTTGATGGCCCTTTTTCCACAACCGGCACATCACTAATTGACACGTGAGGTTCAGGGAAGAGGGGTGCAAAGTCTATGTTTAGGGGCAAATACCTCATGTCCACCCCCCCCTCCCCCCCCCCCCCCACCCCCCCCCCACTCCCACCACTGGAGGTGGATTGTATGTGTACCTTTACGGTGGTTTCTTTGCATATGACCAAATGGGGTTTTTATATGGCAAAATGTTCCTGTAATTTTGTTTTGACTCGTTCAAATTTTGGAAAAAAGAAGCTAATATTCAATGGCTCAAGGAAGACCTGTGCTTAGATAGCTATATGCATGGGTGTACGGTATTATTCATAATCACACATGGACAGCCACTAAAATATGGGGGGACAGTAGTTCAGCACTCTGAACGTAGTGGCTGTCCCTCTATGTTCAGACTTCCTCCATTCAAATAAACGGCAACGACGGCCAGTGATTTCATCATGAGGTAAGATCGACGTCCAAATGCAAAGTTAGAAATATAAATCAACCGTGCGGCTTTCTTACCGACCTCCCCAGATAAAAAAACTATTATTTTATATGTCTACATTACACTTGGACCTGTTTTATGTGTCATTTTTTGCTTGTCGTGTGTTGAACATAGGGACTGTTTCGTTCATCGACCCAGAAAATGGCTGGTTGTTTTTGTTTTGCAATCATGTGATAACCAATGGTCCAGGAATGTGCATTGCGTAACATGAAAATTCATTTTGAGGTTTCTTTCTCGCAGACTGTCAGAGTTATTAGATTCTGCTGGTTCCAGGTCTCATTTCATTTCGTCATTTTCACATAATTGGAAAATGAAAACAACCGGCCATTTTCAGAGCCGACGAACGAAACAGTCACTATGTTCAACACACGATAAGCAATAGAGGGCTCCGATTATCTGGGTTACTAGCCGTAGCAACCACTCGCTGAGGTGAAAACAGCTACTTGGATACCTATACAAAACTATAGGGAAGATCAAATCGACTGACTTAATTCATTTGAATCTTTTTTATTTTCAATAGTTATGCCAAGATACCCAAAAACTGTTGTGCCACTGGGTGTACCAATTATTATTTGCAGGAAAAAAATTCTTTCCACAAATTTCCGAAAGATAAAGCGCGATTTGACCAATGGATCGGAAGTGGTAAAAGCTGAAATGCATAACTTCGTGATGGGACACCATGAGATGATTATGTCCTTGAAACACAGATTTTCATGGTGTGAAATTTTATATCTGGCGAGTTTCATTTTGATATTTTTGGAACATTTCATTTTGTAATTATAATAAATCTATTCTTGAGCTGAATGCCAAATTGGCGTGCTTTGAACGTCTCTCTGTTTCGATTTAATTGCGTGAGATAAATTTGATAGAATTTATTTTTAACCATTCTACCAAAATGCAAATTAAGAGAAGACTGGTTGGTGACAGACGGGGTGTGCCTAGCCTACCCCTCCCCCTGTGGCATAGATAGTGGCTTTTGGCTAGTGGAGGGGCAAGCCAAAATTTGCCAACAGGCCGACAGTTTACAGGGATTTTTCTACCCTTTTTGGGAAAGGGTCCAAGATCCTTTCCAATTGGGAAAATTAGTGTCACAGAGGCCAAAATTGGGAATTTATCTGAGCTAATATCAACAAGAAATTAATGAACTTACTAGCATATCCTTATGAGAAATCAATGTATTAATCAATGAAAACCTGCTGTATTTACCCACTGGCTGCTTAGAATTATTAAATAGTACTGGTAAAAAAGGATTGGTTGATGATCACGCACATACACAAGTCCCCACCTAAGCAAGCCAAGTTCAGTCAGCAGTAGTACTTGGCCTGGGGGACGGTTTGGGTAAAATTATTTTGGACGGTTCATTCTTGTGACGAAAGTCGATTCAGGTTTCATGACATCAGTCAGCAGGAGTATCAGACCCAGGGAACGGTTTGAATAAAATACAGGTTACCAGACAGGATTTCAGATGTGAGCTGAACCTTAAAATCGGTACCGTGCTTTAAGAAGCATGGAACCCACTTGTAACAAAATTTAGGTACCAGTCCTGAGCCATTATGGTTGACAGTGATGGATTTTGTCACTTTGACTCATGCACTTGAGTCGCATCATTCAGTTATGATTCTATGCTAATTTAGAGCGCTGACCTCAAGGAGCACACTGTCAAGGATGCTTCTTGACACTGTCAAAATGGTTTCAAAACAACACAAGTTCAGTGACAAGTGAATACCCTTCGTACTGAAACAATTTACAACTCACACCGTGAGGTCCACTGCCAAATATTATTCGGCCCTGGTCACTCAAAAATAGTCGACTGGTCAGTGGTCACACACAAATGAATTCTCAACTGCAGTAAATTGGGAATTTTTTTGAGCAAATTCAGGGATTTTTCTGGATGACGACAGGGGCCGAATATAGGCCCCATTCCCAATGATATTGTGGCATTATTTTTCCCAATTTCTAACATTAAATTCCCAATTGGTAACCAGTATCATCTGTTCATAACATTTATGAACATTTTCTGCAAAATTCGGCCTTATTACGCTTAAGGCTGTCACGATTATGAATTTTCATAATCGATTATTTTGTCATAAAAATCGATGGTTAATCGATTATTTATGGTTAATATTTCTGTCTCGTTTCCTAGAACTTTGTCTATGAAATAACTTGGGATGCGTTAAAAATTAAAATATCCTAATCGTAAATGAAGCAAACGAAACGAACACCAAACCTTGAAAAATTTGACAAAACAGAATCTACATCGCATAGATTCAAACTTCAAATCACAGAAAAATGCATACTAAACTCACTAGTGGCCCCATCCGTGCTAAGTGCGTAATGATTATGAATTTAGCCTTAGGGAATGTCAAGTCAACAAAGCTTTACATGTGGAAATGAAACTTCTGGTTGCGGTATGTCGGAGAACAAAATAAATCATCATACTTTAAAAATAACATGGCATTTTGGCATTTCGAAGTTTTTCCCTCTTTACTTTCCGTATGTTAAAATTGCTTATCAAGTATCAAATTGATAAAAACAAAAACAACTCAACACTCAACGATGTCTTATTGGCAAGGAATACAATGTAGCCATTGACAGTAAGGCATCATCGAGTGTTATGTTATTTTTGTTAAAGTGTTATCACCGCTAATGGCAGTGAGCCAGCGATGCTGGAACCGGAAAGTTCGGCCCATGAATGGTAATGATTTAGCCCCTGTTCAGTGTGAAAATGCTTTCCCTTTGGGGGCTCAATCTTTCCAGGGATTTATTTTATTTATTTACTCATTTATTTATTGGTGTTTGACACTTGAACACTTTGAAAGGTAGGGTCATACTTCCGGCTAACTTTAACTTGCGTGGTGCCACGACTTGAAGCTATATATTGGTTGTATGTTTTAACCCCGTTCACACACACATTTGTTGTTGAAATAGGTCCTTTATGTGAAACAATAGCTTGTGAATCAATATTTCCCCTTTGTTTAACGAAAAGGTATGACACCAACTGTCCAGTCAAATAATTGATCATTGAAAAAAATCGTTGATTATGACCTCAATCGACGGTTGATCGATTTTTCGATCATTCGTGACAGCCTTAATTATGCTGATAAAGGAACTATCAAACCATAATTTAAAATAATAAAAAACAACTTCTTCATTTGTAATGTGCCTGTATAGAAGAAATGTGTACTTTTCGAAACTCTACATCTGGAGTCAACAGGATTCCAAATTTGGTCCAATAAGATGGCTATTTTTTCAATTGCTTGGGCCCCTGGCCCCATTCCCAATACACCTAGAAAAATCCTTGAAATTGGGGAAAAAAAGTGACTATTTTCGATTGGGAATGGGGCTGGTATTCGGCCCCTCTCGTCGAGCAAAAAAACCCTGGTTTAACAAAAAAAAACCCTTTTCACTGCAAATGTACAGTGTACTATGAATTGGTCTTTGGTCAGAAAATTTACCCCAAAGACCGTGTTTTTGGCGGTGCCTCCCCCCCCCTCCCACCCCCCCCCCCCAAAAAAAAGTCCATATTTTAATACTAGTTGGCATAACTTTGCCTAGAATGATCCCAATAATTTTCCGACGGAACTAGAAATTTTCCGATAAAATTGTTGATGGGAGACCGGGGATTTTTCTGAGTGTATTGGGAATGGAGCCAGGGGCCAAGGCAGTTGGGAAAGTAACCATCTTATTGGACCAAATTGGGAATCCTGTTGACTCTGTAGAGTTTAGAAAAGTACTCATTTCTTCTTTTCAGGCACATTAAAAATGAAGATGGCTTTATTATTTTACATTATGGGTTGAAAGAGCATACATGTAATAAGGTCTACTTTTGCAGTAAATGTTCATAAAAGTTATGACCAAGCTGATACTGGGTACCAATGGAATTTAATGTTACAAATTGGGAAAAATCATTCCTAAATCTCATTGGGAATGGGACCTCTATTTGGCCCCTGTCCTCACCCTGAAAAATCCCTGGAGACCGTTGCCAATCTTCCGCTGTAGGCTTATCTATACCTCCCCCCCCCCCCCCACACACACACATACACCAAAAATAAAAAAGATTCAGCCCTCAATTTCAAATACATGTTGTTAGAATACATCTTCGGGTACCAATAGCAAAGTTTGAAAATTCTGAACTGCCGGGATGTGTGCCCATGCCCCCCCCCCCCCCCCCCCGCCCCCCCCAAAAAACTGCTCCCAATTTCAAATAGTTAGGATTCATCAACATTCATCTTCTTCGGTTTCCAGCTGCAAAACTGAGGTGCCAACTGGGAAGTTTCTGTGCGGCAGAGCCTGAGAGGGCCTCAGGGGCCTGATTTCTCTTTGGTGTGAAGGAAATAAAGCCTAAATTAAAAGTGATTAGCCCCACCCCACCCCACACCCCTCCGGTTTAATCACTGAAATGTCAACAGTAGGTTAGAGGAGTCCCATTTTGACCCAATATCGCCGTCACTGAATATATATAAAGTACAATTCTGCTGGAACTTTCTGTCTTTATCCCTTTAGGTCCCATGTAGGAACCCGGGATGTGAAGCAGTGCTTGTCTGTTGTGGTACAGTTAAAACTAGGGATCCTGTCATGAAATGCGTGCAAATAGCACGTACATCTGCGCGATTTGACCATATCACATTCTGTACATATGGCCTGTGCACAAGCAATGTTTCAGCCAATGGACCTCCGGGCAACCCGAAGGTCCATTGGCAGAAACATTGTAACTTGTGCTTGCAATGAGTAACCAGGAGAATCTGCCGTGGTTTGGATGCCATTCGATATCCATGTATGAAAATTGTGCGAAATTCCTGCGCACAATTGAACCTAGATAAGCGCACATTTCGTGACAGGACTTCTAGATTTAACTGTAGATAAGTTCTATTTTACTGTTGAAACAGGATCCGGTAAACAACGCCTGGGTGGATTCCTAAGTCCCCTAAAAAGGGCAACACATGTGCAAACGATTGGCTAACTTGACTTTACACCATTGTTGGGTTCACAATTAGCCATAGATGCATAAAAGTGACATTGGACAAAAATAAATAAATCAATCAATCAATAAATCAATAAATAAAAATAAATAATTAAATATCCTTTACCAAACATTACGTGAAAAACAGCAGTCATCATTCACAATAACTCCCATCTTCCTGTCGGAATTTATGCAGACATGACAATAAATGAATAAATCACACACGCTAAGTTTTTAAAATTACCGGTATCGAGATTTTTTCTGTCTTTATCCCTTTAGCTCCCGTGTGGGAACCCAGAATGTGAAGCAGTGCTTGTCTGTTTTGGTACAGTTAAAACTGTCAAGTGAATCGAAATACTTGTTCATATTAAACATATATTAAACTAAGAGATGGCGCTGAAAAAATTTGAAATTATTTGTGAAAATTTTATTTTATAGTTGATTTAGATTTGGGGTTTTGATAACATGTTTGCACTGACTGATGGGTTTGTTTTCACCGCAGTGTCAATGGCATTCAGGCAACCAACTTGTGACGTCACACCGGAGCCCTCTATAACACATACCATTAATACAGTTCTAAGTGTAATGTATAAATATAAAATTAATTGTTCTTTTTAGTCATGGATCGGTTATGGTTATTTTAAGTTTGGTTTCGGTTCTACAAAAAAACTGAGAACCGAACCGCGTATAATCTTTTCAAACCGGGAAAGCGGTTTTCGCAGTTCGGACTTGGCATAAACAAACAATGAAACTGACAAGCATTAAACAGTTGCAAAGCAGAAAATAAGCGGTCGGACATGCTCAATGTCCAACAAAAAAATGGTCTATAACCGATGGTCTGTTAAAAGAGACGGTCAAAACGTCCGATGTCAAAATTATTTTCCCCAAATCACAGGCCCTCATAGTTTGATCAGTGTTCTTAAACACCGGCTTGTGTTCGAAAGTCAACAACAATTTAAAAGGAAGTGCTCTTTAAACCTGCGCAGCAGACTTGGGGTCAAATGCATTTGCATTTAAATGCATTTAAATGCGTGATTTCAAGTATTTGCATTTGCATTTCAATATTTTAGAAGCAAGTATTTGCATTTGAAAGAAAAAGTATTTGAAATTTCAAATACTTTCCAAATACATTTCAAATACTTTTGTCTTAACTCTATAAATTGAACTTTGCTTTTGTTACTCAATAGATTAATTATATCTAGTTTTACACAGTTGGCTGGAAAGGGAATTCCTTCTTGTTTATTAATTTGTTTGTCCAGTCTAAAGAAATGTTCAGCTTGGAAGATTACTGTGCTGATAAGGTGTGTTCATACAAATTGTGACAAGATGCACAACATGGTGTAATAAATGACCATCCACTTAGTCTTTTGAATCAACTGAAGTAGCATATTTTTTTTATCAGAATACAGCCCAGGGCATAACACAGGTGGAAAGTGGATTAAGGAACACTCATTCAACACTGGGTGAAAAATGATACAGCACAGCTACAAGAGAAATTATATGCCAAGCAGAAGAAATTGAATATTATTTTCTGTAACTGAACAAACTAAATGTAATCAGTCCACAATGGCCGTGCTAGAGCCAAGATAGTAATACAAAAATGTTTAATAAACATTGAAAGAAAGATTTAGTTGATTTTTAGTTTTATTTTCTTTAACTTGTCAGAATGTATTTGAAAGTATTTGAAAAGTATTTGAATTGATTTTCAAATGCATTTGCATTTGCATTTAAACAATTTCAGCTGTATTTGCATGTCCATTTGCATTTGAAAATTTGAAAAGTATTTGCATTTGCATTTAAATGCTTTCCAAAGTATTTGACCCCATGTCTGCTGCGCAGTAAGGTTACTTTAGCAAATCGTCAGTCCAAAATTGAGCATCACAAACAAATTTAACGCCCACAAGTTATCGGTCTATCAACACTCTCGCACAGAGAATGCAGGCCCACACAATTACACAACATCTCGACACTCACCAGTTTCACCTGTCAATAAATATGCATACATCAAACACGCCTACTAATTTCCATATCAAGGACAAAACTGTTGGAAATAACCAGATTTGACACATTTATTTGACCAAAAAGAAAATTTCTTTCACAACCTGTCTTAGAAAATCGTGAATCAGAATTTTTTCCTGATCTATATAAAATTACCGCAACTCATTTTGGGAAGCAACTTAACTGCAAACGATATTTTTCGGAAATCTAACACATGCAACAAGAACAAACCTTTGCGTTTTTCATTGCCCAACTCGAATGTCCATAATTAATAATATGTGACTCATTTACACATACCATTGTTATTTCTATATCAAGCAAGGGTGAGTGTTAGATATATCGTCAATTCCAACAATTATCCTGCGTCCCAAATTTACTTCACCTAACTTGGAAACTCAACATAATTTTCGAACCACACAATGGCGACAGTCTTTACAAAAATCAACGTGTAACAAGCAATCTGAGCTGATGGGAGTGGGCCGTTTCGGCCCTTTACCAGTCCGGCATCGGGACGTTTTGGCTTGGGATGTTTCTACCTCGATATTTTTGGAACCCAAAGACAAAAAAATAGCCAAAAAAAAAAAATGGGGACATTTTGGCCTCGACAGGTGGGACGGGTCGAGGCCAATGGTCTCGAAAAATACCGAGGCCAAACATCTAAAGGCCAAAACGACCCTGAACCAACGTGACTGATTGCATTTGAGACAATTTTTTGGACATTGCAGTATAGTGACGCTGTACTTGTAAACACAAAGAAAGCCTGGTGGTTTCAAGTCTGGTCCTTCCCCAGATTTATGATTCAGAAGCCTTTAAGGAAACGCGCTGGTCACCACTGCAATGTCGTTAAGCTGACAAGGCATAACACCTGAACAAACCTCTTTACCTTAAGTTTAAGATGCCAGTATTGCAGTATCTCTGGTGGATTGCTGGTTTGAGGTTCAAGCCTCAAAACATCCCCCGCAGAGTCACTTAACTGTGACTCAATTCTTTTTCAGACATCAGAAATAATTAATATATCTCATGAAATTTGACTCCTTATTTCTGCCATTTCTGTCTCACAAATGTCTTAATTTGTACTTACATCACATTAGGCAGGATAGCTTTGGAAAAAAAATGAGAACCGAACCGAAACCGAGGTTTTTTAATTTAAAAAACCAAAAACTGAACCAAGTCTGAAAAATCAAAACCATCCATCAATAGTTCTTTTATCGAGGACAGTTGGTAAGAAAGGTTCAGGTCGATTTGGCCTCGGGGCATTTCGGCATCAGTGTTTTTTCGTGATGTTTTCGGCAATGACCGGGCAAGAAATGTCCCACCTATCGAGACCGAAACGTCTCGATTTTTTTTTTTTTTCATTTGTTTTTTGGGGGCGTTTTTTATTGGTAAAAATGTTTTCTCATGGTAAAAAAGTTTGGTTCTGAATAACTTTAGGCTAAAGAAGGCAACTTACCTTAGTCTGAAAGGAAATAAACTAAATCCATCCAAAAAATCGGAAGATTGAGAACAAAAACACTCAAACCTCCCTTCACCCCTGCAAAGCGCCATCGACTGATATATTTTTGCAACCAATTTTCATAACCTTTTACCTATACCAAATTTTTTTTAAAAATATTACAGTTAAAACTAGAAGTCCTGTCATGAATTGTGTGCTTATCTAGCCTTAATTGTGTGTAGGAATTTCGTGTAATTCCCATATCGAATGGCAGCCAAACCACGGTAGATTCTCCTGTCTGTCCATAGCAACTCGGAGGTCCACTGGTTGGAACATTACTTGTGCGCAGGCCATATGTACAGAATTTGATAGCCATACTATGAAAAAAGTGCACAGATCGACGTGCCATTTGCGCACAATTCATGGCAGGACTTCTAGTTTTAACTGTAGCCTATAAAGCGTATCTTGACCTCCTAACACTAGAGGATAAAACATCAAAGATTCCTTAAACTTAAGAGTATCCAATAGGCCTACGCACTTTCACAAAACATGTTCATTTGAATAACAAATATCAAAGACGTGCAGTTCAAACTGAATGTTAAGTGGATAGCCCTACTAAGTATTGAGCTGAACTGTCCAATCATTTTGGGGATTCAGTTCGGAAAGTTTTGGGCTAGAAGCACATTCAAAACAAAGGGTCAAGCTAACTCAGACTTTCCTACTACAGCCACTGTTTTTACAGCATTTAACAGTTATATTAGCTGTCTTTCATAGGTACTGTCACTACTGTGTCGATGTCATACGACTGTTAATGTATTGAATTAAAATATCTCTCGATTACTCTCGGGACCCGAATAAAAGTGCAGACCCAAATAATAGTGCAGAGGGGAAATTTCACCGAAAATTAATAAAAGTGCAGGCCCAAAAAATAGTGCGGGGGAAACGTTCGCCGAAAATTATTAAAAGTGCAGATTTAAATAATAGTGCATGGGGGAATTTCAGATAAAAAAAAGTCCATAAGTATTATATACTGCTCACGAGCAGTAAATCATTTATTCTCCGTTCATCAACTTCATGTAGCACCATTCTCTTTCTACAAGTACTGAACCAGATTATCTATTACCACTACTACTAGTAGTACCGGTTGACCTTGTATCGGTTGATATTCAACTGAAAGGGTGTTCAGTTAACGTATACCATTTTTTAACTTGCAACAAAATTCACAGGGACAAGTTTATAGCATATACCAGTAATGACGAACGCGGCCACCCACAAAAAAAAATGAATTCTACAAAAAAACTATTTTACTAAAAAATAAATAAACGTGCATACCCAAATAAGCATCGTGCAGGGGGGAATTTTCCGACTGAAACAATAAACGAGCATGCACGTTTATTTGGATCCAAAGAGTATAAACCTCAAATGTTTTACTGATTTAGCCTTCAAAGACTGAACAGTCAAAACAACCAGTCAGAATATGAACAGTACAATTTTAACTGGAATTAGCAAGGTTCCTGACATCATGTGTCTTTTTCTTATTCATTTTATTACCTGTAGATTTCTCAAATTATGAAGGCTGAAAATGCCCTTCCAAGGGTCGTTTCGGTCTCGATGTTTTCCCCGAGAACTTATTTTCGGTTTCAAAAAATTATCTAGGCCGAAACGTCCCGGGCCGAACTTATAAAGGCAGGGCTCGAAATGTACACCTGTCCACCTGTCACTGACAGTCAGAAATTTGGTGTAGACAGGTAAAATAAATCATACCTGTCACATTTGACAGGTCAGTTACTCTTTAACAAATCAGCCCAAACCGCCTCCATAAAAAAAAAATTAACATGCTATTTTTCTTTTTCATTTTTCTCTGCCAAACCATGACTTATGACCACTCATTGGAACAAGCTCATTGAGGTTGTTCCAATGAGAGGTTATAAGCTATGGTTTGGAAGAAATTTTTTTTTTTTCTGTCTGCAACTTGTGTTAGATAATGGGTTAACAATCAGTGAATCATTTGATTCTGAAATCAAAACATCAACATTAGGGATACCGGTGTAACAGGATATCTTCCCCCCCTGGATATCTTCCCCCCCAGGGGGAAGATATCCTAGTATATCTTCCCCCCACCCTGGATATCTCCCCCCCCACCCACCCATACCCCCCCCCCCCCCCCCCCCCCCCCACCATGACAAAAAAATTTTTGTCAAACATTTGACACTAATTGGTATTGAAATGGTGAGAGAAATAGATTTGGGACTTTAAAAATGGTTTCGGATAAATACAGAGTTAGGGTTGGTTGGAATGGGAGGTGGGGGGGGGGAGATATCCTGGCCTGGATATCTCCCACACCCCCCCCCACCCCTCCGCACCATGACAAACAATTTTTTGTCAAACATTTGACACTAATTGATAATGAAATGGTGAGAGAAATAAATTTGGGACTTTAAAAATGGTTTTGAATAAACACTGAGTTAGGGTTGGTTGGGCTGAGAGGTGAGGGGGAAGATATCCAGGCCTGGATATCTACCCCCACGCCATGACAAAAAATTTTTTGTCAAACATTTGACACTAATTGATAAGGAAATGGTGAAAGAAATAGATTTAGGACTTTAAAAATTGTTTCGGATAAACACTGAGTTAGATGGCCTGGATATCTTCCCCCTCACCTCCCATTCCAACCAACCCTAACACAGTGCTTATTCAAAACCATTTTTAAAGTCCCAAATCTATTTCTCTCATCATTTCATTATCATTTAGTGTCAAATGTTTGACAAAAATGTTTTTGTCATGGTGGGGGGGGATATCTTCCCACCCCCACCCCCCACCCCCACCTCCCATTCTAACCAAAGGGTTACCCATGTACCTTGAAAAATGACCATGGCAGTGTCAAAGATGGAAAATTATGGGAAGTAGCTTCAAGCTGCATCATTCCTGTTGTTTGTATACAATGTTTCATGTGCTATAACAACTTTTATTGTTTAAGTGTTATAACAAATTACATTGCTTTGATAGGTTGTTGTTGATATAGTCTGGAGTGATTAAAAATATCAAATCTTTTGTGGGTAGTTAATTTTCTCATTGTTTATATCCAGGCCTGGATATCTTTCATTATCAATTAATGTCAAATGTTTGACAAAACATTTTTAGCTCAACTTTGACGAAGTCAAATTTTTAGCTCAACTTTGACGAAGTCAAATTTGAGCTATTGTCATGGCCCGTCTGTCCGTACGTCAACAATTGGCTATGGCTCGGGCTAGAGGTCGTATTTATGAACCGATCTTTACGAAACTTCTTGGGTACCTTTGTTATGACCGTGGGACGAGAACGAGTGTTTTTTGGGTGCGGTCCGAAATTCAAGATGGCTGCCAGCCGCCATTTTGTACCGATGATGCAGAAATCTGTTTTTTGTACAGAACTTCCATATGAAAGCTCTGATTTGAATAATTTTTTTGTATGAATGTTTAGTACCATGGGGTACATCACATATAATACAGGTTTTTTTCTCGTGCGTAAATTGTGCAAATTAGACTAATTTTGATGTTTTTTGGGTGTTAATTTCAGCACTGTAAGTGCAAATGCCAATACGGCTCGGGCTAGAGGCCGTATTTATGAACTGATCTTTACGAAACTTCTTGGGTATCTTCGGTATCACCGTGGGACGAGAACGAGTGTTTTGGGGTCCGGTCCGAAATTCAAGATGGCCGATGGCAGCCATTTTGTACAAAATTAGGTGCAATCAGATTTTTGCACAGAACCTCCATATGAAAGCGCTGATTTGAATAATTTTTTGTGTGAATGTTTAGTACCATGGGATACATCACATATAATACGGGGTTTTTTCTCGTGCAGAAATTATGCAAATTAGATGAACTTTGATATTTCAGTGCGACTTACACACATTAAGTACACATGTCAATACGGCTCAGACTTGAGTCTGTATTTATGAACTGATCTTCACGAAATGTCTTGGGTACCTTTGTTATCACCTTGGGACGAGAACGAGTGTTTCTGGGTGCGGTCTAAAATTCAAGATGGCTGCCAGTGGCCATTTTGTACCGAAATTAGGTCTAATCAGTTTTTTGTACACAACTTCTATACAGCTCAGACTAGAGGCCATATTTATGAACCAATCTTTACGAACCTTGTTGGGTACCTTTGTTATCACCGTGGGATGAGAGCGAGTGTTTTTGGGTGTGGTCTGAAATTCAAGATGGCCACCAGCAGCCATTTTGTACCAAAATTAGTGCAATCAGTCTTTTGTACAGAACTTCTGTATGAAAGTTCTGATTTGAATAAATTTTTGTATGAATGTTTAGTAACATGGAATACATCACATATTCTAAGGGGTTTTTTTTCGTGCAGAAATTATGCAAATTAGATGAACTTTGACTTATTCAGTGCTACTTGCACAATGTGAGCACACATGTCAATACAGCTCAGGGTAGAGGCTGTATTTATGAACCAATCTTCACAAAACTTCTTGGGTACCTTTGTTATCACCTTGGGACGAGAATGAGTGTTTCTGGGTACGGTCCAAAATTCAAGATGGCTGCCAGTGGCCATTTTGTACCAAAATTAGGTCCAATCAGTTTTTTGTCACAAGTTCTATACAGCTCGTATTTATGAATTGATCTTCACAAAACTTCTTGGGTACCTTTGTTTTCACCTTGGGACAGGAACGAGTGTGTTTTGGGGTGCCTTTGTTATCACTGTGCTATGAGAACAAATATTTTGGGGTTCAGTCAGACCCACTCTGGGACTAAAAGATTTCTTTTCTAGTTTAGCATCTGACTGTCACCCACCTTTACAATACTTTACCTATACATTTGTTACAGGCAACGGTCTGTATTTATGTACAGACCATTACAATACTTTATATGCACCTTTGTTATCAGGTCATTACCTAGATGTTTGTCATTGCTGTGTCACATACTATACATGTGCATGTCTTTGTCTTGACAAGTTGAGCTACAGTGTCATTGACACTTTCATTTGTCATGGTGGAGGGAAGATATCCAGGCCTGGATACCTTCCCGCCCCCCCCCCCCCCCCCCATCTCCCATTCCAACCAACCCTAACTCACTGTTTATATCCGAAACCAATTTCTCTACCCAAAACAGTTACACTTCATGTCACATGACAACATGAACCAGAATAGTTGAGAAAATATTGAAATGATTTTTTGTCACAGGTTTTCAACTGGATGAGAGCAAGATATCCAGGTTGAACCTGAAAAAAAACCAACATTTTGCCAAAAAAAACCCATTTTTCTCGCCATTTCATCATCAAATAATGTTAAATTAATCAAAAAAAAAATTTTGTGGTGGGGGGGAAGATATTCAGGGTGGGGGAGGGAAGATATACTAGGATATCTCCCCCCCCCGGAGGGGAAGATATCCTAGGATATCTTCCCCTGTGGGGGAAGATATCCGGGGGGGGAAGATGACGTGCGACACCGGTAATATAAAAAGTTTCGCTTATTTTTGAATGATATAGCCCAACAAACATGTAGCATACATTTGAAAAACAACTTTTCGCAATACTGTACATGTATATATATGCTCATAAATTCACACGAGTTTCCAATGTTCAGGTGAAAATTTGAAGTGACAGGTAAGAAAAAAATTCACCTGTCATGTGTGACAGGCAGAAATTTTGAAACATTTCAAGGCCTGGATAAAGGGCTGAAATGCCCCGCTCCAGTAAGAAAGCCCCCACGGTCGATTTATATTTCAAATTTCGCATTTGTACATTGGTTGTACCTCATGGTGAAATCACTGGCCGTCGTTGCCATTTATTTGAATTTTGATTGTACGAAGTCTGAACGTAGAGGGGCAACCACTACTTTCAGATTGTTGAACTAGGGGGAGATGTTCTCGCCTCCCCGTTTTGCGGTCACCCATGTTTTTTGAATGAGAAGTGGGGGGGGCGGGCAGGCATCAAAGAGCTGCCGGAAGCAACCGTGGAGTCTCTGTATTACGTACGAGTTATTCTGTGACCGTTAAGTGTGTTTTTCGCAATTACGTATGAGTTATTCTGTGACCGTTAAGTGTGTTTTTTGCAAAGGACCAGTTCTCGTACTCATTCCAGACAACGATACTTCACTATGTGAACTCCGCCCATATAATAACGGCGTGTAACATGTTTTGTTTGCGACATCGCATCATATCAGGCATGCGTAATAAATTGTTGAATGCATGTACTTTACTGATTGTTGTGAATAACACGACGCCAGGGCTATTATTGCTTTCAATAAGTAGATGCTGCCCTATTATTAGGTCGGTACAATGTTTTGCAAATAAAGTCGTATAGGTTTACATCGTGAAATGTGACCGTTTGAAAAGGCCTATCAGTATGTGCTCGCTGCATTGTTGGAGATATGCACATTCTAATTATGAGGCCCATATTATTGTCCCGGTAAGTAACCGTCACTAATCAAGGGGTTACTATCCCCGAACTGAAAGTCACTGAGCTATATATTTTGTACTTTCTGAGCTTTTGGAGCTTTGAGCTCGAGATAGAGCTCATTTTAGTGTGGTACATTAAAAGTTGTATTTGCTTCGGTATTGAATGTGTTTGACCTGAAGCCTATAGGAAATGGCCCGGAAGTTAATCCGCTATGTATGCCCATCATACGCGACTGATACAATGTGTGGTTTGTGAATTTCGAGTAACCACTGCATGGGCGCATGCATTTTTTCACTATGTGAACTCCACCCATATAATAATTGCGTGTAACATGTATTGTTTCTGACATCGCACCATATCAGGCATGCGTAATAGTTGATGGCACTGGTGGAAAACCAAGGGTGAATGGCTTAGCTACCCGTTTCCTCCATCCACCCCTAGCCCTTGCTCTAAGGCCCATCTATGCACGCATGCCAAATTGGCGAATGCATCGCTTTACTGATTGCTTCGAATAACATGATGCCAGGGCTATTATTGTTTTCAATAAATTGATGCTGCCCTATTATCGGTACAATGTTCACATAGAATCGTATCAGTTTAAGCATAAAATGTGACCATTCTAAAAGGCCTATCAATATGTGCTTGATGCATTGTTGGAGGTATGCACATTCTCATGAGGCCCATATCTAGGTAAGTAACTGTCACCAATCAAGGGGATATTATCCCCGAACTGAAAGGCACTGAGCTATACATTTTGTACTTTATGAGCTTTGGGAGGCTCGAGATAAGAGCTCATTTTAGTATGGTACATTAAAATTTGTATTTGCTTCGGCATTGATATATTTGACCTGAAGCCTCTTGGTATTTGTCCGGAAGTTAATCCGCTATGTATGACTAGTTTCAACCTTTACGGTTTTATCAAATAAACAAATACTTGAAGATTTCAATTTAAGTCTGAATTTGCCGACTTTTTGATCAGAACGGTATTTTATAATGGTATGTCAGAATATATCGGTCACTGTGTATGAGGACCAATTCACACCAATTTGTTCAATGTTTTACTTGAACACAACAGTAAGTATGGATTAAAAGCAAATTATCGCAAGTTTGATGTTTTGTTATGGTGATATTTTATTGCTATATGATTGTTGGTTTACTATTACATCGTCAATACGATTTTATGAGAAGTTGTTTGGGCACTCACTCACCAATTTCACACCCTCTAGTAATGGGTTATGAGGACAAGGTGTTGTGATAGACTGGTCACTTGTTTGTTTGCACTTTATTGTTTATTGTTTGTGCTATTGTTTATGCCTTTGTGGCTTGATTTTATTTGTTCCACTTGGGGAACTATAGTGATTTATGCAGTCTATTGGTTAGACTGTCTGATAAATCAGTGACTTGTAAGTCGCCCGGGGAGCTTGCAAGCTGGCAGGAGATACACAGTAAACTGTGTATAACACGGGCTTGTGGCATGAAGCTCCGACTGACTGACAGTAGTACCGTCTTGGGCAGTCACAGGTGACATCGAAGTTTGCAAGCAGGCAGGAGGTATACAGGTAGTATACAACACAGGCTTATGGTGTCAAACTTCTCGGCTATCGGGAGAGCTTCCAAGCAGGCAAATTGTCTACAGAAAAATCCGTATTCAATAGAGGCTTGTGGCGGTGAAGCTCTCAGATCTCGCAAGTAGGCTGACAATATCACACAAGTGCCAAGTGCGTATTGTTCGGGCTTGTGGCGGTGAGACCTGTGATAGCCGGTGCACTGAAAAAAATTTTATACAATTAAAAATGTGAATGATCGCGAGTCACGTAAAATACATAAACGAAATAGCGAATGAAATAAGCGAATAGTGCAAATGTGCAATCGCGGTGCCTGGTGTATGATACAAGTAATTATCAAAGGCGTTGTATGAACGCGTGTCAAATAAAAATTGTGCAATAACTAAATTTGCGAAAATCCAAGATTGTTGTTGTTAAATTCAAAATGGCGTCAGAGAGTTACACTTGAACGAGCCCTGCCAAACAAGGTATGATTGGTTTCGTTCTGAATTGGAACTGAATTACTCTTCAAACATAATTTAGATACATGTATGGCCATGTCAAATCGTATTTCTTCACATGCTGTTAATACTGATGAGCTGGACAGACACTTTCTTCACACATCCCAACTTGCCAGGACCAGAAATCACAATAGTCATTAATTTGGGGCATGCTAGTTTTGTACATGATTTCCAGCATGCATGATGTTCTGATCACTGAACTTCATTGATAATTTTGGCATCAGACATTTTGACTGATGATTTTAAACCTCAGTCCGACATTGGCCTTTTTGTACCTGACATTGTCCTTGTCTGACCACTTATTTTCTGGTATGAAAATAAGCCAATGAAATTTAAGCAGTCATAAGCATCTGGTCAGTACAAGTCTGGTTTTTTAGCCAACTTGTAGCAAGAGTTTTAAACTGAAAACAAGCTGAAAAATTACTAGAATCTGGCTAGCCTACGAAATAGAAAAGCAGCTAACATTTTAGCTGAGAGTCAGCTAAAAAACAGTTTTTCAATTTTCTTCACATTGTCTTCCTAAATTTTCAAATATTATGAAAGTCATGTCTTAGCTAAAGTGTAAGATGCATTGAATTTTACGAGATTTTTAAAGCCAACTTTTAGTTGAAGGAGCAATCTGTATTATACTGATAAAAGTAAAACAGCTAACTTTCAGCTCGTCTTGGATTTGTTTGAATGTGAGAGAATTGTAACAGCTAAATTTAAGTCATGACTGAAAGTTGACTAAAATGTTTGACCATGATTCTTCCAATGATTTACCTATGTTCAAGCATGACTGTATATTTTAGTTACTGTTTATTTAAGATTCAGTTATTATTTAGTTTTCCTAAATAAAGAAAGGCAAGCAGCATTTCCGTGGGTATATGCTTAAGCCTCCCAAATAACATACAACATTTATTAACTGCATGCTAGGCTATTCATGAGGGCCTGCCATAGAATCACCACAGTTAACCTACATATGCAATATCAAAGCCCTGGGCCCACTGAACTTTAAGAAAATGACCTAAACATATTAATTCTTACAATATTGGACACGTACGTCAAATGCCGAAGGAGTGACCACAATACCTCACCACTTCTCTGAAGTAGGTGAGCTAAATATATTAATTTTTTGTTTCAAAAACATAGCTTATGACACCTCATTGGAACATGCTCGACAAGCCACTTCCAATGATGGGTCATAAGCTATGTTTTTGAAACAAAATATGAAAACATAATAAAATTTGAATGGGCATTATGCTCTAGCCCCCAGGGCTTAACATTTGTTTAGCATCACGAGAATCTAATATGATTTTCACGAAACATATTCGCACAAATCGCTTTTGACAATAACATGAAATTCTGTAAACACTGCCTGAATGTTGCTATGGAGATCACAAAATAAGTAATGTTATCATTTCCACCCATGCTTTACAACACATGCTTCTCATTTTCTAGAGTTCGGTATCAAATCAAGTCATGGCAGCTAATAGCAACTCAAGAAAATGTAAACAGACAGTTTCTCATAATTCTGTATACAGTAGAATCCTCTTAATTGAATATCCACTTTGCCAGTGAAAATTATTCAATTAACAGAAGTATACAATTAACAGGGATTTGGTCAGTTTCCTGTGTTCTGTAGGCAAACTGAACATTTATTCTATTATATCTTGTTTGACAGAGCTCATAGAGCTCTGTCAAACAAGATATAATAGAATAAATGTCTGTATTGGATGTAGTGAGGCCAAAAAGGTTGATAAATAAGGGGAATTTGGTACGTGTCCACAGTAATTTTTTCGACATATTACGAAAAATTATATACAATTAACAGGAGTTTACTCTACAACCCATATGCAATTAACAGATCAAATTTGTACTGAAGGTATGGTAAATGGTTTTGTGTTTGTAAATTATATTCAATTAACAGGGATATACAATTAAGAGATATCCAATTAAGTGGGCTCCACTGTATTATGATACACCCCGACCAGAATGTCACCATGAATCAAAGACATCTAACATAAAATAAATTCAAGCAGTAAACTGACGTGACTCCATTAAGATTCACGTAAGATGTGCAGTTTGACAGAATCATTACAAGAATTGATTTGTTGATTCACAAGTAATTTGAAGCCCTGACATTGGGTAAAAGTTTAACAAGTTTATGAAAACTTTCTGGCATGTCAAGACATGGCTGAGAATGACAGAGATTGTTTCTTCTGTTTGATTATCTCAACTTTTTGAATGTTTTGAATTTTTTCTACCATTGTTTTTCTAACAAAGCCTTCACCAGAGCGGTTCTTTAGGATATCCTCCATCATCCTAATGCTGTTTTGGTCCATTCCCACTAAGGGATGATCCACAGATCTGCTCCAAAGAAAAAGCTTCCTCCAAAGCATTTCCACAGCATTGACAAACACTAGTTTCTCCACAATACTGCGGAGTGCAGCATTGACAAACACTAGATTCTCCACAATACTGTGGAGTGCAGCATTGACAAACACTAGTTTCTCCACAATACTGCGGAGTGCAGCATTGACAAACACTAGTTTCTCCACAATACTGTGGAGTGCAGCATTGACAAACACTAGATTCTCCACAATACTGCGGAGTGCAGCATTGACAAACACTAGTTTCTCCACAATACTGCGGAGTACAGCATTGACAAATACTAGTTTCTCCACAATACTGTGGAGTGCAGCATTGACAAACACTAGTTTCTCCACAATACTGTGGAGTGCAGCATTGACAAACACTAGATTCTCCACAATACTGCGGAGTGCAGCATTGACAAACACTAGTTTCTCCACAATACTGCGGAGTGCAGCATTGACAAACACTAGTTTCTCCACAATACTGCAGAGTACAGCATTGACAAATACTAGTTTCTCCACAATACTGTGGAGTGCAGCATTGACAAACACTAGTTTCTCCACAATACTGTGGAGTGCAGCATTGACAAACACTAGATTCTCCACAATACTGCGGAGTGCAGCATTGACAAACACTAGTTTCTCCACAATACTGCAGAGTGCAGCATTGACAAACACTAGTTTCTCCACAATACTGCGAAGTACAGCTTTGACAAATACTAGTTTCTCCACAATACTGCGGAGTACAGCATTGACAAACACTAGTTTCTCCACAATACTGCAGAGTACAGCATTGACAAACACTAGTTTCTCCACAATACTGCGGAGTACAGCATTGACAAACACTAGATTCTCCACAAAACTGCGGAGTACAGCATTGACAAACACTAGATTCTCCACAATACTGCGGAGTACAGCATTGACAAACACTAGTTTCTCCACAATACTGTGGAGTACAGCATTGACAAACACTAGTTTCTCCACAATACTGCGGAGTACAGCATTGACAAACACTAGTTTCTCCACAATACTGTGGAGTACAGCATTGACAAACACTAGTTTCTCCACAATACTGTGGAGTACAGCATTGACAAACACTAGATTCTCCACAATACTGCGGAGTACAGCTTTGTTGTACCCATTGTACAGCAGAATATCTTCTTTTTTCTGAAGAGGATCTTCTTTCTGCTTCTCCCCATTCTGGCTCAAGCATACACACACGGCATTTGAAATGTCTTAGCTCAGCCCTCAGCTCCTCCACCTCCTTCTCTAAAACTGTGATTCTTCTGTCACTGAAATGTTTAACCCTTTACCCAACGCAGACGAAAGCATTTCCACAGCATTGACAAACACTAGTTTCTCCACAATACTGTGGAGTGCAGCATTGACAAACACTAGATTCTCCACAATACTGTGGAGTGCAGCATTGACAAATACTAGTTTCTCCACAATACTGTGGAGTGCAGCATTGACAAACACTAGTTTCTCCACAATACTGTGGAGTGCAGCATTGACAAACACTAGATTCTCCACAATACTGCGGAGTGCAGCATTGACAAACACTAGTTTCTCCACAATACTGCGGAGTGCAGCATTGACAAACACTAGTTTCTCCACAATACTGCAGAGTACAGCATTGACAAATACTAGTTTCTCCACAATACTGTGGAGTGCAGCATTGACAAACACTAGTTTCTCCACAATACTGTGGAGTGCAGCATTGACAAACACTAGATTCTCCACAATACTGCGGAGTGCAGCATTGACAAACACTAGTTTCTCCACAATACTGCAGAGTGCAGCATTGACAAACACTAGTTTCTCCACAATACTGCGAAGTACAGCTTTGACAAATACTAGTTTCTCCACAATACTGCGGAGTACAGCATTGACAAACACTAGTTTCTCCACAATACTGCAGAGTACAGCATTGACAAACACTAGTTTCTCCACAATACTGCGGAGTACAGCATTGACAAACACTAGATTCTCCACAAAACTGCGGAGTACAGCATTGACAAACACTAGATTCTCCACAATACTGCGGAGTACAGCATTGACAAACACTAGTTTCTCCACAATACTGTGGAGTACAGCATTGACAAACACTAGTTTCTCCACAATACTGCGGAGTACAGCATTGACAAACACTAGTTTCTCCACAATACTGTGGAGTACAGCATTGACAAACACTAGTTTCTCCACAATACTGCGGAGTACAGCTTTGTTGTACCCATTGTACAGCAGAATATCTTCTTTTTTCTGAAGAGGATCTTCTTTCTGCTTCTCCCCATTCTGGCTCAAGCATACACACACGGCATTTGAAATGTCTTAGCTCAGCCCTCAGCTCCTCCACCTCCTTCTCTAAAACTGTGATTCTTCTGTCACTGAAATGTTTAACCCTTTACCCAACGCAGACGATATCAAAATTTTTTATTTTAAATAGCATTTTTTTTAATTTTTCAACCATTTCAACAAAACCATATCATGTGACCCCTCATTGGAACGAGCTCAGTGAGGGGTTACATGATATGGTTTTGTTGAAATATTTTGAAAATTTAATTTTTTCAACTGCTCGATTTGCATATTACGCGGGCGGATGTGGGTGATTCGTTAGGTAAAGGATTAAGTCATCGCAATGTAAAAATTCACAAATATTAACTAGTACATGTACCCAGCGTTGCTCTGGTTAAGGGATTAACAAAACATTGGACAAAAATTCTTCCTTCCCCTATTACTCCCTGTATAAAATCACCTACTGGTGACACATTTCAGTTCAATATCTTTGAAAATGTAGGAGGGTATAACTTCCATTGCTCTGGTTGAAATGTTAAAGCGACGTTGCACGTAAATTCCCGTAAAATTGTTAATGTTATTCAAACAACATAGTTTTCAGCATAAAATCAAATGTACAAAATCCTGATTAAATGGTTAATGCGATCGGAATCAAGATCTACCTGAATTTTTTTTCTGGTCAAAATACCACCAGGTGCTAAATTTTGCCCTCATAGGTCAAGAAGGCACAACAGTTAGAGGGTTAATGCAGCATTGGATGCGGCCCATCCCATGTCAGTTTTCTGGTCAAATTACTAGAATTGGGCAGTATACTGTGTGTCCGGTGTGGTATCGTTAGCATGCTAATATCGATTTATTACTTTCCCGATTGTGATTTACTGGGATTTCTGGCTTTGATTATAAACGATAAAAAGAAGTGAATTATGCAATCAACAATTGTGTCATGTATCCGTGCACGCAAACAAAGACACTTTGCCATGGGTGTAATGGGGACTTCATTGTTCTGTTTTTTAACCCTTTACCTAACATGGAAATCCAACGACACTTGCAAAACAATTCTTGAATAACTCATTTTTTTCATTTTTTTCTCAGAAATAAAGGTTATGACACCTCATTGGAATGAGCTAGACAAGTTCGTTCCAATGAGGGGTCATAACCTATATTTTAAGAAAAAAAAATTGGCGATTTTGTGAGAATAGCCCTGGCCGCTTTTGGTCGTTTCATTAGATAAAGGGTTAAATAATATAATTATCGTTAATAATGAAAAGTAATAAACAGAGGAATCGCTTGACTGGACTGGTTACTTGAAATAATTCATTAGATAGATAGATATTCTTTATTTCAGTATACATAAAAAAGCGATTACAAATATATTTTTTAAGATTGTTGGTATGCATACTGAGGGAGGTGACATAGCCAGGTTGGCTGTCTACCTGTCACCCCCCCTTAAAATTACAAACAGACTGTGATCAAAATTGGGGCGAGAGTCTATATTATTAAACACTCGTGCGCATTCACGCTCTCGTGTTTGTACAACATCCCTCACCTCTCATGAATTATTTCACATAACTAGTCCAGTCCAGCGATTACTATCTAGTTATCATACCAAGGAAAATGCAAAATACTGATACGTCGGTATTGAAAAATATTCTGCTGTTAGCTAAAAAAGGAACAAAAGAAAAACAGAACATTATCCCAAAATGGCCGACGAGAGGATACCATGGATTATATAAATTATTCTCACAGACATTCACCACCAGTCATTGGAAGTACTGAAAAAGCTGAGAGAAAATTTCTCGACATCAAAATGATCAAATGACTGCGGTGGTGAGTGTCTGTGTTATTTCCAATGTATTGACAAATTATGTAGGCCTATGCATTCATTATCCAATAAATATATGTAGGCCTTATCAGTTATTATCACAACACTAAAGTTGAATAAGATCTGAGTCTCTGACTACTAAAAAAACCTATGACCTTAAACAGGCATTCGTAAAGGTGTCAGTTGGTTGTCGATACTGAATGCTGTACCGATTCGACAGTAAATCATCAAAAATATCTGAATACCGAAACTCAAATGTCATTGATGCCCAGCTCTACAAATGACCCTTGATTCAAAAGCACTTCAAACTGATGATTATGAAATAGCAAAATTCGGGGGTGCGGTGGCATTGCGGTAACCAGTTCTCGTCAGATCACCAAAGTTAACCCTTTACCCAACGTAACGGCCAAAACCGGCCAGCGCTATTCTCAAAAATCGCCAATTAATTTTCATTATTTTTTTCATTTTTTGTCTCAAAAACATAGGTTATGACCCCTCGTTGGAACGAGCTCGTTCCAACGAGGGGTCATAACCTATGTTTTTGAGACAAAAAATGAAAAAAATTAGTTATTCAAGAATTTTTCTTGCAAGTGTCGTCTGCTTTTCATGTTAGGTAAAGGGTTAAGCAACGTCGAGCCTGGTTAGTCATTGGGTGAGTGACCGTCCAAGCAATCGATTCGGCCTGCTGCATTGTGTCCTTGGACAAGGCACTTAACCCTGATTGTTCACATGGGGACACGATGACGACGTGTACTAAGGCATACTGCATGTCGATACTGTGCATGTCTTCAACAAGTCTAACCCTGCTTGTGCTGCAGTGCAGGGTTACAATGTTGAAGAGCTGGCAGCTGCTCGTCGTTGCTCAGTAGTTCTCTCCAGGAACTCCGGCTTCCTCCACCTGTAAAACTGCCATGGTCACAATTAGCCATTGCGCATAAGTATGTGACCTTAAACACCAATAAATAAATAATAATAATAGCAAAGTTCACAAATTGGAGAGCGAAATGCTGTGCTAATCCAGTTAATTTGAACCCTGAGGCGACAACCCTTCAACAAATTTCAAGGACCAAAAATAACCTAGCTTCCAGTTAACACATCCTTTGATTACCCTTTCTGTTGTTGCTTCCAAAATTTTGATATTATACATGTATATCTTTCTTAGCTGGGCGATGGAGACCACCTCGCCTGTTGATTCACTACAGCAATTATTTGCCATTTTAAAATAAATTTACTACAGCTTTTCACTTCGGCAATGCCATTTGCTGTGTTGAATTTCAAGGGCTGAACTATAGCACAAAAAGAAATAGAAAGAGAGAGCTTTGTTGGTTAAAGGGATGCAATCGGGACCAACTGATGTTCCTTTCCTAGTCAAATTACACCTGGGTGCCAATTTGTGTCCCTATCGGTTAAGGCATGGCAGAGTCAAATTTTTACAAAAATCTACTTGTCATTCCATCAGCAACATTTATGAGAATCAATTAAAAACACTAGATTTTATATATTTGTACAGTACTTCAGTGGCGTAGATACAGGTGGTTGGGGGCAATGCCCCCTAACCCACAACCATTTTGTCGGAACATTTTCATCCCCATCGGGAAATTTTCTGAGGCAAGCTTATGCCAATAGCATTAAAATTAGAGGGGGGGGGGGGGGGGGGGGGGGAAACCATCCCATTTTAGCTCACCTGAGCAAAGCTCAAAGGGAGCTTTACTGATCACTTTCCGTCCGTTGTCCATCGTACACTTTACAAAACCGACTTCTCCTCCAAAACCACTAGCCCAATTTTATTCAAATGTTGGGTAAATGTTTGTTACCTAATGCCAATTTCGGATTTGTTCAAATGAAGTTGCCCCTCTCTGAGGGTGGTGCCACACCCCCAAGGGGTATCAAAATCTTTAAAAATCTTCTTCTCATGAACCAGCAGTAGCAGAGACCTGATATTTGGTGTGCAGCTTCCTTTTGAGTTGTAGACTCAGATTTGTTCATGGGATGTTTGAGGGACAATATTTGTCATCGTTATGGGAGGGGCAGGAATTTTGGCCTTGCCCACAATTTATATTTTCCGAACCGAGGGGCTGATTTGAACCAAATTTTTTATGAGGGCTTATTGGGTCATAAGTACTTAATTTATGCCAAAAGACTTTTTTTGTCACCCCATGGGAACCGCAGGAGCTAAAAATAGAAAAAATTAAAACACCCATATCTCCAAAACTACACGGCACTGAGAATTCTTATTTGGTGTGAAGTTTCCTTAGGACCAACAGAATGGAATGGTAAAAAATATTGCCATCAGTTTTATCATGAGATACTTTTTGGGGACTTTGAAAAAGTGCTGAGTCAGCATTTTTTAACACTTTGGGTAATGGAAAAAACATTTAAGACTACTTTTCTCCCACACCACTGCTCCAGAAGCTTTCAAATTTCACATATAACATTTTTTGAAGATTGTTTCACATGTTTCTTGAAATCATATCCCAGGGTCCATATTTGGGCTCTCTATGGGAGCCCAAATGTTTAAATTAGTGTAGTATGAGGAATATTCTTTAAAAATCTTCTTCTTCAGAGCTACCAATCAGAATATTTTGATATTTGGTAAGCAGCATGCTTAGGGGGTGAGATTCAAGTTTGTTAAAGCCAAGTCCCTAGGTTCATATTTGGGCGCACTGTGGGAACCGAATTATAACTTAGTTCAAAATGAGGATTTTCTTTAAAAATCTTCTTCTTCAGATCCAGCAGTCGGAATGTTTTGATATTTGGTATGCAGCATCCTTAGGGGGCTGAGATTCAAGTTTGTTCAAGCCATGTCCCTAGGTCCATATTTGGGCTCTCTGTGGGAGCTCGAATTGTAACAGTCCAAAATGAGGAATTTTCTTAAAAATCTTTTTCTTCAGATCCAGCAGTCAGAATGTTTTGATATTTGGTGTGCAGCATCCTTAGGGGGGTGAGATTCAAGTATGTTAAAGGTAAGTCCCTGAGTTCATATTTGGGGTCCCTGTGGAAACCTGAATTATAACTTGGTTCAATATGAGGAATTTTTCTTTAAAAATCCTCTTGTTCAGATTCAGCAGTTGGAATGTTTGGATATTTGGCATGCAGCATTCTTAGGGGGGTGAGATTCAAGTTTGTTCAAACCAAGTCCCTGGGTTTATATTTGGGCTCACTGTGGGAGCCTGAATGATAACTAAGTTCAAAATGAGGAATTTTTTCTAAAAATCTTCTTCTTCAGATCCAGCAGATGAATGTTTTTTGATATTGATATTTGGTTTGCCGCATCCTTAGGGGGGTAAGATTCAAGTTTGTTCAAGCCATGTCCCTAGGTCCATATTTGGGCTCACTGTGGGAGCTCGAATTGTAACTTAGTTCAAAATGAGGAAATTTTTTAAAAATCTTCTTCTTCAGATCCAGCAGTCGGAATGTTTTGATATTTGGTGTGCACCATCCTTAGGGGGGTGAGATTCAAGTTTGTTAAAGCCAAGTCACTGGGTTCATATATGGTCTCCCTGTGGGATCCCAAATTATAACTTACGATTATTCTTTAAAAATCTTCTTTTTTTTGATCCACTGGTCAGAATCTTCGGATAGTTGGTATAAGCTTTTCTTGGGAGGGGCAGATGCAACTCGTTGAAATCAATTTCCTGGGCTGATATTTAGTCTACCTTGTCAGGTGAGTGTCCTTAGCCCCCCTGGGGCCTCTTGTTGTGTAAACTTTCCTACCAAAAACCAATTTTCAGTACATTTGTAGTGAAAAATTTTATTTTTATATTTTTTTTTGGCTTTATAAACTGTCAGGAATTTTCGATCTATCAAAACATTTTGGGCTTGCCCTTTCGCCAGCGAAAAGCTATCCACACCACTGCTGTACTTGACTAGTGAGACTGAGTCTCTCCACTAACCCAGAGAAGAATTGGAAATGAAAATAATGGCCTTTTTAAAAATTTGCAAATATGTAATTGGGTGTAAAGAGATAAAAGTACAGGTTTAAATACTGGCCAATAGCCTGATAGTACAAGGTAGACATTCCTCATAAAATAATAAAAATACATATTATGTGATGTATGTTCATTATTAGTTTTTAGCTTTACTTGACGAAGTCAAGATAAGCTATTGCCATCACGCGTGTGGAAGTCAGTGAGTCTGTTCACATTTTCTTTTAGCCCAGGCTTCACCCCATTGTTCTTGTCTGATCATCACGTAATTTCATATGCTGGTTTAGGGTCATATCTAGATGAGAACGTCTCCTTTTGGTCACAATCGATTAACCAGTATGGCTGCCCAAGCCCAAAACCCGAAAACCATTAGCACAGTCTACAAGTTGTATTTATGAAGGGATTTCATTGTAGCTTGGTAGGATGCCTCTGTATAATGCCTAGATGAGAATGTCCCCTTTTGGTCCTGATCTGTCAACCATGATGGCTGCCCAAGCCCGAAACCCAAAATTTTTTAGCACAGTCTGCAAGTCGTATTTAATATGGAGGGATTTCATTGTAACTTGGTAGGATGACTCTGAATGATGTCTAGATGAGAACTTCCCCATTTGGTCATGATCTGTCAATCGTGATGACTACCCGAGCCAAAAACCTGAAAACCTTTAGCACTGTCTATATTTATCGATGTGATTTCATTGTAACTTGGCAGGTTGACTTCATGTAATGTCTAGATGAGAACGTCACCTTTTGGGCGTGATTGGGCAACTGTGACAGCTACAGGGGCCCAAAAACCTTGAGCACAGTCTACAGGTCATATTTATGAAGGGATTTCATTGTATCTTGGTGGGATGACTCCATATAATGTCTAGATGATAACGTCCAATTTTGGTTGTGATTGGTCAACTGTGATGGCTACAGGGGCTCGAAGCCCGAAAACCTTTAGCACAGGTCGTATTTATGAAGGGATTTCATTGTAACTTGGTAGAATGACTTCAGATAATGCCTAGATGAGAACATACCCTTTCGGTCGCGATCATTCAACCATGATGGCTGCCTGAGACCAAAACCCGAAAAACTTTAGCACATACTACAGGTCATATTCATGAAGGGATTTCATTGTAACTTGGTAGGATGACTCAGTATAATGTCTAGATGAGGACATCCCCTTTTGGTTGTGATCGGTTAACTGTGATGGCTACACAGGCCTGTTGGGGGGCGCGGTGGCTCAGTAGGTAGAGGTGCAGGCTGCAAGCCGAGAGGTCCTCAGTTTGATTCCCACCTGCGGCAACCGCGTTGTGTCCTTGGGCAAGACACTTCACCCCCATTGCCCATGTGGGGGAACGGTGACGTCGTGTACTAAGGCGTACTGCACGTCGATGGTGCACTTGTCTTCAGCCAATGCTAACCCTGCTTGTGTGGAGTTAGTATGTTGGGGAGCTGACAGTTGCTCGCCGTTGCTCGGTGGTTCTCTCCGGGTACTCTGGCTTCCTCCACCCGTAAAACTGTCATGGTCATGATTAGCCATTGTGCAAAAATATGTGACCTTAAACACCAATAAATAAATAAATATATAATACACAGGCCTGAAGCCCAAAAACCTTTAGCACAGTCTACAGGCCTTATTTGTGATGAGATTTCATTGTAACTTGATAGGATGACTCATTTTGGTATAATTTCACTGTAAATTGGAAACTTTCGTTGATATACATTAACTGTGAGGGCCACATACATTAACTGTGAGGGCCACATTTACCCACCCCTTTAGTATAGTCGACACCTAATATTATTTTTATTGAAAACATAGCATACAGGGAACAGAAATTTACATATTCCCAATTATCACAATTCTTGTCTTATTTCATAATCCTTTCATAAACATTGTACATTATCCTTTTCATCAAACATAACACACAGACAAGTTAAGCAACAGTGTCATTGATACTTTCATTTAAATTCCCCAATAAAATGGCCAGGGAAGTTTACAATAGATTTGAATGGGAGAAATCTGAACGAAGGGGAGTCACTACCAATATGTTTCAATCAGAAACTTGTAAAACCATTGAACTCAGAAAAATACCACAGGAAGACTTTAACTGTCCTTGATCGTAAGTTTTTGCGTATTCCTTTGCCGTATATTCAGATGTGATGGTTGTTTGGTTGCGGTAAATCCAAATTTATGTCCCTTTCTTGAATTTCCCCTTTGTAGAACAGATGGCAGAAAACACTTGTAAACAGTTTACTTTACAGTATCTTGTTACTTAGTTTGTTGCTTTCTTATTTAGAAAGAAAATTTTGAGAGTTTTGCTTATTTTCATATTCAATAACTGGATCCAAATTTTATAGTACTTGCAGTAGCTATATTGCCTTCCTGGCAGTATGTAACCAGTCAAAGAGTGAAGAAATAAGAGCCCTGTTGTCTCTGCTTGACAAAACAGGTTTATAAATGTTTGATTATTTGCTACTGGGAGGCTTCATAGTTCCTCCATAAATGATAAGATAAGTTCAGTTTGAGATACTGCAATATGTCTGAAAATGTGGACATCTGTATCAATGATGGTCTTTCTTTTGGGGCTATTTTTATGCATTAATGCAGGCCTGGCATTTTCAGGAGAGCGATTTTTTCCATGATAACTATAACAAGTCAAAAAAATATATTTATATATATATTGGGGGGATTTGTAATATTCTCTCCTAAGAATTAAATGTATTTTATAGTTAAAACATCTGGTTGTCCAACATATTTTAATCAGTAGAGATATCAGATCCTTATCCCCTAAACAAATAAAAGTATAAAATTAATTTAGTTGTATTTCACATCTACTGCTGTTAACAGCTAATCAAGATCCACTGTTTAAGAAATTTGAGACACCTTCTTAAGTCTTTATTTGTTAGTAAATTTTCACAACTGAGATAATAACAATTTACAACACATGTGACAAGACAAACTGACACCTTTCACCCATTCCACCTTCTAAACAAAGAAAGTGTTTTTAATTGGCCAATAGCCTCAACCCAATTAGCCAATTGATTCCTCAGAATTTGGGATGGGTGGACCTATGGACTTTGGATGTTGTTGGCAGCTTTTAGTTGTTTTTTGATGAGTTTGAATTTGGCCAGCAATGTGAAAAGATCATCATTTATGTAGCATTATCAGTTTGTGTAAATAGATGTGTAAATAAATATGTGATATGATAGACTTCAATAAATGTATATAGTGTAAATAGACTTTTTCCTTCAACCAAACATCCGAACTATAAGTATATAAACACATTGAAACCGGCACAAGCCATACTGTGATATTTGGGGAGAATCCGTAAGATCCATGTACTCTACCAGATCCAAATGAAGATTTGAAGTACCAAAACCAACAGTTGCGCCACCAATTAGAGACATTTGACAGAAACTTGGAGTTTTCCACTGTAACCATTCGACATTTCATGGGCAGTGATACTGCAGATGGAGGACTTTGGCTAAGACAATTTAAAAGATTTTGTGCATCCAAAAAGTTCAAGCCAGAAGATTCTGCATTTGAAGCCAGATTTTTACCTAGTGCTATGGACAAATGGAGTCTGTTGGACCAGTATTTGGATAGAAAGCAGCTTCCCAGTGAATCCATTAACAGTTTTATTGATGATGTTCAAATACTGGGAAGCCAGTTAAATAAATCCACAGACAACTTAATGGAAACTATTATCCAAGGGTTGCGTCCAGACATTAAATCTGTTGTCTTTAATGAAAGAGCCAACTACCATCAATGATGTGAAGAAATGACACTGAATCACCAACCAGAACATAGTACTTAAGTGTTAGCCGACCTTAACCAGAAAATTGACAATTTAACAGCAGCGATGAACTCTCTAGCCACACAAAGGCAGCCTGTACCAGCCAACAAAGTGACATTTCCACAAAAATTCAGTGACTATTCTCAAAACCGTGAACAGTTATACAGAAAGCCCTGTCCAAGATGTGGTGAGTATAGTCACTTCAATAAGAAATGTAGATTTAAAAATGCAAAATGTTACAGGTGTTTTCATGTTGATCACATTGCCAAATGCTGTATAAGTGCCTTCATGATAATGCATAGGGGTACGCGCCAATCTGTCAATATTCTTGGGCCAAACCTAAACAAATTGGAGATAGACATAGAACTGAGAAAAATAATAAAGCCAGTATAGGCTCAGTTGAATCTACAAAATTAAATACAGTACTCCAAAAAGATGGGGGCACTTGGTCGCATTCCATACATGTAAGTGGATAGATGTGGGTCTTCTGTTGCTCGTAGTTTGCTCGCGGTGGGCTGGTGGTTTCTTATTTGGTCTTCCTGACCAATGAGTGGACCCCAGACAGGGCGTTGTTTCGCCCTGAAAGGTAGTGGAACTCCTCATTGGCCTTCTGTATCCTCTTCTGAAGGTGTTTTGGTTTGGGTCTGGACTGATTGCATTATTGACAGGTTTCAAACAAACAAGCCTTTTCAGGGCCACCAAACCTACCACAAGTTTCCAAATGGGGTTTTGCTAGTATGCGTTTTCGTGGTAGGACTTTCCATAGCGGTTAAAGTTGTTGGTGTGGCACCGGGCAGCGAGACCAAGTCGTCCTCGCTACTCGTTGTCACTGGTTTTGCTAGAACATGGCTGGTGGTTTGGATGGAAACACCACAACAGGGGCACGTCCTTAGAACGCGTCTCTGTTGCGGTGTTTCCCACAAACCCATACACACTTTCTCTCACCAGAAAAAAAAGTGGTTTCTGTGGGTACCTGCTTAAGTAGAAAATAGGTGGATTAGTATGTAGTTATATTATATTTATAAATGAGTTTGCTGGTTTTTCAGTGGAAAGATGGAGGGGGCAGGCCTTTACCAAAGTACCACATCCAGTGGTGTTTACTGCCCTTACCTCCTTGTGATTTATTCGAATCGTTGGTAACTGCAGGTGGAGAGGTGTGAAGGTGTCGTGTATGCTCGGACTGCTAGCACCAGCAAGGCTAGTAACTGCTAAATATAAAAAACAGCGCATACACAAAGCCCTTTTGTTTATTTTTAGAGTTTGAAATTTTAGTTGTTTAGGTGTGAAGGTGCCGTATACGCTCTGACTGCTAGATTGAGTGGACTCTTCATCTAAAGCTTTCGTTATGGTTTCCTTGATATTTTTGCATTCCACATTTTAATCATTTTAAGCTCTGAATTCCAGCATGTTGCATTAGTGGCCTGCAGGCGTTTTTCTGACTCCAAGATCTCAGAACTTAGATTGGACTTTCTGACATGAGAAACAAATGAAGAAGCCTTACTTAGCACCTTGTTAATCTGTCCTGCCTTACTGAATCCATCCTTAATCACCTACTGTAGTGTGTGTGCAAAACATGGAATGTGTTCATCGTGGTTTAGCTGATCATACAAACTGCTGTCCTGATCCTGAGATATTACAGTTAAAACTAGAAGTCCTGTCATGAAATGCGCACAAATAGCATGTTTATATGCATGTTATGGCCCAAGTAAAGCTATCAAATTCTGTACATATGGCCTGTGCACAAGCAGTGTTTCAGCCAATGGACCTCCGGGTAATCCAGAGGTCCATTGGCAGAAACACTGCATCTGTTTGCTATGAGTAACCCGGAGAACCTGCCGTGCTCTGGATGCCATTCGATATGGCAATTGCGCGCAATTCCAACGCGCATTTAAGCCTAGATAAGCGCACTATTCGTGACAGGAAGTCTGGTTTTAACTGTAGGTTGTCCTCCTCATCTGAACTTCACTATCATTTACCATTTCACTTTCAACACATTTCTCAAATCCAGGTAAGGAGAATGCCTTCATCATGTTTGATGCATTGTCAGTTGTGATGTTTGTTACTTTTCCAGCCAAATCAAAACAAGCAGCTGTTTCAGAGAACTGATCTGCAGTACACTCAGCAGTGTGAGATCCATTGAAACGTTTACATGCCAGCATCACAGAATTCATTGTCCAATCAGAATTAAAGTGACCTGTAATCCCAATATAACTTTTCATCTGTCTGCTGGACCATAAATCAATAGTAATGCAGACACTCTGGGCCTGCTGCAATCTGTGTTTTAAATTTTCCTGAATTTCTGCTGCCTTGTTATTCAGTATCTTTGTTGTTAGGTGTTTTCTACTTGGCACCTGATTGCAGGGACCAAGTTTTGATACGAAAGTCTGGAAGTGGGAACTGTCCACCACTGACAGAGGAATGAGGTTGCCAGCAATAAACATGATGAGAACGTCAGTGATCTTCTGTTGGCGAGTATCAGTAGGGTTGTATTTCTTGGTCTTCGGGATAAAATTGTGTATTGTTTGATTTTCCTCAAGAGAGATTTGTGTGGCAGTTCTCTTTTTGCTGGCTTCATAACTGCTTGGGTGTTTTCTTTTTAAATGATTGAGAAGATTTGTTATTGCTTTAGTTGATCCACTAAGTTCACAAGAACAGTCATTGCACTTCACTTGATATTTTCCATTTTCATCAGGCTGCTGTAGTACAGTGAAAAATCTCTGAACAACCTGCTGAACTTTACCAACCATCACATGTATGACAGATTTGTAAATTGACCAAAGTTATCCTTCAATTACTTCAACTTGGAATTTTCTTTTGGACCGAGTTTTCAAACAAGTAATCTGTAGCAGACATGTGCTTCAGAACATATCCTGATCCCAGGAAGAAGACTTGAATATTGTTGCAAGCATAATAAAGTGTATGGTTAAGTGTTGAATAAATTAATCAATAGGTTTTTATCTCGAATAAAAACAAGGGTCCTAATCTATAATCCCCACTAAAAAAAACAAAAGCTTAGAATGGTCTTTTGATGACTGATCAAAAAATTCAGTTTGTTCAGTTACAGAAAATAATATTCAATTTCTTCTGCTTGGCATATAATTTCTCTAGTAGCTGTGCTGTATAATATTTCACCCAGTGTTGAATGAGACGTCTTAATGCACTGTCCACCTGTGTTATGCCCAAGGCTGTATTCTGATAAAAAAATATGCTACTTCAGTTGATTCAAAAGACTAAGTGGATGGTCATTTATTACACCATGCTGTTCCTCTTGTCACAGTTTGTATGAACACACTTTATCAGCACAGTAATCTTCCAATTTCAAGATTTCTTTTGACTGGAAAAACAAATTAATTAACAAGAAGGAATTCCCTTTCCAGCCAATTGTGTAAAACTAGATATAATTAATCTGTTGAGTAACAAATGCAAAGTTCAATTTATGGAGTTAAGACAAAAGTATTTGAAATGGTTTTGGAAAGTATTTGAAATTTCAAATACTTTTTCTTTCAAATGCAAATGCAAATACTTGCTTCTAAAATATTCAAATGCAAATGCAAATGCAAATACTTGAAATCATGCATTTAAATGCATTTGCATTTGACCCCAAGTCTGGCACCCACACAACACACTTACATACACACACACACCCACCCCACACCCATCCTCCCTCACCCCCCCCCCCCTCCACACACATGCTCGTGTTCATGCAACTTTGCCACCAATGCCCCTACCACTCCACCCCAGCCCTCCCAACCTCCCCTATCCTCCCCTCCCCTCCACACTCCCACCCCTACCCACATACACACAAATGGATTATAGATTTCATTTTTAACCCTTTGAGACTTATTCTGACGTTCAGACGTCACTCAGTATTCAGCAACATTTTTCAAGATGCGACGTCAAAGTACAAATAAGATATTTTTCACATTAATGGTTATCTGATTGAGGGCTAGATTATTTTTGGTGGTCTGAATTTTTTATTGTTCAAAACTTGTTTTATTACAAATTATTGGAGAGTGCCCACAGGCACTTTCCAATAATTTGTAATAAAACAAACTTTTATAAACAATAAATTATTTGTGTTTTACTGAAGGGAAGCAAGGGAAGTGTTGGCTTTTGCTCTGGTATCTTCATTTTTTGAAAGCCCTGATAGTGGCTTCTTCCACTTAACCAGTCTTGAGAAGTCTTGTCAGCAGGATTATATTAGTCTTTTAAGCTGCGATAACGTTTGGCTCAATGGTTGTCAATGAGCACTATTCAGGAGAAAATAGGAATTGAGGTTAAAACTTTAAACAAATCAAAAAATAAGACAAAACAAATGACCACAAAGTATCAAGACACTGCTTCATCATAAGACGTACAAAAGTATCAAAGTGTTAAAATGTCATACTCACATCAGATTTCAAAAATTCTTGCTCTGTGTAATCTTCCATTCTGTATTGCTGCCAGATCACAAATTCCAGAAATGCTTCCTGTTTTCCTGTTTTCACCATTTATAATCACTGACCTACTGTTATGTTGATGTGTATCAGATTTTTCATAGCAGGACCATTAACTGGTTAAGGGCTAAATTATTTTTGTTGGTCTGAATTTGTTATTCAGAATTAATGTTATGACAAATTATTGGAAAGTGCACACAAGCACTCTCCAATAATTTGTCATAAAATAAATGGATATAAAAAAAATATTTTTTTGCGTTTGACTGAATATGAAACATGAGCACGGAAAATGTTGGCTTTTGCTCTGGTACCCTCATTTTTGTTAAAGCCCTGATAGTGGCTTCTAGCACGCAACCAGTTAACATAGTACACGTCTATGTAAAATGGCACTTTTTATCTCTGTTGGCAGTCAACTCCATGTCAATTCATTAGAGCAAAAAGTGGCTATATGTCACAAAGCTTCTTTTTGCTCTGCACCTCTGCAGATAGCTTTTTTTTTGCTCAAATTAATTGAGCAAACAGCAGATAGCACCTTTTCACATTTTATATTTAAGGGGTTAATTGAGCTAAAATTATTAACCAGCTTTTGGTATATGAAACTTCAGACTCTCTTTGCTAATACAGTAGAATCCTCTTAATTGAATATCCATTTTGCCAATGAAAATTATTCAATTAACAGGAGTATACAATTAACAGGGATTTGGTCAGTTTCCTGTGTTCTGGAAGTAAACTGAGCATTTTTTCTATTATATCTTGTTTGACAGAGCTCAAAGAGCTCTGTCAAACAAGATATGATAGAATAAATGCCTGGATTGGATGTAGTGAGGCCAAAAAGGTTGATAAATAATGGGAATTTGGTGCGTGTCACAGTAATTTTTTCGACATATTACAAAAATTTATATACAATTAACAGAAGTTTACTCTACAACCCATATGCAATTAACAGATCAAATTTGTACTGAATGTATGGTAAATGGTTTTGTGTTTGAAAATTATATTCAATTAACAGGGATATACAGTTAAGAGATATCCAATTAAGTGGGCTCCACTGCATTATACAAAAATGTAAAAAGTCAAAATTTTGCAGATAGCACCTTTTTGCTCTGAGCCCTCGAATTTTAACTTTGACAGTTACCTAAAAGAAAAAAAAGAAAGATCCAGCGATAAAAAGCACTTATTAAAATTTGAAAGAATATTTTATATACTCGAGTAATTGACAACTACAAATTCTGGTGGGGGGGGGGGGGGGCTTATTTATACTGTATTTTCATTTATTTTTGCTAGCTCACCTGACTGAAGGTCAATGTGAGCTTTTGCCATCACTTGGCGTCCATTGTCCGTTAACTTTCGCAACTTGGTCTTCTCCTTCAAAACCACTCTCCCAAACCCAAACAAATTTGACATACAGTATATTGGAGGTATCCTCTTTCCAGTTTGTTAAAATGAACTCGGTGCCCCCACTGGGGTGGGAGTGATGCCCCAAAAGCATCAATTTCTCCTGAAATCTTCTTCTTATGAACCACCAGTCAGAAGCTCCTTTGGTACTCAGGATTCAAATTTGTTCAAAGAAATTTTCTCGGTCAATATTTGGGCTCGCTATGGGAGGATACCCATTTTGTGCCCCGCCCAAAATTTCTATTTTCCGAACCGAGAGGCCGATTTGAACCAAATTTGGTATGAGGTATCATTGGGTCCTAAGTACTTTGATTCATACCAAAAACAATTTTCCTGCTGCCCCGTGGGAACCTCGGGAGCTAAAAATAGAAAAACAAAATAGAGTCAGAATTTCTTAACACTGGGTAATGGGAAAAACATTTAACACTACTTTTCTCCAAAACTACTTTACCAAAAGCTTTCAAATTTCACACATAACATCTTTGTGTCTCCGGTACCTTCTATATGAGTGACGCAGCCCCCTTACCGGGTCTGCATCAGCTCTGGACGACGCAACCATGCCACACTTGGCTTATCAAAGCTCCTGCGTCTGAGACATAGTCTCAATGACTGAAGTAAGATTCATGTCCAGAAAGGGCCAGTACTTGGCCATTTATTAACATATAGTGAATAAAGTGTTGTACATAGTATTGATTTTACACGATACAGATTATTTACATACATATATGTTGTTAAACCCCAACCAATTCAAACCTCTAATGTCACAACTGGCAGAGGTGGGAGAATAAACGCCACCATGTCTGGTTAGCCCTCAATAGAGACATGCTACCAGACATTCTCCACCGAAACAGCCAGGACAAACATGTGGAAAAGAGGTGCGGGTGGACCAGATTGGTGAGCAGTGCCCATGTGAAGGGGACTCGAGCTCAGTGAGGATACGGCACGTCGATGAAGGGGTGTTCGAAGTTCTGTAAGAGACGGCGTGCCCCCCCCCTCCCCCTTGCCTTCCCAAGCTTTGACCACCTTGCCTCCAGGCTGGCATCTGACCGCCAGGCGGAGGGGCTCCGACATGAGACGGCAGTGCGGCCACGCAAGGGTGAACAGAGAATGCAGATGCAGGGCCCTGGGATCCAATGACTACAGTTAAGCAAGAGACGGGTAATAGGAGGGAATTAAAACACAAGTGACAAACTGTTAACAAACGTGGTAGAGTGCATTTGCATCTCTAAAAACTGGAACATGGAGAGAATAGTGAAGAGAGGCCCGTTTGGCCATGCTGCCCACAGAGAGCATAACTAGGTATGTACAAAATCAGTCACCTGTAGTGGTGGAGTGCCATTGCAACCCCACGGCCTAGATCTGGTAAGAAGGCATTCACACGAAAACCAAGTTGGGTGATGCTGGGAACTGAGGTGATAGGGCCTAAGGCTGCGATGTGAGTGGGGTGCCTTTGCATACCCACGCTTACGGGCGAGATGAGTGGGCGTATAACAGGAGAGACGCAATTTAAACGAGAAATGCCACATATGCATACGTACTAGTACCTATGGTTCAAGTCTAGCAGTGAGGTGCTTTTGCATCCTCGTCCCCGAAGTCAATAGGAGGAACCAAATAGGAAAACACGGGATTGGTGGATGCAGGTCACGGAGAGAGTGCAACAATGGGGCCCGTGCATCACCCTACCAACGCTGTGCATGAAGCTACAAATGTCACCGGGAGATAACGCGACAGGAACCGTGAGGGTGCCTTTGCATCCCCCGACAGTACTGAATAGGAATGAAACGGAACAGAACACGAATAACAGAAAAATATCTTCCTGGTCGCCAGAAGGCTGCCAACCGATCTGAACAACTGAGATGGCCGGGAGGGTGTCCATCTCTCCTGAAAGTCACAAACTATCAATCTGGTGGAAACTGGTGGAAGTAACGAATATGCTGAAGGTAGGAAGGTATGTACTGGTGTCTCCTTGTGGTGTTTATCCGGTCGTGCTGTGGTAGGTATCCAGTTAATAGATTGACAATGGAAGATGACCCGATGTCTGTAGAGAGCCATGGTGGGCTGTGGCAGGCTCGAACCCCTGCAGGGGCACCCTGGAAACTGAATAAATGAGGAAAAGGAAAGTGCCTTTGCAACTATCCCCAGTGCCAGACGATGAGGTCCTAGTATATGGAAATAATCGGGGATCCGATGGGAAAGGCCACTCCAGACGGACGTGCCATTGCATCCTCCGTCCGCCAGTGTCCGCAGGGCCAAAGCTCCATTACCCCCACCCCGGGAAGAAGGTGACCCACCCCGGATCGAACCCCTTTGCCATGTGACCGGCGGAAAAGCCGACTCAAGACAGAAGTGCCTTTGCATCCTCTGTCAGCCAGTGTCTGGAGAGCCAGAGACCCCTCACCCCCACCCCAGGAAGAAGGTGACCTCCCGGGCTCTAACCCCTTTGCCACCTACACGGTAATGTGCCTGAAGCCTGGGCACCCCTGGGCGACTGGTGGACAAGAAAACAAGAGGAAAGCTCAGGCCAGATCTGGGCAACTGCTGAGGGCAGGCGACCGAATGTATTTTTTGAAAGCATCCACCAACCCATGGAACAAATCTGAGCATCAGCAAAACCAGAAGCTGCAGCATCGGTGGTTGCCCCAATGCGGAAGCTATGTCCTTTGTACTGAGAGGACTGCAAACCACAAAAAGCAAGAGAAGCAGCAAGGACTTGGTCGAAAACCCGCCGAGGAAGCCCACGACCCGTTGGCATGGAAAATAAGGGACCTGGGCAGGAGCCTCTGAGGGAGAGAAAATGCTGCAAGAGGGCCACTGGGCAGATGATTCGGAAGGGTGTGGGGGACAATGTGACCACATGGGGTTGCCCCGTGGTATTGTGTTTGAAGTGACGGAATGTCAACAAGATGTGTCCTTCTTGGAAGACCAGGTCTGATAATTGCACCACCCGCCCCTCTGATGCAGGGGAGGACGTGCACAATTCACCAATGCGAGCAAACCCAAAATATGCAGTACTAAAAAGTGCCTGGAACATTCCCTGGTTGTAGGGGCCTGTGCAGAATGTGCCACTGCCCTGGAAAGTCTGGCCAAAATTGACTTAGTAATGGGCAGGCGAAGGTCGAAGGCGGGATGGAGATGCTGCACACCCGCTACCAGCTTTTGGACCACAAAATGACGAGTCGGGTCTGCCACGCTGTGGATCTTATGGAAATATGAGAGAGCTGAGAGGATAGAGAGAATAGTGGAGGGAGCATATTGTTGGTGGTGTAGGAAGGAGATAAAAAGACATAAGGTGCTCAAAGAAATAGGTAACTGAGGACCCAAGCCATAATTGTCACAGAATGCCCCAAATTGGGCTCGAGCCCACCCATATGCATGCTGCGTAGCTGGTGCCAGAGAGTTAGTCAGCAGTGTTAACGCTGTCCCAGTAAGTTCTGAATGGAGAGGTGGGCAGGAATGTGGACTGGATTGGGGTTTGCCCACGGAGCTAGAAGATGGAATTTGGAAACCTGTAAACGAGAAAGAGCATCTGCTAAACCATTACATTTACCTGGGACATGAAACGCCCGAGTAAGTATATTGTAGCGAAGGCAAAGAAGGACAAAACGCCGCACGAGGGTGAGAAGCATGATATCTTTGGAGGACTGCTTGTTTAAAACACAGACCACCGCCTCGTTATTGCAGAGAAGTCGAATGCATTTATTCGCCAGGGAGGAGTCCCAAAGTTCCAACGCCACGACGATGGGATAAAGTTCCCGAACCGAAATGGATAATGAAAGCTCATCCTGCCATGACCCAGCAAACCACTGGACCCCGAAAACAGCTCCAAAACCTAAAGAGCCAGAGGCATCTGTATACAGCTGGAGCTGTTCATTGGAGAGCCAACGATTTTCCAGAAAGAAGGTGCAGCCATTGTAGGACTGCAAAATGTTGAGTCACATTACCAAATCAGACTTAACAGCCCTGGATAAGCGAATTCGATGGAGCGCTTTGGAAACCCCAATAGTGAGGTTAATAAGACAACGCAAAAAGACATGGCCAGGACAAATTACTGAAGAGGTGAAGTTGAGCAAGCCAATCACCGATTGCAGGTGGTGCAGTGTAGTTTTCGACATTGTTAACAGTAGCTCGATTTCGGAGCGACAAGTGGTCAATTTATCAGCAGGTAAACGGGCCAGCATGTCAACCGAGTCCAGGTCAATCCCTAAAAACTGTATGCAATATGTAGGGACCACGGTCTTTTCCGACGCAATGGGGGCGCCAAGAAAGTCAGAGAGATGAAGAAACAGTCGTAAGGAGAGGGCACACTGATCCCGGGTGGGGCCAAGAAGAGAAAGTCATCCAGGACATGGACAACCCCTGGGATATGAAACTTCGAAGTGGCTATCCATTCCAGCGCGGAACTGAAAGCCTCGAATATACTACAGGAGGTAGAACAACCCATGGGGAGGCATTTGTCATAATAGAATTTCCCACCCCACGACATCCCGAGAAGATGATAATCATCTGGGTGAACGGGAATGATTTGAAATGCAGACTGAATGTCAGTTTTTGCCATGAAGCAGCCTTCGCCAAGAGATTGGATGTGGGTAATAGCGTCCTGCAAAGATGCAAATCGGACATGAGACAGTTCCTCGGGGATGCCATCATTAACGGAATCTCCCTTGGGGTAGGATGATGGATCACCCGGTATTCACCGGGTGCCTTTTTGGGAACGACACCAAGTGGTGAGACCCGAAAATTGGGAAACGGGGGCGTGTGAAATGGGCCCGCAATTCTTCCTGCTAAACGTTCCTTTTCCGGTTTGGAATCGAGCATGTGTGGCAAATCGGCTGCAGAAGTCAAATTAGGGGCATGCATTGCGAGGTCACGGCCTGAAAACCCTACACGAAAACCAGTTGTAAATCCGAGAAGTAAGCCCAATGCCTTATCCGGCAAATACCCAGCCAGTATGAAGGCCAGATGGCGTACCTTTACTGGAGTGGGCAAAGTAACCCCCCCCCCCCCCCCCCCTTTAGGCCCTGGGGGAATTATGCTTGGGGTGAAAAGAGGGGCCCTTGGGGGCCCCTGACCGAAAAGAAGCCTTAGTACATGCTGAAACAGGATGGTCCCCAGAGCACTGGAAGCATTTGTGCATAAATCGACAAGGACCAACACATGGCTCACCATGATGGAAGCGGTCACAATAGCCTACCGGAAATTCACGTGGGGCCCTAGGTGTGCTGGGCTGCTGAGACGCGTGATGTGGTGTTTCCTTAGGACGTCTGGCTCTGGCCTCAGACTTGGAGGCAATGGAGTCATGTAGGGCCTTGAACCAAAGGTCAAGTTGGTTGAAATCCCAAGGGATAGTAGTGTCAGACTGTCGTAAAAGTCGGAATTCCCTGTCATAATACATCCAATTCCCCCCACTGGCAGCTATCGACCTGATATATGCCAGGTATTTCAGTAACGGGCCGCTTTGAGAGGGGAACCGAACGATGTACACTGACATGAAAATTTCAAAAGCGGAAAGCCACTGTTCCAGGGAACTGATTGTTCGTGTGGCTTTCGGCGTGTAGACCAAAGAGGGGCTGTCCGCATTGTGGACTTCTCCTCTCTCCTGACTGCCCGAGTAGGAGAGAGGAGAAGTCCACAAACTCCTCCGCCCAAATTTTGTCCTTTATCTTTAACGGTGCCCTACTCTCGAGAGGCACCGAGGAAGACAAGCAACGATCATTCCTATGGGGGACCCAATGTCTAAAAGGGGGTGGAGAAAGGGAGGGAAAAGTGGGCCCTCGCGCGGCAAACTCAGGGACAAGACCTGCAGGGTGCCCATGCAAATTACCGATGGTCTCTGGCGTGGAAGCGTCATGACTGGTGGATGGCTGTGAAGATGCTGTATCCGGTGCTGTTCCTTGCTGTCCCGGCTGGTTGGTACCTGAAGTCAATGCCCCCAAAATTTGAACCCGGAGCACCTGCTCCGAGGGCACGATGAAGCCCTGTGGGAAGTCAATGTGGAGAACCAGCTGCTGTGGATGCTGGTCCTGATTTGTCTCACCCCTGGGTGCCGATGTGGTGTGTCTGGTGTTGTCGCTGCTCGGTTGTCCCCCCTGTGGACCTGCTCGAGTTGAAGACGCTGATGAATCCTGGGCGGGGTGCAAAATACTGCCCCGCTGAATGCGGGTGGATGCCCGGCACGAACGTCCATCTCTGAGGTACGTCCTCGGTGCTAAAAAAAACCTGACAGCCCATCCTCCAACCGAATCGAGGTCCTACTGGGGGCCCGAACAGACTTTTGGCTTTGGGCATGATGAACACAAACTGGAAAGAGAAGAAAGTTGCTGAGCATTTCGGAGATGTGGGATCCTGAGGGCATGCCGGCCTCCCCTGCCAGGCCCACTGTAGGCAAGTGGGGGGATAGCAGAGCTCAATTGAACCTCAAAATTTTGAATAGCGTTGGCAAATGACATCGCCGTGGAACATCAGTCCTAGCAGCGGATGCAAAAGCACTGCATCGTAGATTGACGGAAAGCCTAAAATCAGTGAACAAATGCAGGTGGTGGGGGTGAGGAATCGAAATGCCAAAAGTAAACGTATGTCGAGGGGACACGAGTATGAGTCAATGTGACGAACATGGGAATTAAGCGTTCCACCTAACATGAGGAGCCGGCACGCCCCACTGTGCAAGTGATAGTCTGGAGGATTCCCCCCACCCCCCCCCCCAACTGTCAACTCCCGACAACGGGCTCCGTAAGCCACAGATGGTATACCCAAGGGCATAACAATACGAATAAAAGCCCCCATTACCGAAGTAAACTAAACGGATCGGTACTTACCCCCGACGAACCGTAGACAAAATGGAAGGCAGCACCGTGTCTGGGAAAGTAGCGTCGAGTCGACAACGGACCGTGGGAGTCCGTGACATCGCATGGAAAAAACAAAAACAAAACAGGCACAGAAACAGGGAAAGCGCGTGCGCTGCAGAACCGGAAGCGGTGCTCGGTACATATGAGATTGGGACCAAAAAGAAGGACCGGACCAGCAAAGATCGGATGGGTCCCCGGCAAAAAAGGGGGGGGGGGGGACATGATGTATGAAGCATGGGGTGGAAGAGTTATTGGCTGGAAGAGCCCCCCCCCCCCCCCCCACCTCCCAGGCCACGCTAAAACCACGACGGGCGTAGGTGCCCGAGTACCCGGACCTGAACATCCGCCCCCCCCCCTAAGAGTCCACCCAGATAGTGGCCATCGGGAACCACTGCATCATAAACGAGTTACATGCCTAGGCCTACCCCAATGGAGCCGTCGGGTGGAGGTAGGGATGGGTAAATGGGCAGGGTGCGTGCGGAATGCCCCAGGAGAGGTCCCCCTCCCCCCCCCCTGTGAAGATGTCACCCCAACCGACTCACAAAGGGGTTCGGTGAGGCCAAAGAAAGCCGACCGACGGAAGTGTCGCCAAGGACAACGTCCAAAAATTCATTAAACCTGTCGACCTTAAGATTGTACCTGTGCACGGCTTCTGCAGGAAGCCACACCCAAGAATCCCTACCATTGATCCTTCTGCGTATACCGGATCGAGGCCGTGTCTGGTGAAAAGCCTGACTGACAAAAATCCGCTGCACCCCCCCCCCCCCCCCCCTCCCCGAGATTCGCGGAGGTAGGTGCAGAATTCATCAACCTGATTACCTACAGAAAAAGGGTTGGCGTTAGGGTGACTTAAATCGTTACCACCTACTTGAAGAATGACAATGTGTGGCTGAAAAGTATCTAGGAGTTGCATATCCCGTGCCATCATTTTTCCAAGCGTGTTGCCGCTGACACCATGAATGCGCAAGTCCACCTGATGTACCCCAGGCGACAGACAGAACATACCCGTGAAATTGGTGGTGAAGTCGGCATCAGCGTCCAGGAAGGTCGCAAGATGACGACTGAAGCTGTGGCCCCAGATGAGGGCACGAACAGGGGATGAATCCTGAGAATGAGCCATGGTAGCTGAAAATAACTCAATGTATGAACGAGAAAAACGAAGAAAAGTAGAATAAAATAAATGAATAATACGGTAAAACGAAAGCGCAGCATGCAACGAACGTGTAGAAGCGAAAACCGACGGAAAACGAAGATAGAACAGAGAAAAAAGAGTAACGAAACGATGGCGGGACCTGATTCCCGACTTGTTCCCACAAAGCTCCGAATGAAAATGCAGCTATACGTACTGCATTCCCCCACACCTTAATAAATCTCTTTGTCTGTCCGATGGTCATTGGCCGAATTTGGAACCATGTGTTTTGGATTATTGAGAAACCCTTATCACATTGTCCCTTGTTTGACCTGGCTTGGGATTTAGCTGTCTATACAAATTAGATAAGGGTCTTTCCAGACGTGCCGCAGCTCTAACATGTGCCACCATGACTGATGGTGACTTGTAAGAGATGTCTAAGTACCGTTAGGCACAAACTTATTTACACAGCCATGCTTGGCTATGTGAATCCCCTTTGGAAGATTGTTTCACATGTTTATTGAAATCAATTCCCTGGGTCCATATTTGGGCTCTCTATGGTAACCCAAATGTTTAAATTAGTGCAGTATGAAGAATATTCTTCAAAAATCTTCTTCTTCAGATCTACCAATGAAAATCTTTTGATATTTGGTATGCAGCACCTTGGGGGGGGGGGGGGGGGGGGGGGGATGGGGGGGGGGTGAGATTCAAATTTGTTCAAGCCAAGTCCCTGGGTTCATATTTAGGCTGAAAATTTGGGGTCCTGGTCCAGACTTGGAAATTTTGGACCAAAATCCAGAAATGAGTTTTGGGGGTTTTTTATGCATTTTGGTCAATTTTAAGACAAAAAAAATTATTTTTTTTTACACTGAAAAATTTGGGGTCCGGATGGGACTTTTTGAAAATTTTGGACCAAATATCCGGAAATTAGTTTTTTGGTCAATTTTAAGACAAATTTTTTTTTTTTTACACTGAAAATTTGACGTCCGGTTGGGACCAAAATCCGAAAATGAGTTTTTTTGTTTTTATGCATTTAGGACAACTTGGTCCAGGTGAGCATTTCAGGCTCTCTTGAGCCTCTAGTTTTTAGTGCCAATGGTTTATACATATAAAGTTTCTAATACTCTTAACTGATCTTAGCAGTGTTGAAATGGTTAAATCAATCAATCGAGGCAGAGTAGATTTTTGGGACAGATAACCCCGCAATCCAAAATTCTAAATAGTTGTGAAACTCATCAGGATTGTGGTTATCAATATTTATTGTCCTAAAGTTTAGAGCTGCACGATATTCAAAACTGAATACCGGTATCGGTATTCAAAAAAATACCGCAGTATACTAGTATATCGAAAACTGCTCAGAAAAATGAACACAAATACCACAATCAAGGCATCACCGTCGGAACGAATTAGCCTGCCTTGATGATGCAGTTCGAAAAACCTTTACCCAACGCAGACGATATCAAAATTTATTATTTTCAAAATTAGGTTATCAGATTTTCCCCCAAGATTTCAACAAAACTTTATCATGTGAGCCCTCATTGGAACGAGCTCAACGAGATCGTTCCAGTGAGGGGGTCACATGATATAGTTTTGTTGAAATTTTTTAAATTTATCAACTGCTGAATTTGTATATTACGAGGGTACAAGCAGACGATTCCTTGGATAAAGAGATAATATTATTCATTCAGGGCTACAGTTAAAAAACTCGAGACACCTTGAAAATTAAATTGTGGGTAAGTAAATAATGGCGATAAACTGATATTTTTGTAATGACACCGGTATTCAATCGATATTGACTTGAATACTGGTATATATCGGTGTATTGATAAACTGTGCAGCCCTACGAAAATTATTCTAAAGTAAAACAATCGCTGTGCATAAGTAAACCCTTGGGATAACCCTGTAATCTTGCTGAAGAAGAACACTTATTACCATGTTGTTCTCTTTGTTTTCGATGAGGCTGACACTTTTTTTTACCCAGCATGATATGGCATCAAAAGCAATCATTGTGGGCAAATTTCAGTTTAAACTGATCAAAGACATTGTAAATTTCGGTGAATGACATCTGATTTTCTTTCGAAATGTGTACCTCATTATAGCTGCTATTGATTGTTCGCTATCCCTCCCCTCAGACATCAGGTATACAGTTAAAACTAGAAGTCCTGTCGCCAATAGTGCGCTTATCTAGGCTTAATTGCGTGTTGGAATTGCGCGCAATTGCCATAACGAATGGCATCCAAAGCACGGCAGGTTCTCCTGGTTACTCATAGCAAACACATGCAATGTTTCTGCCAATGGACCTCCAGGTTACCCGGAGGTCCATTGGCTGAAACATTACTTGTGCACAGGCCATATGTACAGAATTTGATAGCTTTACTTGGGCCATAACGCGTATATTAACGTGCATATCAACGTGCTATTTGTGCGCATTTCATGACAGGACATTTAGTTTTAACTGTATGCACCTGCCTTAAATATATAATGTGGCAGGTAATTTTACATCGATGTGTATCTAGTAAGTGAAAAGTTCTTAATTGTTCCACTTGCCACATGTTGTGCACTTTGAGGTTAGGAACTTTCGCTTGAAACTTGTGACAACTTTGAATGCTCACGTATGAGTATTTTTCAGATTTGCAGCAAACATTATCATTTCTTTCTTCATATCAATGACATTTTTTTATAGCAGAAAAAAACCTTTCATGCAAATTTATCATTTCATAAGTTTGGTATTTATCTCAAAATAATCATGTTAGTCGTCGAGGAATGTTATGTATTAACATAATTACATCTATCATTAACACTTAAATCTCACAAAAATCTAATCTACTGGTCAAAGGTTTTTTACAGTCGTCCTAAATGATGACATTTAGTATTCACTCATCTACATCATGCCCTGAACAAATTAAAAAAAAAGTGTGGGCTAAGTCCCCCGATGGTGTCATAATGCATAACAGCCATATTGAATTGGCTAGCTGGACCAAAATCAAAAGGAAGCATTGTCTAGTCATCCACAGCGGGTAACCCCTAACAGTATGATTTGATGAAATAAGCGTTTTCTAGCTCAACTTGACAAAGTCAAGCTGAGCTATTGCCATCACTTCTCGTCCATCAGCGTATGTACATTAGTATGTACGTACGAACGTCCATAGTTTCCTTTGGTACACCTCACAGGTCGCATTTATGATCAGATCGCTTTGAAACTTGGTATGCTTGTTTGCGGTGACCTCTAGATGGGAGCTATCGATTTTCTTCAATTTCTGTCAAAAAATGTTGCGCGGCCAACGTTCTTAGAACTTAGTTTAGTCAGTCCTCAATATTTCCCTTTTGCACATCTACAGAGCACATTTATGATTGGATTGCTTTGAAACCTGGCATGCTTGTTTGGGGTGACGTCTAGATGGGCGCTATTGATTTTCTTCCACTTCGGTCAAAAAATGTTGCCGCAGCCACCGTTCTTAGAACTTAGTTTAGACAGACCTCAATATTTACCTTTGGCACACCCTACAGGGCACATTTATGATCGGATTGCTCTGAAACTTGGCATGCTTGTTTGGGGTGACCTCTAGATGGGAGCTATCGATTTTCTTTCATTTCCGTCCGTGAAAAAATGTTGCCGCCGGCAACGATCTTTGAACTTAGTTTAGTCAGGCATCAGTATATTCCTTTGGCATGCCCTATGTCACAACACGCTGGGGCTGATAGTGAGATTTATGATCACACAAGAGCTCGGCCGTACTCAGAGAGGACAGCCGGGCTTTCGAGTGAACATACGTCTCTCGGCCTCGCGGTGCTGTGGTTTTTGTTGGGGCAGATTCGTCATCTTAAGGTGTCGGTGACTTTAATATTTAAAAAGATAATCGACGGGGAATCATTTGAACATAATTTAATGAGATATAAAAAATATACTATGTACTCACATGTATGCATCAATGAAAATAAACACTCCAGGAAAACACATAAAACACAAACACAAAAAAGTTTGAGCTCTCTTCGGGGCACCCCGTTGTTCGTTGCTGTTGTCTAGATGTCTTCGCTTCTTCCTGACTCCTGGGTTACCTCCTTCCTTATCAAGCGATTGTGCCCATGATAAATGTCTATTTGACTCCTGTTCACCTCCAAGCACGTTAAATTGTCCTTCGGCCGTAGCCAGCCCCGTCTAACTAAATTTCACACTTGTGATTGTCACTTCAACCAAGAGATTGACGCCAATCTCGCTCATACCGATCTCCGTACACCGTTTAAACAAATAAAGTTCAAGCATCTACTTTGCCTGTATCAAGTAAACTCACTCTAAGCTCCTAGCTTTAAATTAAATGTTCGAGCTCTCATTAGTTCCATGAACTGTTCAAGCTCCCGATAGCTCTTTACTATGCAACTTCACTTCTATGCGCCGCGTCACTTAATTTTAGTCTATCAATCTCTCGCTTGTCCAAAATTTATTTCTATTGCTACTACATAGCTTGATGGCTAAAGTTTCGGTGGACACTGATTCAATCTCAGGTCCCCTCCTGTCGACGCTAACAAACTCTGCTGCCACTCTGCCCTACAGGCTCACCCCACGAACACTTCGAGGTACCCGACTCCTAGTCTCACCCTGGGTCCACTGCCCTATCGACGTTCAGTGTCTCATTATATAGTACTTTCTAGGGTGATTAATCAAAATGTGGTTCCTCGTTTGAAATTCTATATTTACTGGCTGTAATATAAGATGGCGCGTCAGAAGTCAATGAAGTTGACATCTAGACCGGCAGGGGGTAATAGCACCCATCGCGTGAAACATCCACTTGTTTTCGACATTGAAAAATCGCTCATACAGTGTTTCACCGATAAGTGTATAATCGCCGCGGGGAATCCCTCTTCTTATCGAGGGAAGATAAAAACATCTTACCCGATCGTCGTTAATTAATTAGCCGTCAATAATTTATGCACAGTGGGTTTTATTAGCGTCCTTTCCAACCCATGTATCAAATTTGATCATTATAATCCCTGACTATTAACCCTTTACCCCGACAAACTCGAATCGATCTTGACACCCTACAGGGCACATTTATGATCAGATCAGTTTGAAACTTTGTATGCTTGTTTGGGGTTACCTCGAGATGGGAGCTATCAATTTTCATTGATTCCCATCAAAAAATGTTGCCACTGGCAATGACCTTCGATGAACTTAGTAAAAACTTGGTGCAGTTAAGCATCAATATTTCTTTTTGACACACCCTGCAGGGCACATTTATAATTGGATCGCTTGCAAACTTGGTGTGCTTGTGTGGGGTTGCATCTATATGGGAGCTGTCGATTTTTCTTCCATTTCTGTCAAAAAATGTTGCTGCTGACCTTTGAACTTACTTTCGTCAGACCTAAATATTTCCCTTGTAACACACCCTTCAGGGCACATTTATGATCAGATCACTTTGAAACTTGGTATGTGTGTTTGGGGTGACCTCTAGATGTGAGCTGTTGCTTTTTTTCCATAAAAAATTATTGTTGTTATCACAACTCTTTGAACATACTGCATTTGTGCATCAACTTATCCCTTTTGCACTCTCTGCAGGGTATATTTATGAATTTCCATACCCCCCCCCCCCAAAAGAAAACCCCCATTGCCACAAGCAGTGACCTTCTACGTAAAGCATTTGTGCATTAACATCTTCCTTTGGCATGCCTCAGAGGGCACATTCATTATCAGGTTGTTTTGAAACTTTGTTTGCTCATGCAGGGTGACTGTCAGACGCCGGGCCCCTGTAAGGCCTGGGTGACGGGCGGTTATTTAATCCCGCTGATGAAGTTGCGGGAAGATTAGACCAACGTGGAGGATTGGAATCCAAGTGTTGCGAACTCGGCGCTGGGAGCTGAGTTAGACCAACGCCGTGATTACTTCTCTGCCAAATTGGCCTGAAATATGTTCGATTTCCATTAGGTGTGATTCCTAATCACTTCAGGCTGCGTAATGGAAAGAATGATTTAAAGTAACAACGATTCTTTTATTTACACGTAAAAATAAAGGGGTTTCAATATTTCAACAATCAACAATTCGATTCTTTTCACAGAAAATGGGTTGCTAGGGTTAAATAATTCTCAACAATTATATAGTCATTCTATAGCCCTGTACTGGCACTATAGTCTACACACCGGAAATGTTACTACCGTGAGCTCGCCATAAGAGCTTCACAAATCCGAAATGTTATTACTGTGAGCTCGCCACAAGAGCTCCACAAGCTTAAGCTCAAGTGTCAACGTCTGCATGTAACTGTGCCTCTAGCTGTCGGAGGGTTCCAACCAGCAATGTTTGTCATCTATAAAGCCACCGTATTTCTGATTTGGGTCAGATATTGTCTACTCATACCTTATGTGCCTTTTTGAAAGTCCTCCGTGAAAGATCTACTGAAATGTTCACTGTTCCTGGCTGAATTCACACGATTCACAAATGCCCTTTTTTATGCTAGGGGGAATTGTCACTCACACCAATCTCCAGTCGGTATTACGATGCTTCGACAGCAAACAACCTACTCCCAATGCAATCAGTCTGACGCTTCAAAGGGGTTGATACGCACAATACAATTGACCTACACTTCTGACTATTACAGGTTGATACCTGCTGCTCGACAATCTAAACTTTAATGTTTCAGCTTGGGTTTTCCTTCTCAAAGAATTTGGGCACTGTATCAACCTTAATCTAAATCCATGGAATGCCCCTATTGGCAATTCCCACCAGAGATCCTCTCGAAGGTAATCTCTTCTTGCCAGGCGACCTAAAGTCTACCCTTACTTGACCGCACCCCAAGCGTTTCTTCAAGTGTTTTTAGCCAGCCATTTCCCTTGACTGTTATCCTAAAACCCTAGGTAATCTTTCAGCTGTGCCAGAATCATGACACGACATTTTACATGCCATTCTTAATTCAAAAGCAATGGACCATTCTACAGAAACTAATTACAATGCTTCTCCAGCTAATCGCCCGTGAAAAGGAATTTTGTGGCACCCGATAACACAGCAGGGCATGCCCTAACTGATGAGTTTCTCTATCTCGCTAATTGGAAGCTACCGCTATCTCGCGTCAGTAATCTTCAATGGGCCGCCCTTCAAGTAGCGATATCTTTGCCACGTGCGTCGCCAGCAAACAGCAATCTTGCATCTTTAAACCTTTTTTAGTTAACGTGAATATTTACATACTTTTTAAGCGTGGTGCCTCTAAACCTTAGAAGGGGGGAACCCCTCCTCTTTAGGCTGGCTTTGCTCTGACAATTCCCTTCCCGAGAGAAACACCCTGTGTATCTCTTAAAACACAAGAGGCAAAGCCACGCACCCTCGCCTCTCACACCTTTTTACAATCTACCCATCATGTTCAAGACTACAAAACTTCGTACCCTAGTGGTCGTGGGGCTCATGACTGGGCTCATGTGTCGGCCATGTCGATTCCCACAACACACACGCAACCACATGCTCCTGTCTTGCGGGTTTACATATGGAGAGTAGCCTCCTTAGATTTGCAGCACTCTCTCTCTCTCTCTCTCTAATACTATATATTTACACCTAAACATACACATTTTTATACACATTCGCCCATTTTGCAAACAGTTCACTTGGCACTCACTCCGACGAGTATCACCTTCCGCGCCTTTGCGTCAGATGGGTTAATTCCAACGGAGTGTAACTTCACATCCCATTCCCCTATGTCTTGTGAAGGGGTAAACGACCCCTGCATAATGTTGAGCCTCACCCTCGCAAAGCTCAACCAGGGGATTAAAATTGTGCCTCACACACTCACACATTCAACACACAGATTTCCCGACCGTGCTTTTGCGACAGACGAGGTTAGTGTGCCTCATATTCACAACAAACTCTCGTCAATAAAAACAAGCGCGGTTTCCCCGGGCCTTAACACCGGGTTTGTGCATCCCACACTTACAAAACTCGACACACAGGCTCCCCGTCCATGCACACTCGCGACGGACGGGGCAGTGTATCTCACATTCGCACTCACAACCAACTCTAGTCAGCAGTCAGAGCAATAATAAAAAAAAAAAATTATCGACAAAGTTTCTTCCGGGCCTTAACTCTGGGTTTAAGAAACTCATCACCTCATCCACCAAAAATATTTGCGACTGGAGCCCCCGTCCCAGACACCAGGCCCACAGCCACCCACCTATTGCTTCTTTATAACCACGACCATTGGTAGGGGCCCGGTTCCCAGTATCTCCTTGGGTAACCTTGACACGCCCCCTACTCCTCACCCCGTTATTTCTACCGGTATTGCACAGGGTCCCCATACCCTATCACTGATGCACTCCCAAGGGCTTCCCTTGGTGATATATCCCCCAGACTCACTCGGCCTGGCTATTACCTTCGTTCGAACGATACTGGCTGTCCTTGGCCCTTGTGCCGTCGCCCCCTCCCCCCGGTCCATTGCGACGACTTCTTGAGTACATTGGGGGCTGTGTGTTCTCGACACTCACTGCGTGGTCTCTGCCACCTAGGATGCTTCTCCTTTGGCTTGTGGACCCTTCCCACGGCCCCCTGGGCACCCACCTTAGCGGTCCCATTCACTTTAACACCCTCAACTTGTGTCGACCCGTGCCCCTTCAATTGTGGAGAAGCTTGCCCAGCCATTTGCATGGGTCCTGCCTCCCCTCTCGACATGGGTGACACAGGCTTCTTGGGGCGCTGAAGTTCCCCGCATAACTTTGTCGGAGGGTCTTTCCCCAATGACCCCATTTGGTTCCCTCTCTGTTTGGTGTTTAGCCTGGACTGTCTGCGGCCCCCTCTCCCTGCTTGGACTGGAGTCGTCCCTCCTGAAACTTTCCGACATTTCATCTTGTAGGGGCCATCCCCTGGGTCCTCTGATTGGTTCTCCCTGGGAGCCTTCCCTTCCTTACACGGTACGTTACCGAGTACAACCGCTGGGGACCCTTGCCTACCGGCTTGAACTTCCTTTGCCTTAGCTGGGCTCCCACTCGGCCCCCTATCCCTGGACCACAACTTATCAGGGTTTGCCCTCACCCCTGGGATATTACCTATGACCAGGTCATAGACAGGCGATTCAATGCACATGGCTTCCACTTCGCCACAATAAAATGGGGTATCCACAGTTACAGTTATAACTAGAAGTCCTGTCATGAAAAGCGCACAAATAGCTCGCCGGTCTGCGCGTTAATCTACGCGTTATGACCATAGTAAGGCTATAAAATTTTGTACATATGGCCTCTGCACAAGCAATGTTTCAGCCAGTGGACCTCCGGGTAACCTGGAGGTCCATTGGCAGAAACATGGCCTGTGTTTGCTATGAGTAATCAGGAGAACCTGCCGTGCTTTGGATGCCATTCGATATGTCAATTGCGCGCAATTCCTACGCGCAATTAAGCCTAGATAAGCGCACAATTCAGGACAGGACTTCTAGTTTTAACTGTATCCTCGCGACGGTCCCGTCTATCAAAATACACAAATGGTCACGACCCAACAATTGCTTGTCGTTAACAAGTTGCCTTCTAACCGCTGCAGAGGAGCACCCAGAATCCCGGAGCAGACGGATCTTCCTTTGTCCCACGTACCCTTGGTACACTGGCATATTAACCTTCTCCTGCAAAGTTGTGAGCCTCTCACACATGCCACTTATCGGGACAACCTCCCCGCCTTCCAGCCTTAATTCTCCCTGTTGTATACATTCCCGGAGGGGACTGTGTTCTGGGCCGATAGTTTGATAGAACGCTGAGGTCTGTCTACTTTGCCCTGGATCTACGCGGTTACCTTGCTTCCAAGCCCTTTGTGCTGCATCCCTGGCCCCCTGCTGAGGCGGTCTAATGTTCCCAGTGGTCCTAACCTGCTTCTGCCAGCAGTCCTTGGCAATATGACCCTGCTTGTTGCAGATAAAACAAGTGGTGTCCTTGAGAGTGCTCCCCTTTCAGCTGGTCTGTGCCCCAGGCGGATTGGGGTGGTATTGTCTTACGGGTGCCATTGCCAACCCATTTGCCCCACCTCTAGCCGATTTCGGTGTATTGACACTCCCACCGTGGGCCTCGATGTAGCGTTCTGCCACAGTTGCCATCTCATCATAGGTGGACGGGCCCCTTTCCTTGATGAACGGGCCCAACTCCGTGGAGCATGTAGTTCAAAACTGCTCCCGGAGAAATAGATCTCGCAGGGCTCCATATGACTCATTCACTTCTGCGAGATCAGTCCAGCGGTCAAAGTACCGCTTAGCTCGGGCAAAATACTGAGGTACCGTTTCTCCCTTCTCCTGCTTAATTTCTCGGAACCTGGTCCGGAATCCTTCATCATTGAGGTGGTATCTCCGAAGGATGGCATTCTTCAGCTCGCTGTAGTCGTTAAGAAGTGCAGGAGGCGTACTGGTATAAGCCTCGAGGGCTTTACCTGACAACAAAGGGCTCAAGCACATAGCCCATGTGTCTTCTGGCCACATGTGACTGGGGGCAAAACGCTCGAACCTCTCCAAGTACGAGTCCAAGTCATCTGTGTTTTCATTAAAATGAGCGAGGTGGGGGCATGGGGCATGAATTGCTACCCCTGCACTCCCATCCCCTGAGCGCCGACCTTCATTCTCCACATTGGCCCTTGCTCTGATGAGCTCTAATTCTCTCTCGTGCCTCTGTTGTTCGAGCTCTTGTTGCTCTCTTGCCTCCCTTGCTAATTGGGCTTCCCTCTCTCTCGCCTCATTTGCTAATTGAATCTCTCTCTCTCACTTTTGCCTCCTTATCTAATTGGGCTTCCTTTTCTCTCGCCTCTCTCTCCTCTTTCTCACGCTCTCTTGCATCTTTCTCTCTCTCTCTTTCTAACTGAATCTCTCGCTCTTTTGCCCCCCTCCCCCTCCCCCCCCCCCCCCTTGCTGCTTGGGCCTCTCTCTCTCTTGCATCATTATGTAAGGCAATCTCCTTGGCCTCATGTTTCTGCTCATCTTTAACAAACTTCTGAAGTTCGGCCCCCTCAAGGCCCATTTCCTTGCCTAATGATACCAGTTGGCCGAGGGGTGTAACAACATCCATTTTGATTTTTTCTTTCTATCTTCAACACTCGTCAGAAAGAATGAAGAAGGAAAAGAAAAATATGGCAATTACCGTAATCCTAATTTACCTGTGTAATTTAACGGAATTAAACGCCCAAAATATTCTGAAACCTACCGCAGTTATAGTGGCTACTAAGTATCCTCTTGGGGACTACTGAATTGCGATATTAAACCCTTGAATGGCATCAGCTGACCGAACGCGTCAAAACATAAACAAAACTGCCGTTAAAATAAAACAAAATTTCCATATAGGCATTTTTTACCTTTTAGAAATATCCTGGTTAGCGCTTGCCAATCATGTCAGACGCCGGGCCCCTGTAATGCCTGGGTGACGGGGGGGTTATTTAATCCCGCTGATGAAGTTGCGGGAAGATTAGAAAAACGTGGAGGGTTGGAATCCAAGTGTCGCGACCTCGGCGCTGGGAGCTGAGTTAGACCGACGCTGTGATTCCTTCTCTGCCAAATTGGCCTGAAATATGTTCGATTTCCGAAGTTGCGGGAAGATTTGACCAACATGGAGGGTTGGAATCCAAGTGTCGCGACCTCGGCGCTGGGAGCTGAGTTAGACCGACGCCGTGATTCCTTCTCTGCCAAATTGGCCTGAAGTATGTTCGATTTCCGTTAGGTGTGATTCCTAATCACTTCAGGCTGCGTAATGGAAAGAATGATTTAAAGTAACAACGATTCTTTTATTTACACATAAAAATAAAGCCGTTTCAATATTTCAACAAGCAACAATTTGATTCTTTTCACAGAAAATGGGTTGCTAGGGTTAAATAATTCTCAACAATTATATAGTCATTCTATAGCCCTGTACTGGCACTATAGTCTGCACACCGGAAATGTTACTACCGTGAGCTCGCCATGAGAGCTTCACAAATCCGAAATGTTATTACCGTGAGCTCGCCACAAGAGCTCCACAAGCTTAAGCTCAAGTGTCAACGTCTGCGCGTAACTGTGCCTCTAGCTGTCGGAGGGTTCCAACCAGCAATGTTTGTCATCTATAAAGCCACCGTACTTCTGATTTGGGTCAGATATTGTCTACTCACACCTTATGTGCCTTTTTGAAAGTCCTACGTGAAAGGTCTACTGAAATGTTCACTGTTCCTGGTTGAATTCACACGATTCACAAATGCCCTTTTTTATGCTAGGGCGAATTGTCACTCACACCGATCTCCAGTCGGTATTACGATGCTTCGACAGCAAACAACCTACTCCCAATGCAATCAGTCTGACACTTCAAAGGGATTGATACGCACAATACAATTGACATACACTTCTGACTATTACAGGCTGATACCTGCTGCTCGACAATCTAAACTTTAATGTTTCAGCTTGGGTTTTCCTTCTCAAAGAATGTGGGCACTGTATCCCCCCTATCAACCTTAATCTAAATCCGTGGAATGCCCCTATTGGCAATTCCCACCAGAGATCCTCTCGAAGGTAATCTCTTCTCGCCAGGCGACCCAAAGTCTGCCTTACTTGACCGCACCCCAAGCGTTTCTTCAAGTGTTTTTAGCCAGCCATTTCCCTTGACTTTTATCCTAAAACCCTAGGTAATCTTTCAGCCATGCCAGAATCATGACACAACATTTTTCATGCCATTCTTAATTCAAAAGCAATGGACCATTCTACAGAAATTAATTACAACGCTTCTCCAGCTAATCGCCCGTGAAAAGGAATTTCGTGGCACCCGATAACACAGCAGGGCATGCCCTAACTGATGAGTTTCTCTATCTCGCTAATTGGAAGCTACCACTATCTCGCGTCAGTAATCCCCAATGGGCCGCCCTTCAAGTAGGGATATCTTTGCCATGTGCGTCGCCAGCAAACAGCAATCTTGCATCTTTAAACCTTTAGTTAACGTGAATATTTACATACTTTTTAAGCGTGGTGCCTCTAAACCTTAGAAGGGGGGAACCCCTCCTCTTTAGGCTCGCTTTGCTCTGACAGTGACAAAGATAGGAGCTATTGATTTTCTTTTCATTTCCATCAAAAACTGTTGCTGTTAGCAAGAATCTTTGAATTTATTGCATTTGTGCATCAACATTCTTTGACATGGCCTACAGGCCACATTTATGATAGGATTGTTTTTGAACTTGGTGTGCTCATTAGGCAAGACCTTTAGATAAGAGCTATTAATTAGCATTCATTTCTGTGAAAAAAGTTGCTATTTACAATAACCTCTGAACATACTGCATTTGTGTATCAACATTCTTCCTTCATCCAATCTTACAGTTTACATTTAAAAATGCATGGATTACTCTGATGTTGTTCACACACAATGCTGTTATGTTGAAATTTCATCAAAGGATATTGGTACCAATGATCTTTAATTTTGCCATTTCATTTATAACATACCAAGTTCAAGTTTGTCAAGTTGAGCTACAGTGTCATTGACACTTTCATTTAGTTATTGGATGAAAGGAAACCTACATACCAAATTTAAGCAAAATCTATCCAGTGGTTTTTAGGTTATTGTTATCGAAGTTTTTTTTTGGAGTAAAATTTTAAGGCACAACACTCTAATGGACTAACAGTCTAACATACTAATGCACGAAAACTGACAATTATAGCTCACACAATACTTTGTATCGGGTGGCATAAAAAACTAGAATTAATTTTATCATAACTGGTTGACTGCTAGTTTTTATGTTGTTTTTTTATGTTTTTTGTTTTTGTTTTTTGTTGTTTTTTTTGGGGGGGGGGGGGGGGGGGCGTTAATCTGAATTTGTTATTCAAAATTTGTTTTGTTACAAACTACAGGCACTCTCCAATAAATTGTAATTTAACAAATTTCCATGAACAAAATATTACTTGTGTTTGAGCGACTATGAAACATGAGCGAGGATAGTATTGATTTTGCTCTGCTACCCTCCTTTTTGTAAAGCCTTCTGATAGTGGCTTCTAGCATTCACTCAGTTATCTGAAAATACCATATAAGGATATAATAGTTGATACCTTCTGGAATTGATTGACATTGTCTTTAACATGTTGTGTGCTGATGATGTCTTGTGTGTCATTATGTATCGACTGATGTGTAAACTGAAGTGCTCTTGCTGACGTTAGCGTGGACTTTTGATTTCCACTTTTAATTCAAACCAGAATCAAAGCGTGATGCCTCCTGATTGTTTTTAGAATTAGTGTCGTGCCAAAATGACTGTTCTGACTCCAAAACATCAAGAACACTATCAGATGAGGTTTTTTTTTTATTATCACAATGAGCATCATCACTGGCACAAAGATTTTTTTTTTTTTACAAAAATCACTACAATGTTTTTGTGAGCCAAAAACATGGTGCACAGAATTTTGTATGTCATGGTCAAGTTGCTGAATGGCTTGCCTCCTGTCTGAAATTGTGGAACAAATTTTAATTGCGCACCTTACACCACTAACAAATTTGATGCGAGTCAATTTTTGAAAGTTTGCCCTTACCTTTATAATGATGTTTATTCTCAACAAGTTTTTCTAAATTTAATCGCAGACACTTGCAGACGTGATTTGCACATTCCAGTTTATATACAAAGGCACCCCATACAGGCACTTGCTCCTGTATCCTAGCATAATATTAGTTATCCATGTGTTTTCCAGGGTGTATGGAAATTTACACCGGTTTGGGAACCCATGAACCCTGAGGCGAACGGATTTATTTCCAAGATATTTTGTGTCCTTAATACTTTAACCTACATTGTGGGCAAAAACTGACAGAAAATTGTACTTTGCAAGTTTCTTAAATAAAACCAGACAAATGTGGATATCATTGGAACTGGCTCAATGAGCCAGTTCCAATGACATCCATATCTGTCCTATTTTATTGCACAAAAATATTAAATTTCCTGTTTTTAGCTCATCTTGACAAAGTCAAGCTGAGCTAATCGCATCGCACTCTGTCAGTCGTCCGTCAACACCATGTTTTGGTCTTCTCCTCTAAAGCCACTAGGCCAATTCAAGTGAAAGTTTGTGTGAGTGATGGTCCCAAAGGGGCATTGCATTTTTGTTCAACTCAACATGCCCAGCCCCATATGGAGGGAGTGGGGGAAAATGCTCCAAAATATTTTTAAAATCTTCTCAAGAACCAGTGTGTACAATGACTTGATATTTGCTATGGAGCTTCCTTTTGAGGTGTAGAATCCAAGTTTGTTCAAGCGAAGTTTGTGAAGCAATATTTGGTCCAAAATTTCTATTTTCTGAACCGATGAACCAAATTTAGTATGTGGTATTATTGGGCCATAAGTACTTGACCCATGGGAAAAAAAAATTCCTGCATCCCTATGGGAACCCTGGGAGCTAAAAATAGAAATATTTTCAAACACCCATATTATCCAAACCACACGGAACAGAGAGCTGTTATTTGGTATGAAGTATCCTTGGGACCAGTAGAATTGAATGGTAGACAAAAATTGCCATCGGTTATGTTAGGGTTGTCTATGGGCATAGAAAAAATGCTGAGTCAGCATATTTGCAAATATTTAACAAAATCTTTTCTCCAAACCAATCATCAGAATCTTTTGATATTTGGTATACAGCATTCATAGGGGGGTCAGATACAAGTTTGTAGAAATAAAGCTTATTGGTTCATATTTGGGCTCTCTACATGAGCCCGAAGTTTTAACATAGGGTAATATGGGGAATATTCTTTAAAAATCTACTTCTTCAAAACCACCTGTCAGAATCTTTTAATGTTTGGTATACATCATTGTTATGAAGGTCAGATTCAAGATTGATCAAACCAAGTCCATAGGTTGATATTTGGGCTTCCGACAGAAGCCCAAATTTTAACTTTGTTCAATATGGGGGTAATTTAAAAAAAAAATCTTTTTCAGATCCATCAGTCAGAATGCTTTCATATTTGGTATGCAACATCTCTAGGGGGGTCAGAATGAAGTTTGTTCAAAATCAGGTCCGTAGACGTATATTTGGTCTCGCTATGGTAGCCCAAATTTTTACTTAGTGGAATATAAGACAGTTTCTTTAAAAAAAATCTTCTTCTTCAGATCCACTAGTCGGAATGCTTTCATATTTGGTATACAACATCTCTAGGGGGGGAGGGGGGGGGGCAGATTCCAGTTTGTTCAATTTGTGTGCTTGGGTTAATATTTGGGCTCCATACGGAAACCTGAAATTTAACTTCGTACAATATGAGGTAATTTCTTCAAAAAATCATCTTCTTCCTATCCACTGGTCAGAATGCTTTTATATTTGATATACAACATCTCTAGAGGGGCCAGATTCAAGTTTGTTCAAATCGGATCCATAGGTTAATATTTGGGCTTGCTATGGTAGTCCATATTTCAACTTAGTGTAATATATTTCTTTAAAATTTCTCTTCAGATCCAACAGTCAGAATGCTTTCATATTTGGTACACAACATCTCTAGGGATAATAGTAAAAAAAAAATTGCTGGCGGTTGGGTCACTGTTTTCTGTAGAGGGCATCGAAAAAATGCTGAGTCGGCATATTTGCAAAAAATTACAAAAAAACATTACGCAAGAACCAATGATCAGAATCTCTTGATATATGGTATTGAGCATCCATAGGAGAGTCAGATATACATTTGTCAAAAAGAAGCCTGTTGGTTCAGATTTGGGCTCAACACAGGAGCCTGAATTTTTAACGTAGGTCAATATGGGAAATAATTTGAACCATTAATATACTGGTATTAATGATAAGTTTGAGCGGAAACAACAGGGTTTGCAAAGAAAGTTCTCCTTGATTTTGTGCACCATAAACAGGCATCAGTGTTCTGAATATTTACCTGTTTATATACAACAATATACATGTATAAGAAAATATAAGTCTTGGAAGTCTTTGATTATTACCATAGGGGGCCTCAGTGTGCTATCATAGTTGTGTCTGAAGCATACTTGTGTAATATAAACTCATTCTCCAGAAAAACTCATTTCATGGTGATATTTGTCATCTTCAGCCTCATTGTTAGCTATTTCTGGGAGGTTGAAGATTATAAATACACAACTTTAATGAATGAATGGGCCTATTGTTTTAAATTAGGACAGAGCTTGCAGTAACATGCCAGTCTGTATATGGGTCAGTCACAAGCAACCACTATCAAAGACCTGAATCATTTCAGCTGGCTCACTGGCATGACCAATTAAGGTTATAGTTTTTGATAATGATATTCTAATCTCATCCTGTATGTCAAAGTCAGCTAAATTTCCAGGGAAAACCCTGAAGTCTTTACCAAATATAGCACAAGGACCTGAAAGCTCCATTGTTAATATGCCAAGAAACTACCCATTCTCTCAGTCTTTCTCAGATGTGTGCACAGTGTCTTGGAATTCAGTGTGCTTTCTTAAACCACCCACCATCCCTTCCTTGCATCCCTTTTTCCTCTTCTCTGCCATCCTGTTCTCTTTTTGTTCCCTGTTCTTTCCTCAGGTTGCTTCATTAGCACTTTGGTGGTTTGGTTTGCTTCCTGTTTTGCGGTGGCAGGACAGAGAACACCATGTGTTCTCAGCCTTGCCTCTCCAATTCAGTCGATTACCTGGTCTGCAATACAAATCTTCATTCACCCACGGTGGATCTTGCAACCCGGTAATCAATCAATCAATCAGATTTCTAACCTTTCAGTTTATCTCTGTCACGTCCACGACTGACAGCTTTTCATTGATCACATCATCATGATTTCAAGATCTCTGACCTTTCGTCAGACGTCTGTCACGCCCACGACTGACAGCATTTCATTTGTCACCTCATGATGATTGATCCAGTCTAAATTGTATTTGTGAAGCAGACCGAATTGCCCTCAATAAGGCCAATCTTCAAAAAATCTTCTTCAGATCCATCAGTCAGAATGCTTTCATATTTGTTATAAAATATCTCGTGATTTCTTGTGAAAATGATTCATATTATACATAAAGAAAATGTTTATATACAACAACAGAATGGATGTTTCATTGAGAAAATGTGTCATACATATGTATCTTAAATTGGTTGAGAAATGTTAAAAAAAAAGGTATCAAATGTATATCATAAACTAACCATGATTAGGATTTTGAAAAAAAACGTAGGTATTTTCATAAAAAAAAAGATGGATTACTTGCCAACGGAAAAAAAATCACTGTTTCTTTGGGATCCCCACGGGGTGTTGCATGCATTACATGCTATGCTTTGTCAGACATTCAGCTCTGACTTATCCTTGGCGTGTTAAAAAATTATTGAGCACGATGCATACCCAATCTGCATTTTTTATTTCAGTGTCCGGCTATTTCCTTCATTAAATTGTAAAAGACAAAAATTGAATTGAAAAAAAAAATTTCCAAACTTACTAGCCAACATGCATTGAGAAACAAATGTAATGCAATTTACATCTCATCCCACCCTTGGAAAGGGGGAGGGAGCATGCTACATAATTTGTTCGGGAACTAGGCATTTCTAAAAACTGTCAGTTATTTTATCAGTTTCTTCGTGGAAATCACACTCAAAGTGTCGATAAAAAAAATAATTGTATACATAATGCAATCGTATAATTAACAATTTACTTACTTATTGTTTTGCTAACTTTACTTAGCGTCATTCCTGTTCTATTTAGCTCTGCATTTTTGAATTCTGGCATTTTTTCTGCATTAAAGTTCACTAGGTTTTGAAACTTATCTCTGCCCATTTGCAAAATTGCGTTAAAATACTTAACATTACTTTTGGCAGATGTCTTCATGGGAGAAACATTGTGGATATAGCCACTGATGTTTATAGTGTCTGTTTGTTCTGGTGATCCTTTAAACCTCTTCGCTTCAGATGCCATCCTCTTTTATGTATCCAAGTCACAGTTGTGAATGAACTGAGCAAAGTGCTTCAAAATAAGAATGCAGAATGTTCTGACATGCGCACTAAAAACGTGAATGAAATTCCTTATCACTACACTAGATTCTTAGAATAAGTGATAAGGTCATAAACGTGTTTTAACGAATTATGTTCCTTCTCGCAGACGATATGAAAAATTTATTATTTAAAATATAATTTTTAATTTTTATGTGTACCCATACTTGGTCGTGATTGGTCAACTGTGACGGCTACAGGGGCCAGAAGCCCGAAAACCTTCAGCACAGTCTACAGGCCATATTTATGAAGGGATTTCATTGTAAATTCGTAGGATCACTCCAGATGATGCCCAGATGGGAATGTCCCCTTTTGGTTGCGATCATTCAACCATGATGGCTGCCCAAACCCAAAAACCTTTAGCATAGTCTATTGGTCGTATTTATGGAAGGATTTCATTGTAACTTGTTAGGTTGACTCCATATAATACCTAGATGATGACATCCTCTTTTAGTCGTGATTGGTCAACTGTGACGGCTTCAAGGGCCGGAAGCCCGAAAACCTTGAGCACAGTCTACAGGTCATATATATGAAGGGATTTCATTGTAACTTTGTAGGATCACTCCAAATTATTCTCAGTTGACAACGCCCCCTTTTGGGTACGATCATTCAACCATGATGCCTTCCCAAGCCCAAAACCAGAAAAAACTTTAGTGCAGACTACAGGTTGTATTTGTGAAGGGACTTCATTGTAACTTAGTAGAATGACTCAGTATAATGTCGAGATGAGGGCATTCCCTTTTAGTTGCAATTGATCTACCATCATGGCTACACAGGCCTAAAGCCCGAAAACCTTTAGCACAGTCAACAGGCCATATTTATGAAGGGATTTCAATGTAACTTGATAGGATGACTCGTTTTGGAATAATTTCACTGTAACTTGTTGACATACGTTAACTGTGAGGGCCACATACATTAACTGTGAGGTCATATTAATCCACCCCTCAGCTCTTTTGTACAGTGTACACCTCATATTATTTTTATTAAAAACATCGCATACAGGGAACAGAAATGAACAACATGTTCCCAATTATCACAATTCTTGTCTTATTATACCCCACGCAACGAAGTTGCGGGGGTATAATGTTTTTGACTGGTCCGTCCGTCAGTCTGTCAGTCAGTCCTACTTGTTTTCCGGACTTTTTTTCTACACGCTTCCAGATTTTGAGCTGATTTTTGGTATGTGAGTCTAACATGGTGGCCGACAGATCAAGTTTGCATTTTGTTCTGCTCCACTAATTTTTACCCAAATTACGGCCCTTGGACTCTGAAAAATTCATCAAAATTACAGTTTTCCGGACTTTTTTTCTACACGCTTCCAGATATTGAGCTGATTTTTGGTATGTTAGTCTGACATGGTGGCCTACAGATCAAGTTTGCATTTTGTTCCGCTCCACTGATTTTTACCAAAATTACGGCCATTGAACTTTGAAAAATGCATCAAAATTAGTTTCCCAGACTTTTTTTCTACACGCTTCCAGATATTGAGCTGATTTTTGGTATGTTAGTCTAACATGGTGGCCTACAGATCAAGTTTGCATTTTGTTCCGCTCCACTGATTTTTACCCAAATTACGGCCCTTGGACTCTGAAAAATTCATCAAAATTACAGTTTTCCGGACTTTTTTTCTACACGCTTTCAGATATCAAAATTACGGCCATTTTAGTATGTGAGTCTACCACAATGACTTACAGATCAAGTTTGGGTTTCGTTCTGCTCGGCTGATTTTTGTGGACATTACGGGCCCTGGACTCTGAAAAATACAAGTAACAGATTTCCGGGTCATTTTCCTAAAAATTACAGATTTCCGAGCCTGAAATATCGGGGTGCGTGGGGTATGTGAGCGTGCTCACTAAAGTTCTGTATTTTAATAATCCTTTCATAAACACTGAACATTATCCTTTTCATCAAACACAACACACAGACAAGTTAAGCTACAGTGTCATTGACACTTTCATTTTTTTAATGCTAGGATAGTGGGTTTTAGCACTCAACCAGTTAAAGCACACTGCACGTTGATGGTACAGGTACTGTCAAAGGATCCTAACCCTCTTTGTACCTGGTTAGTAAGACGTTTAAGCGCCGCCAAAAGTGGGGATATGGCGACACAGTTACTGAAGTGTAGTGCACTTTGGTAGTACACATACTGTCAAAGGGTCCTAAACCTGCTTGTGTCTGGTTAGTAACAGTTACTTGCCACTACAAGTGTGTGCACAGTGGCATAGTGTGCTAAAGTGTACTGCACATTAGTACACATACTGTAAAAGGACCCCAACCCTGCTTGCACTTGGTCAGTAAGACAGGTATTCGCACCACACATGGTGGTACGGTGTGCTAAAGCATATTGCACTTTGAGGGTACCCATGAAAAGGCTTGGAGCATGGTGGCTCAGTGGAAGACTGTTGGTCTTCTATGCTAGAGGTCCCGAGTTCGATCCCCGTCCGGGATGACCTGTGTTGTGTCCTTGGGCAAGACACTTTATCCCAGTTGCCTACATAGGGGCATGTTGATGCTGGGTACTGAGGTGTACTGCACGTTGATGGTGCCCATGTCTTCAACCACTGTAACTTTGCTTGACCAGAGCTTGAACAGAGTTAGAATGTTGAGGAGTTGATGGTTGTTCGTCGATGCTCGGTGGTTTTCTCCGGGTACCTCAGCTTTCTCCACCCGTAAAACTGTCACATTCACCATTAGCCATTGTGCATAAGTGTGTGATCTTAAACACCAATAAATAAATAATAAATAATCAAAGGGTCTGGCTTGCTCCATTTGTAAAACTGTCTTAACACATATTTGACAGTGACTGTCGAAAGTGCTATAAAACCTCAATAAATAAATAGGATTTTAATTTGTTATTTCCCTTATTGCGGGGTGTTTAAGTTTTTTTCCAAAAGTTACATGTTTCGCAGTAGTATGGAAATGTGGTGGCTCAATGATTATAGAGCATTGGATGTTAAACTGAGGCGACTGTGTTGTTCCAATGGGCAAGATACTTAATCCAAATTACCAATATTAGACACGATGACACTATGTTAGTGTTTTACTGATTACCAAAAATGGCCACTGACCGATTACTGGTTTATTTGAGCTCACAAATGGCCGATTTCGATTCCGATTGTAATACCATGCACTACTTGACAAGTCGAGACTCGAATGAATGACATTAAGTTGAACATATTTCACAGTGTTAAACTCTGTTGACTCGGGTCCAGTAAAATTACCAGTCGCACACACTTGGGTGGTGAAAGTGGCTCACAGAGCGACGTTTACCACCCAAGTGCACGAAACTGGTAATTTTTACTGTGACCTGAGTCAATGGCGTGCAACCGTCACTTTTTTCAGAATGAACTGGTGATTGCCACAAGTACTCTAGCTTTACATATAGTTTAACTTGTATATCCCATAAAGGGGATGTCTAGAGAGATTAAGAATACACAATGTGGTGGTTTTTCAACTTTATTGAATGGTATTGTTGACACCATTTTACATTAACAATTTAACAATTGCAGAAGATAAAAAAATGCGGTTTATGAATCATCACAAAATGCTTGGCAACAATCAGTTGAACCGATGTTCCAGGAGCCGTTGCCGTTGTCACCCGATTGCCCACAATCGGCCAATTGTGGTGGCCAGTTCCAATCATCGGTTGAACACTACACTATGTATTAAGGCATATTGCATATTGATTGTGTACTTGTCCTCAATTGTCGCTAACTTCGCTTGTGCTAAGTTGGAGGATATGACAGTTGTTTGTCACTACTCATTGGTTTTCTCGGGGGTACTATGGCTTTCTCCACCCGTAAAACTGTCAGGACATGTGACCCTGGCTGTTGGAAGTGTTGTCAAACCCCAATAAATAAGAAAACAGGTTCATGTACAATTATTAGATCAGGCATCAAATACTCCAGAGCATAAGAGTTGTGACGAGAATTAAATGAAATTATGACACATTGTACCAGGGCAATCATAACTTTTAGCACAGTGGACAGACGGATGATGCTAATGGCAATGTTTGCTGATGGTTCAGTGCAGTAAATTTACATTGCACTCACCAATCACGGAGACAAGATGATAAATGTGATGCAGACCTGCTTCCGATGACGGGTAAGATCCCATTGATGGGACAACCTAAGACAGGGGCAGCTGGCACATTTGTTTTAATTACTAAAATGTATGAAACCTTCATTTCTAAGTGACCATCTGTTTATGCCAGGTGCTTGGCTGTTTACATAACACAGCTAGAAGATGCCACTTGCTAAAATTATTGGTCCTTGAGTACAATTGGACAAAGGGTTAAAACATTCGAAATCGAATGGCTTGTGTTTACTGTGACACACGAGTTAATAAATCAGTAGAATCGCACACACAACTCATAATATGTGGTCTGTTGTATTACTGCATCATTCTGGTCTCGGTGAATAATTTAAATAACTAGAAGCAAATGTACCTAAACTGTTGAATTAATGAGTTCAATAAAATTAATTGTTTGTTTATTGAGGTTTAACAGCACTTTGAACAACCACGTCACATAATGCTAAAGGTTTTACAGGCAGAGGAAGCTGGAGTACCCAGAGAGAACCACCAAGCAGCAGTGAGCAACTGTCAGACTTAAAAGCTTACTAATCCGACACAAGCAGAGTTAGTAGCAGTTATATGCAAGCGCATGTAATATGTTAAGTTAGTACACAGTACCACTGTGCCTCCAGGTGGCCAGTCTGGATTAAGTGTCTTGCTGAAGAATCGAGCAATCAACTTTTTGGTTTAAAGTCAAACCATCGACATGCATTGTGTTCGGTAAGTACACTCTGTTCAGTTAGTCACTGTACCACCAGATCAGTAATTTGGATTAAGTATCTTGCAGTAGGATCAAAACATCAACCATCGGCATGTCGTGTGTTAAGGTTGTGCACAGCACCACTGCACCACCAGATGAGCAATCTGGATTAAAATGTCTTGCGTAGGATCAAACCATCAACCATCGGCATGCAGTGTGTTAAATTTGCATACAGGACCACTGTACCGCCTGGTGAGCAATCTGGATTAAAATGTCTTGCGTAGGATCAAACCATCAACCATCAGCATGCAGTGTGTTAAGTTAGTACACAGCACCACTGTACCACCAGGTGGGCAATCTGGATTAAAATGTCTTGCGTAGGATCAAACCATCAATCATCGGCATGCAGTGTGTCAAGTTAGTACACAGGACCACTGTGCCACCAGGTGAGCAATCTGGATTAAAATGTCTTGCGTAGGATCAAACCATCAACCATCGGCATGCAGTGTGTTAAGTTTGTAAACGGCACCACTGTACTGCCAGGTGAGCAATCTGGATTAAAATGTCTTGTGCTAGGATCAAACCATCAACCATCGGCATGCAGTGTGTTAAGTTTGTTCACGGCACCACTGTACCACCAGGTGGGCAATCTGGATTAAGAGTCTTGTGCTAGGATCAAACCATCAACCATCGGCATGCATTGTGTTAAGTTTGTAGATAGCACCACTGTACCACCAGGTGGGCTGTCTGGATTAAGAGTCTTGTGCTAGGATCAAACCATCAACCATCGGCATGTTCTATGTTAAGTTAGTACACTGCAGCAGGTGAGCAATCTGGATTAAAATGTCTTGCACTAGGATCGAACCATCGGCTTGTACTGTGTTACGTCAGTACGCAGCACCACTGTGCCACCAGGTCGGCAATCTGGATTAAGTTTCTTGCGCAAGGATCGAAGAATCAGCCTTTTGGTTTGAAGTCCAATGCTCTAATCAATGGCATTATGGGAAATTGCTCCCCTTATATGAAGTTTTTTTTTTAAAAGTCTGAATTTATAGAATCGGGCCTCTACAAATTATCCAGACTTTGCGTGAAATAGATCAGTGCTTCTCTGTACTATAGTAGACAAGTTCTGCTGCACTGGGAAAATGGGACCCAGTGATAGCCAATACATGAGGTGGGCATCCTCAAAAGTGGGCAATACATTTGTAAATGATTGCCTAAAATTAAGGCCTAAAAAGTTCAAAATCCATTTTTCCAGCCCTCCTGCATGGTCCTTTTGGCAACTGCATGCTTTCTTTTTAAAACCAATGCAAAGTTAAAAAAATAAAATTAAATGGTTTATGTCTGATATTTTACCCAAATTAATAAAATTGCTAAATTTGTTCCTTGGGTGCAACAAGGCTTTGCATTGCTTTATCATAGCAAAGCCTTCTTGCAATCAAGGGACGAAATATACCACCACCCATGCTATTCTGTAGATTATGAGGTTTAAAACAAACCAAGAACATGAACTTTTGACGGTACATGTAAAGAAATAACTACAAAAATTAAAAAAAATAAACTCAAAAACCACCTGCCCACATGCAGTGTTACAAAAAATATGCTGAGAAACAAAATCTACTTTTTGGGATCTAAATTAACTTCATGTTTTACAGTACAGTGGAGCCCACTTAATTGGATATCTCTTAATTGTATATTCCTGTTAATTGAATATAATTTTCAAACACAAAACCATTTACCATACCTTCAGTACAAATTTGATCTGTTAATTGCATATGGGTTGTAGAGTAAACTCCTGTTAATTGTATATAAATTTTTGTAATATGTTGAAAAAATTACTGTCACACGCACAAAATTCCCCTTATTTATCAACCTTTTTGGCCTCACTACATCCAATACAGGCATTTATTCTATTATATCTTGTTTGACAGAGCTCCATGAGCTCTGTCAAACAAGATATAATAGAATAAATGCTCAGTTTACCTCCTGAACACAGGAAACTGGCCAAATCCCTGTTAATTGTATACTGCTGTTAATTGAATAATTTTCACTGGCAAAATGGATATTCAATTAAGAGGATTCTACTGTATTTGTATTGTGGTCATGATATTGCTGAAGATGGTGAAAATGATGGTCAGATTCAACAGACAAAGAAGGAACTAAACTGGAAAACTATCCTGTTCTTTGCTTCAGTCAAAATGGGGAAACTGATTTTTTGTTCCTCTTGAAGCAAGTATGTTAACTCAAAATTTCCTCAGTATTCATTTGTTAACACTTACACTGACATTCTATTTCATCATGGTTTGTTTTTAATGACGGTTTGAAAACCAGAGTTATTTTGTGTGGCGCATTTTACAGGCGGAGGGATCGAGCCAGACTTTGGAGACAATCACCAAAAGGCAGCAAGTAACTGTTGGACTCTCCAACTTGCTGACCTGGTACATGTAGGGTTGATGTTTGTTGAGGGCAAGTGTAACATGACTGCTGATTGCCTACACCACTATACTCCCACAACAGATTAAGTGCAGGGTTCATAACACAGTGGCATACCTAAGGTATGGCATGTACCCTGGGTGCGACTGAGCAGTTTCAGATAAGACAAGACAAGTCATCCTTGAATAGCTTTTTTTTCAGCTGTAAGTTTTAACCATCAGAGTTATATTATTGTGTGGGGCATTTTTAACTCGCCTGACTGAAAGTCCGCATGAGTGATTGTGATCACTCGCCATCCAGCATCCTTGAACATGGTGTTCACATCTTCTCCAGAACTGCTGAACTGATTTCAGTTAAGTTTGAGGTGATTGCTTGTTCTGACATCGCATTTTGTTTTTGTTCAAATCAACTTGCCCAGTCCCATAGGGAGGGGGTGGTCGAAAAAGCTTCCAATTTTTTTTTAAAAATCCTATCATGAACCAGTGGATACAATGACTTGATATTTGGTATGGAGCTTCCTTCTGAGGTGTAGAACCAAGTTTGTTCAAACGAAGTTGGTGGAGCAACATTTGGGAGGGGCAAGATTTTTGGCCTGCCCAAAATTTCTATTTTCTAAACCAATAATCTGATTGAATCAAAGTTGGTATGTGGTATCATTTAAGAACTGTATCCCCCATGGATTCCCAAGAGCTGAAAATAGAAATATTTTCAAATGCACATATTTCCCAAACCACACAGAACAGAGAACTGTTATTTGGTATGAAACATTCTTTTGACCAATAGAATGGAAAGGTAAAAAAAGTATCGGTTGTGTCAGGGTATTCTGTAGGAGGTGGGGGAGGCATCGGGAAAATGCTGACTCTGCATATTTGCGAAAATTAAAAATAAAATTAAATTCTTCAGAATCACTAATCAAAATCGGTTGATATTTGGTATTCAGCAGATATAAGATTATTAAAATTAAGCCCCTTGGTTCATATTTTGGCTCAGTACATGAGCCCAAATTTTAATTAAGTGCAGTATGGGGAATAATCTTTCAAAATCTTCTCCAGACCACCATTCAGAATTTTTAGCTTAACTTGACAAAGTCAAGATAAGCTATTGCCATCATGCGTGACGAAGTCTGTCAGTCTGTTCACATGTTTTTTTTGGCACAGGCTACACCACATAGTTCTTGTTCCAACATCACGAAATTTCATATGCAGGATTGAGGTCATGTCTAGATGAGAATGTCTCCTGTGAGCACTGTCTATAGTCGTATTTCTGAAGAGATTTCATTGCAACTTGGTGGGATGACTTTGTATAATGTCCAGATGAGAACATCCCCTTTTGGTCGCGATCGGTCAACCATGAGAAGCTGCAAGAGCCTGAAACCTGAAAACCATTAGCACAGTCTACAGGTCGTATTTATGAATGGAAAACCTCTCGTATTTATGAAGGGATTTTATTATAACTTCATAGGATGACTGTAAAACGACTTGATGAGAAAGTCCTATTTTGGCCCTGATCATTCAACTGTGACAGCCGCACAGCCACGTGATCTAGATTTGTTTAGCACAGTCTACAGTTCATATTTATGGAGCAATTTCATTGTAACTGTCGTATTTTGGTCACAAGACTCATATTGTGGTCACAATCCGTCAGTTGTTACCGCTGCCTGGTCACTTGACTTAGATTCCTTCAGCATTGCTTACAGGTTTTTAGCTCACTTGACTGAAAGTCAGGGTGAACTTTTCTTATCACTCTTCGTCCGTCGTCCGTCCATCGTCCTGCGTGAAGGTGGTGTTTGAGCCACTTTCTCCTAAACCACTGGTCACATTTTAATTAAATTTCATGTAAGTAGTGGTTATATAGGGACATTTTGATTTTTATGCAAATTAGGTTTCGGCTCATATTGAGCAGAGGTGTGGGGAAAAAGTGGCCAAATTTTTTTAAAATCTTCTTCTAATGAACCACCAGTAGCAGAGACTTGATATGTGGTATACAGAGTCCTTTTGAGCTTTAGAATCAAGTTTGTTCAAGAGAAGTTTGTCGGGCATTATTTGCTTTTGTTATGGGAGGGGCAAGAATTTTTGCCACTCCCAAAATTTCTATTTTCCAAACCGAGAGGCAGAATTGAACCAAACTTGATATGAGGGCTTATTGGGTCATAAGTACTCAATTTATACCCACATTTTTTTTCCCGTCGCCCCATGGGAACCGCAGGAGCTAAAAATAGAAAACAATTAAAACGCCCATATCTATAAAACTACACTGCACTGAGAATTCTTATTTGGTGTGAAGCTTCCTTAGGACCAACAGAATGGAATGGTAAAAAAAAATTGTTATTGGTTTTATCATGGGGTACTTTTTGGGGTTTTAGAAAAAGTGCTGAGTCTGCATTTTTTAACACCGTGGGTAATGGGAAAAACATGTAAGACTACTTTTCTCCCAAACCACTGTTCCAAAAGCTTTCAAATTTCACATATAACATCTTTGGAAGATTGTTTCACATGTTTATTGAAATCAATTCCCTGGGTCCATATTTGGGCTCTCTACACTGAAAATTTGGGGTCCGGGTGGGACTTACAAAAATTTTGGACCAAAATCCAGAAATTAGTTTTTTGGTTTTTTATGCGTTTTAAGAAGAAGAAAAAATTTTAGGCTGAAAATATTTTGTTTGGGAAAAAAATCTTTTTTATGCGTTTATCTCAATTTTGGGACGTAAAAGTGCAGGAACAGAAAACCTGTGTATTGTGTGGGCACAATTGCTTCATCTAGTTGGTATATGCTTTTCTTAGGAGGGGCGTATGCAGCTTATTCAAGTCAAGTCCCTGGTTTGATATTTAGACTACCATGTCAGGTGAGCGCCCTCAGGCCCCCAGGGGCCTCTTGTTTATGAAAGGATTTCATTGTAACTTGGTAGGATTGGTATGGTATTCAGATGAGACTCTCCTATTTTGATCATGATCGGTCAACCATGACTGCCTTACCGCCATGTGACCTAGATTCCTTTAGCAGAGTCTACGAGTTATATTTACGAGAGAATTTCATTGTAACTTGGTAGGATTTCTTGTTTTGGAATGATATTACTGTAACTTGGTTAACCGTGGTTGACATACATCAACCCTGGGGATCTTAATTCTTTACTACATTCTACCCTCAAATTATTCTTATTGAACACATAGCATATTGGGAACAGAAACATTATTCTTGATTATCACCAGCCTTGCCTTATTTCATAGTCTTTTCAAAATTGGAACATTATCCTTTTCATCAGACACCACACGCAGTCAAGTTAAGCTAAAGTGTCATTGACACTTTGATTCAACATGCATGCCCTGGATATACAGTCCCAGCCCAAATGAAACCATGTATGAAATTTTATTTTCTCAAGTTAGTTTTTGTGCTATGGCACTTTCACGGAAAGCTTGTTTTATGATGTAACCAATGTTTTCCAAGCTACGATAAATGTCATGTGAGGTGGGTGACACACTTGATGGCCCAAAGAATTTAACTGGTAGAGTGCCGGAAGCTCATATTTGGGCTTCACTCTGAGGTGAAGGTACTGCAACTTGAAGGCTTCATACTCAGTGGATGTGCTTTGTATTATCTTTGAAGTGATGTTATTTAGTCTGTACAGACTTGTCTTTATGCACCCCGCTATTGGACTTCTAAAGGAAAATGTAGAGATAAAAAGGCATTATATCCGTTTTGGGCATCTCCATGTGCCAAATGGGAGATGCCATGTTTATTATTTGATACTAATTAATACTTAATTTTACAAAACTATTTGTAAACAATAAACAAATTTTCTATATAAATGGGAGATGCCATGTTTATTATTTGATACTAATTAATACTTAATTTTACAAAACTATTTGTAAACAATAAACAAATTTTCTATATAAATGGGAGATGCCATGTTTATTATTTGATACTAATTAATACTTAATTTTACAAAACTATTTGTAAACAATAAACAAATTTTCTATATAAAACGACTGTGTACATGAAACTAGTTAACATTTCCACAAAGTTCAATCAAGAAGCATTCAGGTGGGTGTAACCGCCACCGCCTGAATTCGATCCCGGCATTAAAAACCCGAGAAAATTTCTGTGTAAAAACTCGGGAAAAGCATGGGATCCAAATATAAACAGAAGAAAATGACAAAAACAATGTAGATTCTGCTTGAAAGCACTCCAGATAGTTTGGGTTGGGAGGGTGGGAAAGGAAACTCTGCAACAAAACTTGTGTGGTCTGCACCTGCTGATCTAGAACAAAGAAGTGCCTGAAAAGATGCTGAGATTCTGGCGCCCTCTCCTGGAAGCATTCTGATTGGCCTCGTATAATTAGAGAAGAGTATTGCTGACTAATATCCTGATTGCTTCCAGATTAGTGTAGGTACCACCATCATGTCTGTAACTTAATCCAGCAGAGCAGATATATCTTTTGAGTCCACAGACTGAGTGGCCTCAAGCCATGTACACAGTTTAATAAGCTAATGTCTGAAACTTTAATCCAACAGGGCAGATAGAACCTTTGTGTTCACAGCTCCATTAGCCTTCAGCTATGCATACAGTTTAATCAGCCCCCACCTAATTAACACCAGTAGATAATCCAACAGCTAGGCATAAAGTTTTGTACATGGTAAAGTTATTTGTTATAATTTTTGGGGTGCTCTCCCATAAATTGTAACAAGGCAAAGATGAGTCAACAGATTTTGATGGCCAAAAATAATTTAGCACTCTACCAGTTGAGCAGCTAAGACATCAGACAGGGTTAATATGCCATACTGGAAAGTACTGGGAAATGGTTTTGTATTTTCCAATTCTGGAAAAATACTAGAGAAATGATCTCAAGTTTGTAAATTCTGGAAATATACTTGAATTTGTAACTTTCACTACCCTTACACTAATTTACCACCTCAAAAAAACTCTTGCCAAAATGATAAATTGGAGTTGTTTGGCATAGATAATGCTTGGTACCAGCGATCACACATATGGCTTCACTTTTTCGGTGAATTTTGAAGACCTCAGAGCAAATGGATTGTTCTCTCTTTACGGTGGGGGAGGAAATGGTTTCTAGTGGTGAAGGGGTTAGAAGGGGTTAACTGATGAGTCAAATAAGTAGCTGAATTTTTTATACTCTCTCACACAATGTTCCAATTCAATTGTTTGTGCACAACAACTCGTGTTTATGGCACCATAACTACTACTTACTTTTCCAGGCCAGGAATATGTTTGAATGTTCTGTCCAATTTCACATGTGAATTGGTCCTGTTGTCCTTCTACTGGACACGATTAATGGATAGACTCCTAGTCTCGAAATAATATTTTCAACCGTCAGATAAATTCATCTGGAAGTCGCCTTGATTCGATCTCGAAGACATAAAAGTCCGAACTTAACATTCTTTTTTCTGAACTCGGATATTTTCCTCTCCTTTTGGAATGGAACATTTACATTTCTCTGTACAATATTTAACTGTCCAACAACTCGACTGGCACTAAATTCATATTAAAATTTTGTGGGTAATGTCTCAAATAATAACATCTCGGATTCAGTTTGAGAACCTTTGTCTCACCGTGTCTTTGGTTAGCCATCTTGAAATGTTTTTCAGTTCAGTTCAGACAGTTTGTTTTTCTGGAGTAATGTTTTTCTCAACTTGCCCCACTGACAGATTTCTAAAAACTACTTTCACTCACAGTGTGGGTTGGAACAATTCTTTCACAGCTACAATAATTGTAGAGTCGGTTGGCCCAAAAACTCAATGGTAAAGCCTGTAATATTGCTCAATATCCAATGTCAGCCATGATTTTTCCGCCAATTGTTGACATGGAACTTCACCTGACCAACCCTGAAATTATTCACTAGGCCCTGCAACTTGGATTTGAAACCATTGATAAATAAAGACCAAGAAAGAAAATTGGTGCTTACCTGCTTTGTTGTTTCCATGTACGTTATTTGGTTGACAGGTGAAGTTGTTATCATTGACGTGGGAGAACTGGTACAGGTATGTAATTTTCCCGGCTCATAAGTACAGTTGCCGATGATTTATCTGCCGGTTTTATAATAATATTTTCGTTTTTCTGCAAGGAGGCCAATGATTTTTGTTCGGTCCGCGACAGATTTTGTTTATCCCCAACTTTTCTCTTTCACTGACTGTTTCAATTAAATTTTTATGAGATTTACTTATTTCGGGGTCCACTTGTTTCGGTGCGGGGACCCAGCCTGTTTTTTCCGTGAAGGGTTGCTTATTGCCTGAGGTTTCACCAAAGAAATCAGTTAAAGCAATTTGTTTGTAGAATGGAAAGCATAATCGCTTCGACTCATGTGCTTTAATGTCATCATAAATAAAATCGGGAGAAGACCCTTTTTCCTTACAGAGATCTAAAAAAATTTGATCTGATACGGTTAATTTCTCGTCGTGCTTGATTGGAGTCAGCACAAATGTTAATCCCTGACCCAAGAGAGATTTTTTGTCCTGTGAGAGAGAGAGATGTGTTAGATTAACGATGTTAGTACCTAAACCCAAATCAACAGGGCTGGCCATTGCCCTGCCCACAATTGGTTTAAATCTAAGTGGGAAAGACAATGTTTGTAGATGGTGTTTGCATTTTTTTCGTCCCAGTGTACTTTGTATTGGTCATACTTCGAAACAGCGAAATCCGAATCAGGGAGCTTTGGAACCAGAGTAACATTTTTGCTAGACCCGGCCGTGCTATTGATCAGGTCGAGTGTTTGCCGTTCCGAATGTGAGAGTACCGAGGAATAATTTATCTCTGCAAAATAATTTTTTTATTTGGGGAAAGCGTTTCGAACTGCAGAGAGCATTAAGCGCACTTGGTTGACAATTTTCGGTGCAGGGCCATCTTTTGAATTGATGCCAATGTTCAACAGAACTTTCTCTGGATAAGTACTGTGTCTTTGATAGTTTTTGGCCATAGTTTACAGATCAGACCAAAACATATAAAATTAGAAGTATTTATAGCAACGCCCTTAAGTTTTTTGTTTGTTGGGTTAAAAGTCATTTTTAAACTGATGGTCCTTTAGCTGAAGCTTTAATTGTGCTTACCATGCTTTGTTGGAAAACTAAAGTAATCACCTGACGGGAAATGAACTCTATGGGTGTCATAATAATTAGACTACTCTCCATGGACAACACATCACAAAATGTGAGTGGATTACCTCTAATAAATCACAGACTGGCGTTTCCTCCTGAACGTTAAATATCAATTGCAATCACACCACATGAGAAGGACCAGTAAAGTTTTAGCCAATGCACTTCATGGTTAAACCCGGAGGTCTGTTGGCTGAAAGTTTGCTTACAGCAGTAGTATTTTCTTTATAATATTTACGTGCTTTCACCGATTATAATAAATTAAACATACTGAGCTGTACAAAGGTGACCTTAAACAGGAATAAATAAATAAATAAATATGTATTTTCACTGTGAAATAATGGATAAATAGAAAAACTTTAAATAAATCCAAAAATTTTAGACTATAATATCATTGAATAACTAAGTTGTGTCCAATAACACAAGGTTTTTTTTAATTTTTATTGTCCATGTTTTCAACAATTTAAAAAGCCATGGGGATATGTGGCCATTGTTACATAAATAGGTTGTTTTGTGACAAGTTAATTGATAATTAAGTCTATTGTCTGCTTTCAATGCAAAAATTTTAGACAAGGTGTTTGGTGGTATATAAATAATATCGGGGATTATTAAGTCTTTAATATTGATATGAGATGTGAATTTGTTGTCTGGAATTCATGGGCTTGATCTGTGAATACCTTTTATTCAGTATATGGTTCTTTAATTCCAGAATATAGAAAGTATTCAAAAAGTATTCAAAATGTATTCATGAATACAGGTCAAATTTTAATGTATTTGAATACGAATACATGTATTCATAACATTCATTGAATACTGAATACATGTGAATACTTGATAAACTGTATTCGAATACGACTGAATACAAATACTGAATACGAATACCCCAACCCTGGTGCCAGTTAGGCATTTTTTTCTCTTTGCTCAAATACATTCTGAAGGATTTAGACCGACCAAATATGGAAAAATGGACTCCCCTAACTACTAGTTGAAGCCAACAGTACAAATTATTTTTCTGAAACATCAGATTTTTTCATTTTTTACATCTAACCATGGCTTATTAGTCCTTACTGGAACAGGCTGATCAAGCTTGTTCCATTAAGAGGTCATGAGGTATGTTTTGGAGCAGAGAAATGAAAAAATAAAATTTGAATAGCAAATTTTGTATATCACGAGTGCAGATATGGCAGATTCGTTAGGTAAACAGTTCACAAAAAATGGCTCTGACTATTTTGTGTCTAAGCAGTGCCATTGCTGGGACAGTCGGGCTGCATGCATGACATCACACTAGTTAATTATTTTCTTTCCAGTTATAAATAAATTATTACCGTACAGTGGCTCCTGGGTATGTCTATACAATTAGTGTGACCTTGTTGTCTTTACCTTAGTTGAGTAGTCTCTGTTTGAGACATACACATACATATTTTAATTTTGTAACAGTGCTGACATCACGACTTCAATTGATGGAAAAATCAACTGGAAGCCAGACAATGGAAAGGAGTACGAAGTTAATGTCACTCAGTAAAGGGTCGTTACAGAGAATCCTGGACTCTTCGCCAAGATTTTTTTCTGGACAGTTCGCCAGAAAATTGGACACTTCGCCGGGAATTTGATACAAATTCGCCGAACTTTTGGACAGTTCGCTGAACTTTTGGACATTTTTCCGAATAGTTTTGGACGTTTCGCTGAACATTTTTTGGACGTTTTGCTGAACATTTTTTGGACGTTTTGCCAGAAATATTGTGAAAAAAATCTGGACTTTTCGCCGAAAAAAATGGACTTATCGCCGGAGAGGGAGGGGGGGGGAGGGGGGGTAGGTACTTTTGCTGAAGAATTAATAAATAAAATACGTAAAGATAAAAATAACCTTTCTCTTTATAACATATACACTGCATGTATATGAGCTAGGGTGCATTTTTTTCTTTCCGTATTTTATTTATTAGCTCTACATCAAAAGTCCAGTAGCAACTGTGGGTTTATAGAGTTATGGTAGGTTTAAAAGAAAACTACGCATCAGTATTTTTGTCTGTTTGTTTACAACAAATAACTGGAAACATGTGATATCAAATGATACAGCACTAGCAAAATCTTACACCAAAGGTGGAGTATAAATGGAGTACAGAACATCAAAAGGCAAGGAAAAGAAAAGATATACCCGTCATATATTAATTATTACTCCTCTGAAGATTGATTTATTACATTGCACACCAGTTGTTTTAGTCACTGAAATTGGTTTGGATACCATTCTTTGTAATTGTATAGTGGAAGCTTAATTGGCTCACAAAGCAAAGTGGCACTTCATGGACAACAAAGTTTTCAGCGGTCTGGATTAGCTCTTCAGTATTAATAATATATATAATAAAAATATATATTTGGATAAATTTTACTCAAGTAGTTCCCCAACATCGATAAAGTATGGTACAAAAAACTTACTCATGTAGTTTTTCCTAATATACTTAGATGGTGTCTCCAGAAACACTGATCTTACTTCTCAAGAGATCTTGTGGTTATCTAAATGCATCAAATAAAAGCGATTTTTGGGAGGCAAATTTACTCATGTAGTTTTTCCTAATATACCTAGATGGATAAAGCTATCATCTTCTACTTATTAATATATACAGGTCTAACTCTAAATAATCAGCTCTAGCTATAAGCATGGTATATACTTACCTAAATTTGCAAAAAATCACTTTTATTTGGCGTAATTAGATCACCACAAGGTGTCTCCAGAAACACTCATCTTACTTCTGAAGAGATCTTGTGATGATCTAAATGCGTCAAATCAAAGCGATTTTTTTGGCAAAATTACTTTCACTTTCTTCCACTTACTTATAATAAAATAAATGCAGTAACACAAGTTTCCTTCGGGCCATGTAATTTGAACATTTCAGAGAGGAAGGAGTTTGCAGTAATGACCAATATGTTTACTAACATATAAAAGTTCTAACTTGGTCGGTTTATTTTGGTATTTAGCCGATGATTCCACCCCCTCGGTGTCATTGTTTGTACGAATATGTTGGTCAAAAACAGACCAACTGGCTACTGGGAATAAAGAGTTATTTATCCAGAAAGAGTCAATATAATTAATAAGCTTGCTCAGTGTTCTGTTTGGAGAATCTCTACAAATTGCCTTAAATGCACAAAAGGTATGTGGAATTTGAGGAGCGGGAAGAAATAGTAAGCACAATAATTGTCTAATAAATTTATAAGTGTTTGCTCGTTTTCAATTCTGTTCGGTCAGTCCACACTGTTGTGTTTTCCTCTGGAGAGCCTGAGTCCAATGAAAAATGCAGTCAGCTAACGTAATATTTGGAAAAACATGTCGAAACGCTTCGCATTCTGCAGCTTCAAAGTCCATCACAACTTTTGCCTATCTGAAGGCTTGGAAGTTTCTCAGCAATAAACTCCAATATTGAGATATAGTCATCTTTACGTTTCCCCGACATGAAAATGAATGCCAGAGGTACCGGTTTCAATTTGTTTCTTTGTTTTAAAAATCCATGAATAACCCACGATTGTTTTAATGGATCACTAACTGCCTTGAAAGTGGCATCCACATACCATGTTTTTTTATATTGCTTAGTAATGTTGCCATGTACATTGTTAAAAATATAAGATGCCGCCTCGGTCCAGCGGTAATGTCACCTTGCAAAAAACCATCAGGTCATATATGATCCGATTTAATTTCAAAATTTATGTCTGATGGATTTCTTGGTCGGTTGCCTTGACATAATCTATTTACCACTCTAACAGGATGTTGGCTTAGGTGTGAAACCTTTGGCTTAGCCTATTATTATTGCTAATATTATTGTTACTATTATTACTGGGTTCTCAGTGATGATAATGACAGTCATATTGGTGATGGTAGTAGCTGCCTCAAACTGCATGGTTTCCCAAAACCTAAAGTGAAAACTCCCAAACGTTTAAAACCATTTTTTGGACACTTGTTGTACAGTTAAGATTCTGGAAATGATCCCCCTAGTTTTACTTACTGTTTGAGGTTATGAACCACTAAATTGGTGAACACATGACTTGGAGCATTTAACACCCAAAGTTGTGAGTAGGATTAAATAGGCCCGGTTGTGAAACCATTAATTAAAAAAAAAATTTGTCCTCTTCAGGAAGGATTAAAAAGTTTGTTTGTAATTTTTTGCCGGAATGTGTGAGAATCTCTCAAAAACATGATGCATGAAAAAAAAGTGTCAAGGCCATTCAGTGCAGGACCATAGGGTAGTAGTAAAAATTTGAATTTTAAATTGAAATTCAATGTGGCAACATACAGTTTTTTCCATTTTTTTTTTTTCAAGAGATGATGTAATTTGTGGATTTATATGTATTTTTTTGCAAAACAACTTGGTGTGTTGTACAGAGAGTCAAAGGTAAGCACTGTGTTCAATGAGATTTTTTTAGGCGTTCATAACCTAAAGCAATATTTCAGAAAATATGCAGCATCAGATTCATAATGCCACAATTCCAGATTTTTTTGTTTTCCAAGACAATTATTTATCATGGAAGAATTTTGAGAGCTGATCCTATCCAAACTAGATAAAAAGAGTGTTTGTAGCACCAGTGGGGTGGGGATGGGTGTGTTTTATGGACAAGGGGGTGCACAAAGTCAGGCTATGGTGTTATGATGGTTAAATGGCCGAATGGTAGCCAGCATAGGAAGAAGGTGCACTGGATGGCATACTTAGCCCATCACAAGTTGACAAGGGACACACTCCCTCCATACCAGGGCCCCGATGGATTGGAGTGCAGCCATCTGTGTGGGCAGAAGACGTGTCAACCCAGGCCACCTTGTTTTTGAAAAACATTGCATAAACCAGGAGAGGATTCACTGTGCTTTGCAAGGAATAATTTGTAGCAATTGCCATATGCCTCCTTGCACACTGATTCCCCCCCCTCCCCCCCCCCCCCCCCCCCTTGTGCAGACAGGTGAGATATTATTTTCTAGCTTTAACCCTTTTCGAAGTGCTGTATTGCTGTAACAGTGGAGCATAATTTTTTTACTCATTTTACTCAAACGGGGTGGGAGGAGGATATCTTTCTGACTTTCTACATCCTCCTTATGTTTTTCATGTAGAGCATGCACCTTTCTCATCTTTTTTACAGCGCGTTCTCCTTGCCTTTTTTGCCTTTTTGTAAGACCGATTCTTAGTTTCAATGTTTTGGACCTGATTTAAAGACTGATCAATTTTGCTTTTTGGAGGGATTGTAGATCCCAGTTGATTACAGAGGTTCCTGATGGAGTTACCTCCCCCATGATTGGTGGAATGGCAGGCAGAATGAGCTCTGCCTGACACATTCCTAGAATACGTAATATTTTGGGGAAGAGAAGTCCTAAGTGCCCTATTAAATGCCTCAACTTTCTGAGTATTGAGGTTGATCTGCATTTCATTAAGCATAGCTGGGCCCAATCTGTAATTCACACAATCTCTCAAAATGTCTGAAGTGTCCTCGGTTTTCTTTAATGAGAAATCTGCATCTAAAATACAGATTTTTTTAGCCAATTTTTTTAGCTCATACTTGACGTAAGTCAAATTTGAGCTTATGCCATGGCCAGTCATCCGTCTGTCCATCTGGCCGGCAACAATTCAATACGGCTCGGGCTAGAGGACGTATTTATGAACCGATCTTTACGAAACTTCTTGGGTACCTTTGGTATCACCGTGGGACGAGAACGAGTGTTTTAGGGTCTGGTCCAAAATTCAAGAGGGCCAATGGCAGCCATTTTGTAGCAAATTTGGTGCAATCAGATTTTTGAGCAGAACTTCCATATGAAAGCGCTTATTTGAATACTTTTTTGTGTGAATGTTTAGTACCATGGGATACATCACATATAATACGGTTTTTTTCTTATGCAGAAATTATGTAAATTAGATGAACTTTTGATTTTTTTTCAGTGCTACTTCCACACAGTAAGTACACATGTCAATACAGCTCGGGTGCTAGAGTCTGTATTTATGAACCGATCTTCATGAAACGTCTTGGGTACATTTGTTATCACCTTGGGACGAGAATGAGTGTTTCTGGGTGTGGTCCAAAATTCAAGATGGCTGCCAGTGGCCATTTTGTACCGAAATTAGGTCTAATCAGTTTTTTGTACACAACTTCTATATGGCTCAGGCTAGAGGCCGTATTTATGAACCGATCTTTACAAAACTTCTTGCGTACCTTTGTTATCACGGTGGGATGGGAACAAGTGTTTTGGGGTGTGGTGCGAAATTCAAGATGGCCACCAGCAGCCATTTTGTATCAAACTTAGTGCAATCAGTTTTTAGTACAGCACTTCTGTATGAAAGTTCTGATTTGAATAAATTTTTGTATGAATGTTTAGTAAGATGGAATACATCACATATAGTACAGGTTTTTTTCTCGTGCAGAAATTATGCAAATTAGATGAACTTTGATTTATTCAGTGCTACTTGTACACAGTAAGTGCACAGGTCAATACAGCTCAGGCTAGAGGCTGTATTTATGAACCGATCTTCACGAAACTTCTTGGGTACCTCTTTGTTATCACCTTGGGACGAGAACAAGTGTTTCTTGGTGCGGTCCAAAATTCAAGATGGCTGCCAGTGGCCATTTTGTTTGTAATCATTTTTTTTGTCACAACTTCTATACGGCTCGTATTTATGAACTGATCTTCACAAAACTTCTTGGGTACCTTTGTTATCACATTGGGACAGGAACGAGTGTGTTTTAGGGTGCCTTTGTTATCACTGTTCTATGAGAACAAATGGGGTTCAGTCAGACCCACTCTGGGACTCAAAAGATTTCTTTTCTAGTTTAGCATCTGACTGTCACCCACCTTTACAGTACTTTACCTATACATTTGTTACAGGCTACGGTCACTATTTATGTACAGACCGTTACAATACTTTATATGTACCTTTGTTATCAGGTCATTACCTAGATGTTTGTCATTGCTGTGTCACATACTATATATACATGTACATGTCTTAACAAGTTGAGCTACAGTGTCATTGACACTTTCATTCTTCCATGCCTTTACATGAAAGAGAATGTTTTTTTACACAGTAAATGAGAGCCTGGTAGCATTCTACAATAGCATCTACTGCAAAGGACAATTTTTTTTTTATTTTTGCCAAGTCACCTTTATATTTTCCTGATGCGTTTTCATTTCACTTTGGCATCTTTCAGCCATATCTAATGCTAAATTGTTTAGAATTTTTTTTCGAATTGTGGCTGTACGACCTTCAATAATCCCTGGGAGTTTCTAAGCCAATGATATCATGATCTTCTGTAACATTTTCTGCAATACTGTAAATTACTTGAGTGGCGGGCTGAAAGGAGTCTTTCCAATCCCAGATTAAATACTATTATTATAGAGTGCATCTGCCTGGACATCAAGAACATTTGGTGTTTCAATTCCATCTGATGTCTGTTTTTCAATTAATTTTGAATGGCGCTGCTTAATATCTTCCCTATTTAATTGCTCGATTTTAGGTAAAACTTTATTTGTTTTTTTCTGTAATCCAGAACTGGAAGGAGCTGGCATGTTAGAACTTAAACAAAGCCGCCTAAATGAGGTTGCTGCTATTGGAGTCTTACTCAGACCAACTGCCAATCCAATATTTGGTTTTGCTGGTCTACGCCCCCTTTTGCCAGTTTCAATTTCTTCAAACAAATTAAACATTTTTGATTGATAGCGACAGTTTGTGCAAACCATTCGCTCTCTACAACAAAGACATTTCACACAGTGGGGAGGATTTTCTATGTTCTTTGAAAGCTGAGTTCCACATAACAGCATTCTTTTGAACATGGGTAGATCTGTATGACTGTGACTCACGTTTCCAGACAGCACTTGTCCTTTAATGGTAATCTGAATCCCTGGAAGGGAGAAAATTTAACCCTAAGAGTGTGATATATTCAGAGATGGACTTTGTGTTAATTATCTTCAGTGTGTACATAAAAAGAATGAGCATTCTGTTGAGAACTGGATACCACCCCCCCCCCTCCCCCACCCACCCCTCACAGGTCCCCCTCTCTCCCATACCAGCCTTATATATAATAAAAATTTGAGTTTTTGCATACTTTTGTAAAATGTTGAGTACAGATAAGCTGATATAATAAGGAAGATGGCTTGATAAATGGGGGTGGGAGTGAATCCATGTCAGTACACAGATGAAAACTGCCTTATACTGATGGCACAGAAATTAGTGGACTTGACATGGCAACTATTAAGTGAAAATTCATTTTCTTGTCCTTTTGTATGCATCTCTGTATTTTTAAAATGTATAATATTTAATTATAAAACACACCAGAAAAAAAATCTGTTGATGAAGTGGGAATTGATGAAATGGGAAAATATAATTTTAGAGGCAGTTGATGAAATGGGAATTGATGAAATGGGAAGACACCGTTCAAGGTGGCAGAAGCTTACAATGCAAGCCAAACAAGATTGCCAGGCAAGCTTATTTAGCTTGCCAGACAGGCTTAATAAGCTCGCCTGGCAAGCTTATTTTGCAATCTTTAGATCATACTGCAAGCTTAATAAGCTTGCACAGAAAGCTTACCAAGCTCACAGAGCAACCTAATAATCTACTCTGCGATCTTGTTAAGCTAGCAGAGCAAGCTAAGTAACGTTTCAGCAAGCTTATTGATAGTGCATGCTAGTATTAAGCTTGCAGTTGAAACATTGTGCAACCTAGTACTAGATAACCTGGCAATCTGGTGTAATCTTAAAAATATCCATCTGCAAGCTTGTCTGAACGCGTGGTGAGCTACTTCATGCAATCAGATTAAATGGTTGAGGTACATACTGTAAAGATTCAGTATTTGTTATACAAGAGGTAGGGCCCTAAAAGCTTCGATATCGAATCGTGCCAGCCAATTTGAATATAGTTCAAATCAGGTATATGTTATATATTTCTTTGGGGAAGAACTGTACTAATAATTGGCTATATATCTGTCTATAAAAACTTGAAAAGAGGCAAGTATGGCTGCATCGACATGCCATTTTTAACATTGATCTGTATATTCACACTATGCTTAAAAATATGTTTGATCAAGACTCCATGCCACACACTAAGTCGCCACAATATGCATATATGCACGATAATAGGTAGTGTTTATAACAATTTAGTGAACTCAAGTGTAGGACCACAGTTTTATTTATTTTCACACTTTGACATTCATATAGTTTCATTAGCGGTCAGCTTTCTTTAAACTGCGGCGACTTGTTGCACATTTACTGTTAATCACAGTATTGAACTCTTTTTCTCGGAGAGCATGCAAGCCATCTGTTTGCTTGTGTCGCATAAGAACAAAACCTGTAAAACAGAAGAGAGAGAAAAAAAAACATTTTAAATACCTCATACACATACAGTGGAGCCCACTTAAATGGATATCTCTTAATTGTATATCCCTGTTAATTGAATATAATTTCCCAACACAAAACCATTTACCATACCTCCAATACAAATTTGACCTGCTAATTGAATATAGAGTAACTCCTGTTAATTGAATAAAAAATCTTGTAGCATATCAAGAAATTACCCCAACTCTCCTCAGTTTTCCTTTGGTTATAGACCAATTTGGCCTAGAACATCCAATACAGGCATTTAATCTATTATATCTTGTTTGACAGAGCTCATGGAGCTCTGTCAAACAAGATATAATAGAATAAATGCCAAGTTTATCTCCAGAATGCAGGAATGTGACACAGTCCCTGTTAATTGAATACTCCTGTTAATTGAATAATTTTCCTTGGCAAAGTGGCTATTCAATTAACAGGGTTTCACTGTATAGACAAGATCTGCCATCATTAAAAGAGACACAGAAACTGTTGCAAAATTGGTGCTATAAAAATATTTTTACAGAAAAATTCCATGGATTTTCCAGACTACAGTGCAATTTTTCTAGTGAAGGGCAGGATTAATGCATTTACCTATATATGCACCTATACCTAGATGCATATAATATATTAAATAGAAGCTTGTTACCCTTGGCAGTTGCCTCCATTTCCCTGTTTCAGTAAAAATAAGATAAAGTAAAAGTGAACATAAATGAAATCAACTGAACTGTATACACTGGGCTGGATTTATCGCTACCATACTGGTATGATTTGTTGACAAATATTGTATAAATTCCAATTAATTAGTCTGTACTAAGTTGAGGAAATAAAAAGTAACACTTCTCATCAGTTTTAGTTTCAATCATTTATATAACACAGCAGCCAGAATATCAACCATATTTGGATTAGAGTATTAGTCGAAAATATTTTTGAACATTAATAAATAGAGTAAGTCTCATTTTGTCTGCCTTCAACTAATTAATAGTGGTCCTGGCCAGTAGTTAATAATGTTGTGATAATTTGTTTTGATTAACTGTGTCCAATAGTCATAATTAGGTGAATAGTTTGTTATCAGTGCAAGTTTCTGGTGAAATTTTTATGCCCCCGACTTTTGGAGGGGGCATTATGTTTTCACCATGTCCGTCCAGCCATCCGGATGAACGTTTTTTTTTGTTTCCGTCCAATAACTAAACAATGGGGTGTCTGGAATCAAATTGAAATTTCATGGTTTACTTGTGGTCGACTAGACAAAGCTTCCTTTCCATTTTGGGTGCCGTGGCCAATTAGATAGGTTGAAGACGTACACCTCGGCATGCAGTATGTCTCAACACACTGCGTCATCACGTCCTCCCGTGGCCAATCGGGGTAAAGTGCCTTGCCCAAGGACACAATGCAGCAATCCGAATCAATCACTGAATGTCACCCATCCACAGACTAACCGGACTCGATGTTGCTTAACTTTGATGATCTGATGAGAACTGGTTTTGCCAATGCCACCATGCCCCCATCGAATAGCAATCAATTCTGAAGGAAGATTGATTGCAGTTAAACTCAACAGTCCTGTGTTATCCTGGATTTGGAAACACCATACTTACATTGTGGTTGGTCAATCACCAAAACAATAATAAACAGTTTTGAAGATCCAAGACAAAATTTCTTAACACATCTATACAGAAAATTTAAAAGAGTTATAGATTTAAATTTGGGTACTTACGTTTAATAGCTTCTAGAACTCTTGAGTCCAATGGATATGTTTTGTTTTCTGTGTTGTGTGCTGACCGGGAACCAAGGGCACACTCATTTGCCTGTTGTTCCTTTGTGAAATAAACATCCATTAAGGAACGAACCAGCTTCTCAGGTTTTCCATCAGCCACCAAAAGCACTTTTGACTTCACTGATTTTGATAAAACGATATCTGGAAAGCTGTCAACCAGCGGTAGTGGCTGCTCACCCTAAAATTAAGAATACAGTGTATATACTGTTTAATTCTTTAAAATAACAAAAGTGCAGCACAATAGGATAGTAAAATCCTCATATTGGAAATTAGGGAGACATGTTGCAAAATATTTGGAACATAATTACATTTAACCTTATCCTGGCAAGATTGCGATGATCGAGATTGTGATATTTATTTCATTAATGTTTTATGATACTTTAACCCTTTACCCAATGCAGACGATTTCAAAATTTATTATTTCAAATATCATTTTTTAATTTTTTTCAAACAAATTCAACAAAACCATATCATGTGACCTCTCTTTGGAATGAGCTCAACGAGCTCATTCCAAAGAGGGGTCGCATGATATGGTTTTGTTGAAATTGTTTGAAAAATAATATTTTTTTCAGCTGCTGAATTTGCATATTACGCAGGCAGATGCAGATGATTCGTTGGGTAAAGGGTTAACTCTGGTGTCATATTGTGTTGGTGACATTGTTATGGTGGAGGAATCAAGAGTGCCCATGAAGAAAACAATGAGTAGCAGCAAGTAACTGTCAAATGTCTAACCTCTACGTTCAGATTACAAGTTCAATACTGTATCAAGTTCAAGTGATGTGATACTTGAAACCGATTAGTTTAGCCAAACAATTTTAATTGAACGGAAACCAAAAAATCAATGCTAAGAGAAAAGGGGCAAAAGCCACATAACTGCAGCAAAATTTGTCATACCAACTCCCAAATAAAACTTGACCTGTATGTTGACATTAGAAATAAGCACAAGAAAGTTGAAAGTGATCGGGTCAGCCAAAAAAGTTTGATTGCAAACAAAAAAAAAACGATTTTCTAAGTGGAAAGCTGCATATCTGCAGCAGAATTTGTCAAACCAAACCTCAAATCGAACTTGACCTGTATTTTGACATTTGAAATAAGCGTATGAAATTTGAAACTGATGAGTTCAACCAATTTTAATTGGACGGAAACCAAAAATAAACGAAATACTCGTCAATAAGTGCCACACAAATATGGGGAAAAATAAGGTATTATTATTGGACTGTGACTGCTATCATCACCATAAAATATTGTTCCAGATGAACTAGTGCTGTAGGTTTTTAAATTTCTTGTTTGGTTTATCAGGTGTAGTAAAACCTCGGTTCGGTTCGGTTTTCGGTTTGTTCATGAGGCCAAATAAAATTCAGTAAAACTCATTCTTATGTCCAGAGTCATAACTGAATGGTAGTGAAATTGAGTGAAACTCAATGAATGCCCGAAATAATAAGCTATACACGAAGAATCAGGAAAGTCAATATAATAATTACCTAAATATACAGAACTTTTATTGTGCTTGGCCATTTTTCGAGGTCTAACACCTACGCGCAACTTGAGGAAAGCTGCAAACACAACTAAACTGAAATGTCGGAAATTCACAGAATGTAGCCTTCCCAGAGTAGTGAGAGTACCCAGACACTGCCATTGGCAGTGTCTGGGTACTCTCACTACTCTGGGAAGGCTACATTCTGTGAATTTCTGCAGCAAGAGCTGGCAAGAGAGTATTTAATAAAAAAAACGAGAAACCTAAGATTACGGGATGTCGACGGTTTCGGTTTCAGTTTTTTAAAAAAAACTAAAAACCTCGGTTCGGTTTCGGTTAACCTACAGCTCTAAGATGAACAAGGACATGGAAAGAAGGATGGAGCTGAAAATAAATGTAATGAACGGTCGTTTACCAGTGAGCTTTTTGAGATTTTCCTTTTTGTGATGACATTTGCTTCTGAGACACCATATTCTTTGTTATTTATTTTGAGTCCAAAACAATTAACTGAGTATCTCTTAAATGAATAACCCTGTTAATTGAATAAACCTTTCAAACACAAAATCATTTACCATAACCTTTGTACAAATTTGATCTGTTAATTGCAAAGAGAACAAACTCCTGTTAATGCTTTATCCAATGCACACACCCTATCAAAATTTGTTGTTTTAGTTATTTTTTTATTTTTAAATTAAAAAAAAATAATTCTTCAAAATCATATCATGTGATCAAGCTAATTCCAATAAGGTCACATGACATGGTTTTATTGAAAATTTTGGGAAAATAATTTTCTCCTACCACTGAAGTACTGAAACATATATAAAGTTGTGTAGGACAGCTGGGAGAGATATGCCTATATCAACCCATGTGACAGCTATCTCACTCCACCCACATGACCAACCTGTCTTGGCTTATCTATAATTGAATATTAAATGAGCGCAGAACCAATCAATTATCGCATGTTCTTCTGTAAACAAACATGGTTTCAACTTCTTCAAACAAACTTCTTGCGTACCTTTGTTATCACGGTGGGATGGCAACGAGTGTTTTTGGGTGTGGTGCGAAATTCAAGATGGCCACCAGCAGCCATTTTGTACCAAAATTAGTGCAATCAGTTTTTTGTACAGAACTTCTGTATGAAAGTGTTGATTTGAATAGATTTTTGTATGAATGTTTAGTAACATGGAATACATCACATATAGTACAGGTTTTTTTCTCGTGCAGAAATTATGCAAATTAGATGAACTTGGATTTATTCAGTGCTACTTGTACACAGTAAGTGCACATGTCAATACAGTTCAGGCTAGAGGCTGTATTTATGAACCGATCTTCACGAAACTTCTTGGGTACCTTTGTTATCACCTTGGGACGAGAACGGGTGTTTCTGGGTGCGGTCCAAAATTCAAGATGGCTGCTAGTGGCCATTTTGTACCGAAATTAGGTCCAATCAGTTTTTTTTGTCACAACTTCTATATGGCTCGTATTTATGAACTGATCTTCACAAAACTTCTTGGGTACCTTTGTTATCACCTTGGGACAGGAACAAGTGTGTTTTAGGGTGCCTTTGTTATCACTGTGCTATGAGAACAAATATTTTGGGGTTCAGTCAGACCCACTCTGGGACTCAAAAGATTTCTTTTCTAGTTTAGCATCTGACTGTCACCCACCTTTACAATACTTTACCTATACATTTGTTACAGGCTATGGTCAGTATTTATGTACAGACCGTTACAATACTTTATATGTACCTTTGTTATCAGGTCATTACCTTGATGATTGTCATTGCTGTGTCACATACTAAACATGTACATGTCTTAAGTTGAGCTACACAGTGTCATTGACACTTTCATATCTTCCATGCCTTTACATGAACGAGAAAGTTTTTTTACGCAGTAAATGAGAGCCTGGTAGCATTCTACAATAGCATCTACTGCAAAGGACAATTTTTTTTTTATTTTTGCCAAGTCACCTTTATATTTTCCTGATGCTTTTTTCATTTCACTTTGGCATCTTTCAGCCATATCTAATGCTAAATTGTTTAGATTTTTTTTTCGAATTGTGGCTGTACGACCTTCAATAATCCCTGGGAGTTTCTCATGCCTCTTCAAATACTTTCTGTGGTTGCGTGGAACATGGGCTGTATCAAGTATATGAACAGGTTGAGTTTTAGTGATATTTTCATCGTACATATCTTCAGCGGCCAGAAAGGCACCACTGCTAGGGTCAGTAACCAATTTACGAACTTCTATGTCACTCTCATCTTTTAATTGGAGAAGTCCCTCTTTTGCCCAGGTCCTTTCATCTCCAATATTTTTTTCAAAAGGGATTGTTTGAAAGCATTTACCCACACGGCACTTGTGTCGTGTGTTTAAATGCTTTCCTCTGCTACACAACTTATTGTGCACAACTAGGCCAATGATATCATGATCTTCTGTAACAGTTTCTGCAATACTGTAAATTACTTGAGTGGCAGGCTGGAAAGGAGTCTTTCCAATCCCAGAATAAATACTATTATTATAGAGTGCATCTGCCTGGACATCAAGAACATTTGGTGTTTCGATTCCATCTGATGTCTGTTTTTCAATTAATTTTGTATGGCGCTGCTTAATATCTTCCCTATTTAATTGCTCGATTTTAGGTAAAACTTTATTTGTTTTTTCTGTAATCCAGAACTGGAAGGAGCTGGCATGTTAGAACTTAAACAAAGCCGCCTAAATGAGGTTGCTGCTATTGAAGTCTTACTCAGACCAACTGCCAATCCAATATTCGGTTTTGCTGGTCTACGCCCCCTTTTGCCAGTTTCAACTTCTTCAAACAAATTAAACATTTTTGATTGATAGCAACAGTTTGTGCAAATCATTTGCCCTCTACAGCAAAGACCTCTGGGCTGTTCAGCTGCCAAATCCCAATACAAAAACACTTCACACAGTGGGGAGGATTTTCTATGTTCTTTGAAAGCAGAGATCCACATAACAGCATTCTTTTGAACACGGGCAGATCTGTATGACTGTCACTCACGTTTCCAGACAGCACTTGTCCTATCATGGTAATCTGAATCCCTGGAAGGGAGAAAATTTAACCCTAAGAGTCTGATTTATTCAGTGATGGACTTTGTGTTAATTATCTTCAATGTGTACATAAAAAGAAGGAGCATTCTGTTGAGAACTAGATACCAACCCCACCCCCACCCCCCACAGTTCCCCCTCTCTCCCATACCAGCCTCATATATAATAAAAATTTGAGTTTTTGCATACTTTTGTAAAATGTTGAGTATAGATAAGCTGATATAATAAGGAAGATGGCTTGATAAATGGGGGTGGGGGTGAATCCATGTCAGTACACAGATGAAAACTGCCCCATACTGATGGCACAGAAATTAGTGGACTTGACATGGCAACTATTAAGTGGAAATTCATTTTCTTGTCCTTTTGTATGCATCTCTGCATGGCCACTCACAGTTACTGCCTGGTGATCCCACTAGGTGGTCATCCAAATGGACACTAATTAAGACTTCGAAAATTGAAATGTAATGAATGAGGCCATGGACTACGTTGTGGTTATTCGCTGATATTTGTTTTGTTATCTACAAGACATCATATTCTCACAACAAATAACTGGCTTCTTTTGTATAGTGGCAGGATTCAGAAAAGTAAGTTAGATTGTGTGGTGGTTGAACCATTTGATTTTGACAATTCTCATAAAAAAAAATCTCTACCTTTTGGGACATTGAAAGTGAAGAAATGGACCCATATTTAAAAGGCAAGGACATGGCTTATGAGTTTCTGCACCCACGCTTTTGTATCTTTACAATATATGTCTGTCGCCGCTGGGGAGGAGGGGGGGGGGGGAGCTTGTAAAGAAAAAAGAGTTAGTATGTGGGTGAGAGATGGTGGATGGATGTATGTGTGTTGCATAGTGTGTCGTTAACTCATCTCACTCTGGGTCTATGTTTGGACTATGTTAGCATTCTGAATAATACAGAATTGGAAAAAAAAAATTCTCTATTTTCCAACGTTTGATCCCCCACCACCGGAACCTGGGACACCTTAACTTAACACCTTACTCAACCCTCTCCCTATGTGTAGGCCACCACCTCCTCCCACCTCACCGGTATATGAAAATTAAATGCGACTTGCGCAAATCTGTCCTGTTCCTCACTCAGAGGCCTTTACCTTGTTTTGGTTTAATTCTGCAATCAAAAGTGTCGAAATTGACTGCTTTCTTCACATTTTATTTTATGTTCTATCATTTTTTCTCAAAATCGAGTTTGTTGTATTGAGGGGTTAGAAGCTATTTTTTTTTCCTGTTAACTCGTTCCAATGAACGGTCATAAGCTATGTTTTGTGTTGTATGCTATAAGATAAAGGGATAGCCCCCTATTTTGTTTAGTGAAAGTGCTTGTGTCACATTCCGACAGCTGATTTCGAAGGAAAAATGTGTGGGCCGGGTGGTATTGTGTATTAAACCATGCTGCACGTCGATGATGCACATCCATTCAACTACTACTAGCCATGCATGTGTCGAGCTAGTACGTTGGAGGGCCTGAATGCCTCTTGTTTGATTATTGGCATGATCATGTTTAAACTTGCTGTACACAAAAAAACCCTTGTGTTTATGACTTTTGTGTGTTCTTTAAAATATATTACAAATCACGTCTAAAATAAAAATAAAATCATATTGAAAAAAAACCCCATATGAAATACATCAAATACTCGCAAAATGAAAAATGTTTTGACTTTTTCCGGATTGGGATTTGGCCTTCGAATCCGGATCCGTAAAAAACTCACGAATCCGAATCCGGAAACAAGTTTGTCCCTTAACTGTGACTGCAACAAGTGTATGAAGTTAAGTTTAGCCAATCGTTGACCAGTCCTATTTTTATCAGGAAAACAGTATTTGTTGACCTCGGTAAACAAACGCTGTTTTACGTCCTGTGGTTCTGATGGGGAAAGTAGTTGATAACGTATATAATGAGTATAATATAGAAAAAGAATGAATTTGATAATCACACCAGTGACAGACACCCTCGACTTGTTTGACGATCTTGCTGCCTTGCCAACTTTCATTGGTTTGGGATTCAAAAAATTGTTAACAAGTTCTTCATCAAATTTGAAAGATGCTGTCTGGAACTGGAAAGATGCTGTCTGGAACACCTAAAACAAAAGAAAAAAATTTAGATGTTAATCAATTTTCTTTTACCATTATATTATGCATCTATACATTTTCTGAAAAAAAGTTTTTACTGACAATATGTGTACGGATCTTGACATGATGAGTGTGTTTTTGAAATTTTTTAAATCAAGATAAAGTTTCTAAAAATCTAAAAAAAAATCAATAGAATTTGGTGTGAAAAAACCTTTATAGAAGGAAGAGTCATATTGGTTGGAGTATATATATCTTGTTCACCCTTTACGCAAGGTAACGGCCTGTGTTATTCACAAAAGTCACCAATCAAGTTTTCTCTTGTTTTAAAAATTGTTTTGAAAATGTAGCATTAGGTGCTCGTTACATTGAGGTCCACATGCTATTTATTGTTTTTTACTTTTCAGACGAAAAATGACTTTTTAGTTATTTAAATATGTATTGAAAGGTGTAATGTTTTTCTCTTTTTCGCCCAAGTTGGGTAAAGGATTAACAAGAGATAAAGTGAAACCTTTTCCGGGCAAAAATATTTTTGTGCAGGAAAATCCTTCTGCAAACACAAGAATCCGCACTTCTTTTTGAATCACTGATTTTAAACATCGATCTGGAAAATGGTTAGGAAATGTTACAGTGATTTTTTGTCGGTATAAAGGTTTTTTTAATGATGAAATCGTTATGAGAATTATGTAACCGATGAACTAGTCATTAATGCTGCAGTGTTACTGATTATTTTATTTTAGAACATTGTTAACCTAAAGTGCAGACAAATCTCTCTTCTTACCACTCAAAATGTTAACAGATTGCCGGTCAAGGCGTCTTGTCGCATCCAGTTTCAGAGTACATCATGACAGCTCTTATTGGATGCTCTTTGTCTCTAATCTATTGTTTAATTACCGATCAGACACAAACAAAATTAGAAACCAGAACAAATTATATAGCGCTAGGCAGTTTCTGGTTGTTACGTTGGGCGGGGGTGTGAGAATTTTTGGATGATTTCGGCTAAATTATGTGCACTGCACTCCATTCCTGAACTATAGGAAGGTCGAACCACAATAAACCTTAAAAAATCAATTTAGTGCAGTGTATATGATGTCAGTTTATGTTTGCATTATGTTATGTTGTTTATTGGACATGTGTGTCATGTGCCCATGTATGAGGATGAAAGACAATAAAATTATTATAAACAATATCACAGAAAATTTAAAACGAGACATTCAACTATTGTAAACGTAATAGATTTGGTTTATCCCAATGGCTCACAACAGGTGGGTGTTAATAAGCCATAGATAGTGTTAACTCGGGCGCGAGTGAATTCATCTAATTGGCTGATTTTGGACGACTGATGACCACAATTCTGAAATGTTATTATGGTTTCCCACATGATAATGTTATGAAAATCTTTTTAGCTGAATATTTAACTGGAAAAGGTCGAGTTTAAGCTTTTAGCTTGATGCTGAAACCATTTCCGTATTACTTTTATGCTTCTATTGTATTGTGAAAAATTGTAAAACAAGTACATTTCAAACTGAGCATTTAACAATTTTCATTACAATTTGTTAATTCAGATTAGTTGCGGATTCCAAGCTAGCGGGTTCTACTAAAAAGCGCCCTGGGTCGCTTGGGAACTAAAAAGTGCCTGGGACCAAAATTATAACTTTATATAGTCTTTGTTACGGTACATTTTAATTTTGTTTGGTTATATTTTGCATATTATTCATGCGGATTTAACCGATTCGTTATGTAATCCACTTTTTTTTCTTTCAAACCATAGCTTTTGTCCCACCACTGAACCTACTCAATGAGCACGTCCAATGAGGGGTCATAAGCTATGGTTGATAGAAAAAGATGAAGCAATATAATTTGAATGGCTAGTTAAGTGTATTACCCATGTAGATTTGTACATAAATCGTTTGGTAATGGGTTTAATCATTTTTCGTTTTTTTCTCCCAAACCAAAACTTATGGCGAATCATTGCAATGATCTCATTCCAATGAGGGGTCATAAGCTGCGGTTTGGAAGACAAAGATAGAAAATATAATATGACGTATGCTGATTTACAAGATTATTCAGGTGATGGGTTAAGCAAGTTTTTGTTCTTTTCTTCCAAACCACAGCTTATGGGCCACCACTGAAACGTGCTCAACGAGATCATCGGCTATGGTGTGAAAGAGAAAGCTTTCAAGAGCTATTAGAAACCCCAGCATTCGCCACGAAAACAGCAATTACATTATCCACTGATACCTCTTACCGCATCAACCGAAACGCAATGAGCGACATACGGAAAAAATGCGAAAATAGTCCGCAGCAGGAGTAAGGGATGGGTGGACGCGGTACTGACTGCCTTTTCGCTTCATTCCTTTTTTGGCCTCCAGTGGCGCAGCTCCTTCCGGGCTGTGTATCTCGTTTCTGCAACTGCACGTGGAATTGAAAACACTCAAATTAAATAAATGTTATAAGGATTCGAGCTGTCCCACAGTAAGCCACAGTCGGATGTACAGGCATTCTAAGAGTCCCAAGTGGGATAGGGCATTGATCAGTGGGCAAGATTTACCTTTGGACGAGGCTCAGGCGAAAGTCACAATGACTGTCATGTGAGGCCCTGAACAAACGTAGATCTTCCTTCTTTCAAGCATCAATTTAACCCCGTAATCCTATATATATCTCTGAGATTAATTAAATATACGCAGAAATTGCCCACATTCGAACGTGAACCCATAATTGATTAAAGTAATCTACTACCCAAATTTCATTAACCCTTTACCTAACATGAAAAGCAGACGGCACTTGCAAAAAAAATTCTGGAATAACTAATTTTTTTTCATTTTTTGTCTCAAAAACATAGGTTATGACCCCTCGTTGGAACGAGCTCGACGAGCTCGTTCCAATGAGGGGTCATAACCTATGTTTTTGAGACAAAAAATGAAAAAATAATGAAAATTAATTGGCGATTTTTTAGAATAGCGCTGGCCGGTTTTGGCCGTTACGTTAGGTAAAGGGTTAAAATCGGCTGACTGTAAGGAAAGTTAGAGTCTGGAAACGAATAACACGGAAGGACACTCCCAATTTAATACCGCCCGTTTTCTTTCAAAAAGCAGGAGCAAAAAAAAAACCACAAAAAAACACGGAGGGAATCTGTCGGTCGAGATACTTTCTTTCTATAAATTTGCATGAAAATGGTCTTTAAGATCATTTTCAAGCAAATTTATAGAAATAAAATTTCAGAATTCTGGTATCCATTCGCTGAAATCAGCAAATTTGTTGAAAAATTTCATCGCTGGATATTGGTGTGGGTTTATGATGCCTACCATTCTCAATTTCTAAATTGTGCCAGCTTAAAAGAAAACTCGTGATTATCTTTTTGCCAAATGGAAGACAGTTAAGATACAGCTTTGATGATGTTGCTGGAACATTAGTCTGTTAGATTTAGGGTTCTGCAAAGCTTTGAAATTCGATTCGATTCAAAATTTCTCGTAGATACGATTCGATTCAAGTTGCACTGGTACGAAAATTTCAAATCGCGGAGAGGTTCTCAAAATTCTATCAACTGTCTCATAAAGAGACTCCATTACCGGAACCACTTACGTGCCGCCCCTGACTGTTCCGCATTTTTGCATGATTTACATGAACAGAGTGTTGAATATAATACTTGAGTGGAGACTGGCAATATGTATGGTTGTAAGTAGGTGTAGCATTTTCAACTGAAAGACTGATTCTATTTATAGAACCACAACTGGTTTAAAATATGGAACAAGTACTGGTTCCACTTATCAAACCAAACATTGCTTCATTTATAGACTCATTACTGGTTTCATATATTGAGCCAACATTGGTGTCAGATTTATATCATATATACCATATTTACTCTATGTATTGGGACACTCTATGATTTGGGACACACATTTTTTCCAGAAAACTATATTTTTTTATGCTCCAAAGATTGGGACATTCAGGAGATTTGTTTCCAGTTGGCACAATGCGCTCATTCCAATGAGGGATCATAAGCTATGTTTTGGAAGCAAAAAATGAAAATATAAAAAAAATTTGACGGCGATTTTCGTATACAGTGATGGAAAACGAATCACACACAACTTTATTCAGCATCAAATCAAGACCAGGCTGTGTTCTTTCCCAATTTTCTAAGAATTGGGACACCTGTGAAAATAATTATTTTTAGCTGTCCCAATACATAGAGTAAATACAGTATGCCCTTTGTGATGCGTCCTGTTAATGTGTCAATTTTATTTTAAAAAAAGAAGTTAAATTGACATGCGAGAAGAAATATATATGCACAAGTTTTTGTTCAGTTTTGTTCAGTTGTTTGTAAGCTGTTGTATTTTTATTATATCTCATCTGTGCAGCCTTCCAAAACTCTGAAATTAGAAAAAAATGAATGTTTAATGAGCAGAACGATTAGAAAATGATTTGAATCGCTTGCATGAACACTTCTATTAAACTTGTCCTTGCCCAAGGTCATCATCGAGGCGTCCCGTAAAGTCCTGAAAACTGAAAAGTACAGGGACGTCCAAGTTTTCGACCCATCAAGGGCAATCTGGGGGTCAAACTACATATCCGTGCCAAGTTTGGTGAAAATCGGGTGAAGTGTCTGGGAGATGGCTGATAAACAGAAAGACAAACGTTGGTCAAATTATAGTATGATTTAGCATTACTGATAAGTTGGAATGAAACCGAACGTCCTTACAAATTGTGTTTATGTGGTTAATTGTTTAGAAATCTAACGTAAAATTAATACACTTCCATTTTGTTAAAAAAAAACTCTTGTGGGGGAAATTTTGGGCCTTAATATACAGTGAAAACATCAATTCCCCAACTTAAATAACAGCCATTTGAAATGTATCTGATCTAAACAAAGTATTCTTTGCGAATCGAGCCACAGGACCATGGTTTGTTTGCCCTAAATTTAGATAGGAATGACGTGATTGCCTTCCGAAGGTTCACGATCTAACCAGAGATTTTAGATGATTCCCGTGAGGCACCTCAGTTTAAAAATGATATCTCGTGCTTGTAAAAGAACATGCATGAAGACAGAAAAAAAAATAATGCGAAAGGTTAAAAAAAAACCCATTGTGCGAGTGATTATAGGCGATCAACAGGAAAGAATGGCACAATTTCACAGTTTACACGCTTGTTGTTTTTTTTGTGTGAATATTTTATAACGCCAAACAAATGTATTAATGTGTTGTCCTTAGCCCTTTGTAATTTTGGATGTCAAAAATAATCGAATTCCTAAATATTCGCCGCCAAATAACCCGTATTGAAAACCATCAAAGCAATGTTTTTACCGACAAGGCTCGACAATGCTACCCATCGGCCAAGTCATCGACGGGATTGTAGAAGGACCAAAAAAAGTCAAAGAGCGAGGGGTGGGGGGGGGGGGGGGGGGAGCAACTTTATATGTGAAGGTGGCACATACTGATGGCATGGGGTCCGAGGGTGACTGCGGCACATACTGATGCAGGCAAATACAATCGAACACATAAATACATAATATTGGCAAAGACCATTAGTCCCAGTATATTTATTATTTATTGGTGTTTAATGTCACATATTTATGCACAATGGCTAATCATGACCGCGACGGTTTTACGGGTGGCGGAAGCCGGAGTACCTGGAGAGAACCACAGAGCAATGGCGAGCAACTATAAGCTCCCCAACATACGAACTCCACACAAGCAGGGTTAGCATTGGTTGACGACAAGTGCACCATCGACGTGCAGTACGCCTTAGTACACAACGCCACCGTGCCCCCACGAGGGCAATTGAGATGAAGTGTCTTGCCCAAGGACACAACGCGGTTGCCGCAGGTGAGATTCGAACCGAGGACCTCTCGGCTTGCAGCCTGCACCTCTACCTGCTGAGCCACCACGCTCCCATTAATCCCAGTGGACATGAATTAAATAATCTATTGTCTTAAAACCAGGGGAGGCGAAAGCTCCCCAAAGGGAGGGGGTGGTGTCGGAGGAGTGGCAGGCCCGACGCTAGTATGGGAGTCGGGCTGGAATGAAAAGCAGGCGAACCGCTCCCCATGGCAACCACTGTCGGATATTTTGGCCTCTCTTTCGGAAATTTAAAAAAAGTTTCACTACAAAAGCAAACTCTTTCTTTCATTGTTTCCACAGCAAGCCAGAATAATCAATGATGAATTGAACATAAATTTCAAGTGAAGAAGAAATTTGAGAGAATCTGAAGTTCACAGTCATTCTCAAAAATGAATTTCTGTCAGAAAAAAAGAATTGGCATCACCTCGTGTTGCTTCTAGCCCATTTTTTAAATATTTTTTTCCTAAATTAATTCAACTGAGTGTTTTAACAATTCAATCCTTTTTTGACAAGCCTCATTAAATTGGGTCAAAAAGTGGGGGGGAGGGGGGGGGGGATTGGTTAAATTCTAAGTTGTATTATAGGAAAACAGTCGATGAATTATTGAATTCTAGATTCGGTTGCAATAGAATTATGCTTCATGATATAAACATAAATTTTTTAAAAGTGTCTAAAATTTCTCCACATGCAAAACACCGAAACATTATTTATGGGAACGCTCCAGTAGTGAGCGAAGGGGAGCAACCCAGCAGCAAGCTTGTTTGCTCCGTGAGATAGATAACTTGACACCAAGTTTGCGAATTCGACACACTGCCATTTATTGTTATACATAAACATGGATTTTATGGATACATGTACGAGATTGGTTTACATAATGAGCAGTGTGCCATGATAAAAGTTACAGAAATATGTACAAAACAAAGCATGTTTCAGTAGCCTAGAGCAAAGGTTGGCGATGATCCGCCACTAACAGAAATGAATGCTGTAAACATGGAGGATGATGGGGCTGGATGGAGGGGAAATTGACTGTGTTTAACCTTGACTCGACTGTTACAAGTTGTACTTAGATGACGCTGGAAAAAGGACGCAATTTGCTTGTCCTACTCCTTATATACTTGAAGTACTTTGGCTGACCTTTCCGCTAGTGTTGCTAATTATAGCACAAAGACAAAGAAATTGCAGACTGGCCCTAATTATTTGGCAGTAATATGATAGGACCTTGATGATAACAGTACGTATTCTTGCGCCGCAAACATGTGTTAAACTTGACCGGAAGTTTGCGACCGGGTTGCGCAAGTCGCAAATGGCACAGGGCGTAATCATTCGAGGATACGTCTGCAAGGCAAATCTATTCTTGGCTGGTCGATATAACTTAGAATTAATAAATTTAAGGCTTGGATCGTTCCCATAAATGTGGCTAATAATTAACATTCTTAGCCCCGTATTTATGGGAACGCTCCAGTAGTGAGCGAAGGGGAGCAACCCAGCAGCAAGCTTGTTTGCTCCGTGAGATAGATAACTTGACACCAAGTTTGCGAATTCGACACACTGCCATTTATTGTTATACATAAACATGGATTTTATGGATACATGTACGAGATTGGTTTACATAATGAGCAGTGTGCCATGATAAAAGTTACAGAAATATGTACAAAACAAAGCATGTTTCAGTAGCCTAGAGCAAAGGTTGGCGATGATCCGCCACAGATGGCACCCACACAGCATTGAAGTCCCATAACCTCAATGAAGTGGGGGTGCCATCCCGCCAACCCGCAGCTGCTGGAGGAAAGTGTCCCCGAGGAGAGAGACCAGGGAAGAGATGCAAAAATGTGAACTCCCAACATGTACGGGTGGGAAAGGATGGAGATAAAGACACCACCATTGTGACCATGTGTGGCCTACCACTGAAATAAACAAACTTCATAACAAATCAAACGGAATTAGACAAGTATGGAAAAAAGTGCAACTGAAGGGGAAGTGGTAGAATATGCTAGGAACTCACCATGCAGCAGCCTCATCTGCGGAAAGGAACTTACAAGGTGAGGGTGACACCGTAATGCATCCTGAAGACTCCATGCTTGAAATGTCCGAATCTGCACCTAATCTATCTGTGGTGCATGACACTGGCAGACCACCATGAACCACCGTTGAGTGTCCCGAAACGAAATGCCTGTAGTCCATACTGTCCATGGGACCCACGGAGAAATGCGGCTAAGACGACACAAACTATATTCACTATTTATGTACAGAGTCCAGAGAGAAGAAAAAATTCATGACACAACACAATATGAAGGGTGAAAAATTCAGTCCAGAAAGACTGGCTGGTCACTATACACTATGTACAATATACCACAAACGGAAGGTAAAAGGTACATGCCTCCCCCGTATAGAGGGAAATGAAAAGTTTTTGCAACTTGTGAAGAGGTTGTCTGTAGATCTCCCAGTAATGCTGAAGGTCAAAGTCTAAAAAGGCAGTGTGCGGGATGCCAATGGTGGTGTCATTGTGAGAAACAATCGGGTAATCATCGAGAAAACATCGGGACTACAGGTGACTGCCATCATCGGTGCCCACTCTATGATTACCCGGAAGTTAAATTGCAGCCCAACTGACAACCCACCAATTATTCATAAACGCGTACAAGCCCAAGCCTGTATGAAGGGAAATTATCCCAGGTCCAGCCCAAGCCGACCCAGGTGAAGCTGTGTGTACACCTTTTCTTATTTTGTGAGAGTGACCTACGGTTGTCAACGGTGTCGATAACATGTCCAGCCCAAGCCGAGTGTGATCGATTTGCGGATTTGTTTGTTGTAGGCCAAGCCCAAGCCGGCCGATTGAGATAATAGAGTAGCAGCCCGGCCTATGAAGAACCCAGTTAAAAAGCAATGTAACTCGCCCCACCCCTCGGGTTAAAAAATGGTATAGTTGTCCAAATACAGCCTCCCAGGGGTACACTGGTATATTATAAGAATCGAGCCCAAGCCCGAGTTTATGAAAGAGAAGGGGCACGGATATAAGTCCTAAAGGCATTGGAACGCCAGCGACCCATTTGCCTTATCTGTGCATCACTGTAGTTCCTGGAGGCCGCTAAAGTAGCGGCTCCAATTCGGAAACTGTGACCTTTGAAAAAGGTGGGGTCAAGACCGGAAAACGTCAAGCACTGATTCAAGGCCCGGGTGAAATCTTTGCGGAGGATCGGAGAACCGTCCGGATAAGCAAAAAGAGGACCCATAGTGGAACCCCTGAGTGCTAGAAATGCACGCAGAAGCCCAACCGGACAACTGGGTCCCCCAGTTGCCTGAATTGTCATTATGTGCGGTTTTCTGGTGATGTTATGCTTGAAATCGCGATAGGTCAAACTAACCGACTGGGGGGCAAAGGAAGCATCCGCATACTGCAGTACCTTGCCTGCCTCTGATGTCTGGGAGGGACAAAGTTCGCCAATGCGCGCAAAAGAGTAGAAGGCTGTGGTAAACAGGGCACGGAAGAGGCTGCACTGATAGGCACTGTGGGAACAGCTAGGTAGGCAAATCAGCAATTGACCAAGAATAGGTTCTGATATTGGCATCCGTAGGTCGGAAGTGGGTCGTAGACGCTGGACTCCCGACAAAAGCTTGCGCACTAGAAATGCTTGTGTGGGGTCAGGTAGCGCCTGAAGTTTATGATAATAGGAAAGACCTGAAAGCATTGACGTGATTGATTTGGAAGAATAATTTTCGTGGAACAAGTGAGACACAAACAGGCAAATGAGATGAACGCCGATGGGCCACTGGACAGCGATACTGAAGCGAGAACAAAACTGATAAAACTTTTCCTTGGTGTGTCTGTAAAATTGACTGGTGGATGGAGCGAGAGCATTATCCAACAAGGTGGTCATGGTAGTAATAAGGTCTGAAGTTCCAGTTCCGGTGGGATTGGTGTTGGTTCTGGATCGCATGTTGGTGCAAGGACCTTGAACGCTGCCACCTGTGAACGAGAAAGATGATCGGCCATCACATTGGTCTTGCCTGGAATGTGCTTCGCGCGGAAAAGCACATTGTTGCGCAGGCAAATAAGTACTAAAACACGGAGGAGTTTGAGGAGATCTGGATTCTTTGAAGTTTGGGAATTGATGACCGAGACCACAGCTTCATTGTCGGATAAGAAGGAGATGCGTTTGTGCTGCATGGACCCTCCCCAAAGGTGGAGTGCCAAAACGATGGGATAAAGCTCCAGGATCGCAATGTTCAAAGATCTGAGGTGTGGGGGCCAAGTCCCATGAAACCAATGGCGACCAAATATTCCCCCAAACCCACAAGAAGCAGCAGCGTCTGTATAAAGAGACAAGACGTCGTTCTGCATCCACTGGTTTTCAAGAAAAAGAGTCTTACCATTATAGAAGGTCAGAAAGTCCAACCACATCTGCAAATCAGCTTTGACTTCTCTAGTCAAACGAACACGGTGGTGGGCATGGGTCAAACCAATGGTGAGATTAATGAGACGGCGAAGAAAGACCCGACCAGGTGAAATGACTGTGCAGGCAAAATTAAGCAGCCCAATAAGTCCTTGCAATTCGACCAGTGGGGCTTTTTTGCGCTGCAAAAAATTACGGATTGTGACTTCACATTTCGTTAATTTGTCGGCTGGAAGGCGGGCACACATGTCTTGGGTATCCAATTCAATCCCCAGGAATACCAAACACTGGGAAGGATGGACCGTCTTATCGTCAGCGATGGGGACCCCCAAAAAGCTGCACAAAGCAAGAAAACGGTCCAGATACTGTTGACACAGGTCCTGGGTTGGTGCAGCAAAGAAGAAATCGTCCAACACATGCAGGATGTCGTGAACTTTAAATTTAGTTTGGGCCACCCAATGGAGCGAGGTACTGAACAACTCAAAAAGCTGACATGAAGAGGAACAACCCATTGGGAGACATTTATCATAAAAATATTGTTCTTGCCACCGGAAACCCAAGAGCGGCTGATCAAGAGGATGAATAGGTAATAAGCGGAAGGCAGATTTAATATCGGTCTTCGAAAGAAAACACCCTCTCCCCAGGCGACAAATGATGGAAATGGCATCCTGAATGGTATCATAATAGACCGCCGACCACTCGGCTGGAATGTGATCATTCACAGAGAAACCCTTAGGATATGACAGGTGCTGTATCATCCGAAATTCCCCTGGGTTCTTTTTTGGCACCAGACCTATGGGTGATAAGACCAAATCTGGAAAAGGGGGGTGTCGAAAGGGACCTGCCACCCTCCCCGCTTGAACCTCTTTCATAATTTTTTCATGCATAACGTCAGGGTAGTCGCTCGCTGACCGTAAGTTGGAAACCTTGCGGGGGGCGGGGCAACCTTGTATACCTAATCGAAAACCATGTGAAAATCCCTGGATTAGTGTGCTGGCCAAAATGGGGTCATAACCGTGAAGAAATTTATTGAGTCTGTTTACCTGGATTGGAGTGACTGTGTGAACTGGAGGAGGAAGGCTGTCCAAAACGACCACGGCCTCTGTAACCATTCCCTCGAAAGGAGGCCTGACCCCCTTGGTATCGAAAGGAACATTTCTGGAAGCTGTGGGCCTGTTGGCACTTGAAACATGTATGGGAAAATTTACAGGGCCCCTCACAGTTACCGCCTTCATGAAATCGAAAGCAATAACCAGCAGGAATGAAACGGCGCCCCCTCCGTCCAGATCCACGATCCTTAGAGGCTGGGACCTGTGACTTCTGAAATTTGGGAGCACTGCCACCGGGAGCTGCTCTCATGTATAGCTCCCAATGGAATTGGTCCCACTGGAGCTGTGGCTGCTGTTATCTAATCAGCCTAAACTGCTGATCGTAGAAAGACCAGTCAAAGCCAATTGTGGCGAGATGGCGAATATTGGACTGGTACTTTAACAAAGCTGCAGCTTCCTGTGGAAATTTTTCAATGCGAACGGACATAAACACTTCAAAGGCACTCAACCACTGAGCCACAGATGTGAGTGCCTTCGGTGCCTTGGGGACCCACATGATGGTGGGGTTGCCCTGCGAGGCATCCACAGATAGTGCATAAGAGGAATCTATCCCCGTGGCATGCTGCGGAAGCAGGGCAGCCAAGGTGACAAATTCCCCAGCCCAAATCTGGGCTTTAAGTTTTGAACTCACATTCGCCGCCAATGGCAGCGAGGTGGAAATGAATTCCGGAATAGGCCCTGCTGGGCCTGCAGGAAGCATCTCCTGGGTATCAGGGGTGACCTGAGGAGGGCCAAATGTATTGGTGTCGACATTAGTAGAAGTAGGAAAACCCTGCGCATGGTTATTACCTTGGATGGTGGGAACCTGCTGAAGGGCATCCCGCACTGCCTCTGAAACCTGAGTGCCCAGGGTGGTCGCAGATCGCAAACTGGCTGGGATATGAACTGTCACTGTGATTGTGTCCCCCGCCGGCGTGGTATCTGAAGCTGAAATCTCTGGTGGTGGAGCGGCTGATGTAGAGTCTCTTGTCGGCGGAGGGACAGGTAAAGTTGAACTGTGCCCAGAGGGTGGAGTGGTCCCTGTGTTGCGGGCAGATGACGGACGAGGTGTCCTTTTACTAGCCCTTGGTTGATAGGAGCTAGAAAGGCCATCCTGAAGTTGACTCCTTTTACGTTTTGGTGGCATGACTGAAAGAGAAAGCAGAGGACCACGGCATGCCGTGGAGGTAAGGACCGATAGTGATAACGGAGAAGAACCTGCCGAACAATAGGGAGGACCTATATGTGAAATGGTGGGAGGAAGCAGGCCGAGCACCCAGTAGGTGTGGTAATGAAAAACAGCAAAAATGGCTGTGAATTGTAATGGTCAGGAAAATTTAGGGCACATGCTGTAAGGCAGTTGACCCAAACAGTCCTCGCTGTTATTCGGCAGGTTGAAACACGATTCACGTTTACGAAGGATGCCAAAGAATAATGGGGTGATCAAACGAGGATGTATGATGCCATCCGGTAAGACTTGGGCGGAGGCAGCCAGGTTATGCCAAAAAAGCCAAGTTGGAATGGGAGGTCCAAGGCAGCGGTGTTGAAAACGATCCAGATCAAGAAGACATAAGCCCAGCCAGTCCGAACACAACGGGCACAAAACAAACTGCTGGCCAGGAATAAACTGCTGCCCACACCACGACACTTCCTCACAAGTAAGAGGACACGTAAGCCCACTCCAGAAGAGAACACCTGGGCTGATTATTTTTTTTTTTTTTTTTTTTTTTTGTTGTTGTGAGAGATGAATTACCCTCAACAGTTTATAAAGTGCCCCAACGATGAAAAGATACATAAATATTACGGGTTATTGTGTAATAACGAGAGACACCTGTGCAAAAAGGGGCAGCAGTATTAATCACGACACCGTGGTGGTATACCTCAGAATATGAGCTCATTGCCATCCCAGTGGGAGTAAAAGGACAATATAAACCTGACTGAAAGTCAGGAATGAGCCGACTCATTCGACGTACACCCCAGAAGATCACCTTCAACACCGGACCCAAGTGTGACCCCCCAAATGTGGGCTGTGATCAACATATATCTACAAAGATTATTAAAAATGTTTTTTTTTTTTTTTTTTTTGTTTTTTTTTTTTTAATATATCGTATGTTGGTAGCATTCGGTTTTGTTACGGCTGCCTCGTTTTTTTTTGTTTTTTTTTTTTTTTGTTTTTGGTGTTTCGTTTTGTTGTGGTAAGGCACATAGGCCTGAGAAAGCCTTTTCCTCAAGTTAACATTTGGAGAGAAAATTGTTGAGGAAAAAGAGGATAGCACCCCTTACACTACGACAATATCTTTCCAAGCCACGGTCATTAAAATGAACACCATCGCACAAATAGTGCGATGCCACACTGTGGAATTTACGGTGCTTCCAGAAGTGAAAAGCCGGTGAAGTGGCTGGGAGGACGTGTTCCAGATACAGGTTAAGTTTGTAGACACGCATGTTGAACTCAGGCACGGACATGGCGCTAACACGACCATGGGCAACTGACACTTTGGTTCGATAAAAGGCCTGACAGACAAACACCGACCGGACCCCGAATTCCGATTGCAATTCGGAGGCCAGATCGTCGATTGAGCTGCCGACCGTTTCCGCTGGAATACCAGCGAGATCATTGGAACCAATCTGCAACACAACCAATTCCGGCTTAAATTCTTTAATAATGTGCATATCCAAAGATCTTAATTTTTTTACCGTCGAACCGCCCCTGCCGTGGAAGCGACAATGCACCGGTCGGCCATGAAACGAGCTCAACCTAAGTGACGGGGCAAAGTCAAAGGCGGACGGAAACCGCACATCCCGCCTTAAGTAACGCCCCAGCCTGGCAGTAAATGAACTGCCCAGAACTAACACTTTAATGGGAATACCATGTTCCGCCATAATAATAAATAATGCTAAAAAAAAATATAATGGAACAAACTCACCGGACTTCGGAAACGTGAATACAATAAACGTGGAAACGAAAGTGAAACCGAAAGTTGAAACGAAGTGAACTAGGAAAAAATGGAAATTGACTGTGTTTAACCTTGACTCGACTGTTACAAGTTGTACTTAGATGACGCTGGAAAAAGGACGCAATTTGCTTGTCCTACTCCTTATATACTTGAAGTACTTTGGCTGACCTTTCCGCTAGTGTTGCTAATTATAGCACAAAGACAAAGAAATTGCAGACTGGCCCTAATTATTTGGCAGTAATATGATAGGACCTTGATGATAACAGTACGTATTCTTGCGCCGCAAACATGTGTTAAACTTGACCGGAAGTTTGCGACCGGGTTGCGCAAGTCGCAAATGGCACAGGGCGTAATCATTCGAGGATACGTCTGCAAGGCAAATCTATTCTTGGCTGGTCGATATAACTTAGAATTAATAAATTTAAGGCTTGGATCGTTCCCATAAATGTGGCTAATAATTAACATTCTTAGCCCCGTATTTGTATGATTGTCTCCATCACGAATGCTTGGGTGGAAGTCACTAAAATGGGATTCATGGTAATAAATGATCTGCCCAAACTTTATAATTTGCAATCGGCCATAGCCGCATAAAAATAACCTTGAAACACAAATATATTTAAATTTCTGAAAAGAGCCACACCTCAGCTATCTTTTGAATTTCTAACTGTTTGAATGTTGTAAATAGACAGAACCACACAAGCATTTGAATGGATTAATGTTTATCGCACGAGTTTGGTTGGGCGCAAGAATATCATGAGAGGCAAAGCCTCGAGTGGCATTTTGCACCAAACCAAACTAGTGCGATAAACATTAACCCATTCAAACGCTTGTGTGCTTCTGTATTTATTACACACCTTCGCAAATTTCTGAAACAGGCCTTTCACGGTAATACTAAGTGAGAATTAACCTATCCTTCTGAGACGTAAAGGAAATAAAATAAGACAAAAATCCAAATTATTCTTCACAAGCAGGAGACCAGTCTTATTGTTATTTTGTACACCGATTGAACTTTCATTCATAGTTTCACTTGCAAATTGTAATGGCTAATGTGTCCCCACTTCGATCGATGAAACACTGTTCATCTGAAATACAGTTTACCGTCTTTTTATGCCTCAATTTTACAGCGCGAATTCTGAACGGTTGATGTGATCCCACCAAAAAAGTTACCACACATTCACAAGAAACAATAGGTGTAAATTCGGAAAATCCATCAATGAGATATTATTAAAAAAAAACTCACATGTTTATCTGACTTCCAAATTCCATGCGACTGTTGTTGTTACTCGACTGATTGACAGACAGGTTAAAATTTAAGTCAAGACTACAGTAGCCATTGTCAATTCATCCCATGTAAATTAAATTTATATCCTTAGTATCCAAGGGAAATGATAGTATTGTTCACTATGCCTGCTCAAAATTTATTAAAGTTTGTGTTATAGCCTTTAACAGGGGTACAGAAGCCATACAAAATCAAGTGAATATCGACATGCAATTTGTTTTGTATTTCGAATTGGTGACCTAGAAACTTGCTCGTGCATCGTCATTCATTCGAAATGATGTCACTCATAGACGCTTTCATATTCTGTCTACATTGTTCTTTAGTTTGAAATGTATGTCAGTCATTTCCATGCCATACATTAACCCATCGGGTTATTTAATCAATAGTCAGTCAGTATTGTTCACGTTAAGAAAATAAATTTGAAAGTTTCTTTTGATGGTCGGTCAGTGTATAGATATGAGTTTAGTCATTATTGTTCAAGTTAAGATAATAAATTTGAAAGTTTCTTTTGATGGTCGGTCAGTGTATAGATATGAGTTTCATCAGAAACAATATAAACTCAGATACTATAGACCGCGAACATCCACTTTATAGCATCAAAATAAATGACCCATTGCATCGAAACAGGCCCATGTACTGTATCCCCAGAAATATGACTGGTTCCATTCTTGCATTAAAAAAGTGCAGAAATCTGTATCCCACACGTGTGCAATAAAAGTTTATTTTTATCACACATCCTAGAATGTCGTGAACAAACCTTAATTTTAAATGGGTGTGTAATAAAGATTTTTATCTGAAGTGCAATCATCTCGTGTTCTATGGATATGCTTTGTGTATTTTGAAGGGAAATTATTCAATCTATTCAGTTGGCGTGTAAGCCGCGTGTTACAATTGATGAACCCTGCCTGCAATCAGTTTTCTATAAATTGTAACAAGCAAAAGCATGCTGATATATTTTCACAGCAAACAAAAATTAGCGTACCATGTACCGGCATCCCGTGCTGCCTGATTGGCCTTTTAGTAATTCCAACCATTGGGTAACAAGCTCTATTCAACGATAGGTCATGGTGATGAATACATTGCAGGAGGGTCTTGCTAGTATGCCAACAAAGTGCTGAGGGTCTAACGGCATCTTCTGAACTAACCTGTCATTATTTTTCCTAGAATTTCTTTCTCTTGAAGTTTTTATCATATTTGCTCCACCTTTTTAGAAGACATGGTAAATCAAACACGCATCATGAATATACTTCCAATAGGTATATTATATATTGTTCAATTCTCGTGTACACTACTTATAAGCGTTCACTGTGTCATTTTTCGAGACAGCTCATATGAGCTTTAGCTTCCTGCTGGACCCATTTTTCGATGTTTAGGTTTCATTTATTTGCTATTTTTATGTATTTGCCACTTTGGAAACAAAATATTGTTTTAACTGATAATATAGGATTCTTCAAGTTGCAATCAAATTTAAGAAACAAATCAGCTTGTTTTTAAATTTCAAAGAAAGTTACCGGGTGTTACCCCTGATTGATATCACAATACTTCAATTCATTAATCAAAACAAAGGTATTTACAATGTTTTTTACTCACATGGATGAAATAGCTGACCCCTTTATTGTTGCTGTAACAGTTAGAGGTACAAACTTCTCAGATGGGTATATTTTCTTCATCAAATCCCATTCAAGTGTATAACATTCCCCTTGCAATATTATGCTTGGGGTTGAACTGAAAATAATAAACAAGGTCTGTCAGTTTTTGAAAATAACATTATTAATTAAAATAAGATGAACAATTATGTAAAATAAATGTCAGATAAAATAATGAAAAAGAAAACCCAAAATGCCAATAATTGCTGGTTGAAGTTAGACCCGAAGCTTGCGAATTCTTGTTTGCATCTCGTTGAAAAGGGCAAAGATTCCGTTCTCGCTAACATTTCTTGATTGCAAAACCTATTTTTGGAAGTATTTAATTCAGACCTGAACATGATGGTCGAAATTTCATATCTAACCAAAAAAGAGTGTACAGGTAAATGCTGGACCGCCATTCCTCTTGTATATCTATTCGAGTAGAAACTGTGTTCTGGGGTCTCTTACATAATTTCGGTCTCCCAACTGGGCACTCTCTAACGTACATAATTTTTTTGTGAGCTCTGCTTGTGCCAATGCCAGCTCAGTAAATCAGACAGTCTGACAGTTTCTCGATAGTTCTTTCTGAATGCGCACCGCTTCCTCAGTCCGTGCAACCGTTGAAAGTGGTCACTCAAAAACAAACGGGCAGATACACTTGATGGGGATGTCTCTCAATTGTTCTACAACCTAATATCAATGTAGTACCTTTGAGAGTTAGAGTTTTAATGATCACCAACCAGCAGTGGCAAATCAGCCAAAATTCAACGAGAATAGTTCAGATCAAAGAGGTCTTTACATGACTTTTGAGATAAATAGAAACCGGTGTTTGAGGTCTAGGTTGACAGCTCATTTGGTTGGGAAGGGGGTGAGGGCGGCGGCCACTGCTGTTCAACAGGTATGTAACTACATTAAGTAAAATACCCTGAAACAGCTGTGCAAGTTTGAATTTAACCCTCTTACAATAATGATTAGTAGAAGAAAATCCCTGAACTTAAAGAAAACTTTGGATAAAAAAAACAGAATTCAGGTAAACACCTGAAAACTTACATCCCTGGTTCAAACTAAGGTTGAGATCTAGAGCTTAGGGGCTGAACATGACTTAGTACCTATATTGTAGTCATGATATACCCTTAGGCGATGAAAGGGACTTTAACCACCAGTAAATAATTAATATGTATTCACGTGTGGTTTATACGGTCAAATATTATGTTTCGTCAATTCCTTTTATCATAATTGGGATGGTTATATTCAATTTTGAATCCAAACAATGTTGCGTGTTAATCAAGTATGCCTATACAAACTTACTCATCAAAATCTGCAGTGTCTATTTCATTTGTTATTCGTTTGATTTCAATATTCTCCTGAAAATAACAGAAATAAAAAGTAAATTAATTTGTTTTTACAACGCATTAATCAAATTCATTTACGACTGACAGTCCATGAAGAGACCTGGAACGTGTGCTTTTGTTCGTTATATCGCAATGTGCCACAATCGAAGTGGCAACCCTGCATTCAATTCACGTGGCTAATGTCATTTTGAAGCCAAGCATGAAGAAAAATGATTTCCTGTTCTCATTTTCATAAGTTTCTGAAGTGTATCGCGAAAGTCGACAAGCAATGATTGAATATATATTCCTTTATTTCCTCTGATATCGAAGAGCATATATAATAACAGCAAAAATAATATCGGTATATCTACATGTGTATCTACACAGTCGAATATTTAGCCAAGGGTTGGAGGCGTTGGTCACAACCGGTCCTCCCAAAAATCAGCAATAGCGTTAGATGTGATTTTTCGCGGTGGAATAACATTTTCAAGTGGCAAGGACCACGAGTTACAGTGTGATATATTTATAGAGCAATTCTATATGAAGGAACAGCCGTAACCGACTCCCAAAGCCCGCCTTAGATGCCGAATGCAGTTGAACTTCCCCCACACACACACACACACACGCACACACACAAACACTCTTCAATGAAGGGTAGACTATTATTGAAAAAGATTTCCTCACATTATACCAAATTTAAATTTGAGCTCAAATAGGGAACCGAACTATTAACAGGAGGGGGGGGGGAATATTAATTGGGGAGGGGAGGCGCTGTTGGCTAACAAAAAATAGTGTAGCACTCTGCTGGTTAAACATAAATAAATAAATAAATAAATAAATTCTTCGCATTTTCGATGGTTTACCCAAACTCTCATTTCATGATTTGTATTAGGTAAATGCAATGCAGACCAGAGGGTTGGGTCACCGATAAATTAACTGGCCCAATGCCAGTGTGGGTCAGTTGGTCTAAGGTGGCAAAAAAATGTTTTTCGGCGCTATCACAATTGTTGGGAGTAGGTGTTTTAAATCTTTGTGCAAACAAAATATTTCATTTGCACTTAAGGATGTTTGGATGTTCAAAGTGCTGTAAATTTTTCAGCCTGGGGTTTGCAACGTTTTTCCGCACCTGATCCCCTCTCCCCTACACACACACACACATATACACATACAGACTCATACACACACGCAGGGCAAACATAAGTTAAAAGTTAATAGATGTGATAGTTTGTTGAGCACTCAATGCACATGTGAATATTCATTTCACTCATATACAGATGTATACACTGTAAAAAATAAAACCCTTAAAACACGTGTAAATAAAAACGCCTGGGAGACACACTTTTCACACATGTAATGTGATTTTATAAAAACGGCGCCGTTTAATAGGATATTCACATTACACGTTTATGTAAAATCGCAGACGATTATTCAAAAACGTGTAATGTGCATAATTAAAATCGGATTGTCCGTTTATCAGCAGACACACTTTTCAAACACATTACGTGTTTATCCGGGAGAGAAAAAGCACTAAACACGTTTATGAATTTGATTTATTTTATTGAATAATTTAACGGTTCATTTGATTTTTTGACAAAAAATATATTCAGGCACGCTAATCTTTTTATACAAAACATTCTGGTAACACATAGCTCGAACATTATCCATTTTGCTTTATTGTTGCTGTAACAATTAGAGGTACAAACTTCTCAGATGGGTATATTTTCTTCATCAAATCCCATTCAAGTGTATAACATTCCCCTTGCAATATTATGCTTGGGGTTGAACTGAAAATAATAAACAAGGTCTGTCAGTTTTTGAAAATAACATTATTAATTAAAATAAGATGAACAATTATGTAAAATAAATGTCAGATAAAATAATGAAAAAGAAAACCCAAAATGCCAATAATTGCTGGTTGAAGTTAGACCCGAAGCTTGCGAATTCTTGTTTGCATCTCGTTGAAAAGGGCAAAGATTCCGTTCTCGCTAACATTTCTTGATTGCAAAACCTATTTTTGGAAGTATTTAATTCAGACCTGAACATGATGGTCGAAATTTCATATCTAACCAAACAAGAGGCCCCAGGGGGCCTGAGGGCGCTCACCTGACATGGTAGCCTAAATATCAACCCAGAGAATTGATTTCCACAAGTTGCATCTGCTCCTCCTAAGAAAAGCTGAAACCAAATATCCAAATATTCTGACCAGTGGATCTAAAAAAAGATTTTTAAAGAATATTCCTCATACTGAACTAAGTCATAATTCGGGCTCCCACAGGGAGCCCATATATGAACCCAGGGACTTGGCTTTAACAAACCTGAATCTCACACCCCTAAGGATTCTGCACACCAAATATCAAAACATTCCGACTGCTGGATCTGAAGAAGAAGATTTTTAAAGAAAATTCCTCATTTTGAACCAAGTTACAATTCGAGCTCCCACAATCAGCCCAAATATGGAACTAGGGACATGGCTTGAACAAACTTGAATCTTACCCCCCTAAGGATGCTGCATAAAAAATATCAAAAGCATTCATCTGCTGGATCTAAAGATTTTTAAAGAAAATTCCTCATTTTGAACTAAGTTGTCATTCAGGCTCCCATAGTGAGCCCAAATATGAACCACTTGGCTTGAACAAACTTGAATCTCAGCCCCCAAGGTTGCTCCATGCCAAATATCAAAACATTCCAACTGCTGAATCTGAAGAAGAAGATTTTTAAAGAAAAATTCCTCATATTGACTAAGTTATAATTTGGGCTCCCACAGGGAGCCCACATATGGACCCATGGACTTGGCTTTAACACACTTGAATCCCCCCCTCCCCCCAAGGATGCTACTCACCACATATCAAACCATTCGGACTGCTGGATCTGAAGAAGAAGATTTTTTAAGAAAATTCCTCATTTCGAACAAAGTTACAATTCAAGCTCCCACAGTGAGCCCAAATATGGACCTAGGGACAGGGCTTGAACAAACTTGAATCTCACCCCCCTAAGGATGCTGCATACCAAATATCACAAGATTCTGCCTGCTGGATCTTGAGAAGAAGATTTTCAAAGAAATTTGCCTGAAATGCAGTAAGTTCGAATTTGGGCTTCTATCGTGAGCCCAAATATGAATCCAGGTGGCTGATTTGAACAAACTGGAATCAGATCCACCCCACAATGTTGCATACCAAATATCAAAAGATTCTGCCTGCAGGATCTGGAGAAGAAGATTTTTGAAGAAATTTGCCTGAAATGCACTAAGTTCAAATTCGAGCTTCTATAGTGAGCCCAAATATGAATCTAGGGAGCCGATTTGAACAAAATAGAATCAGATCCACCCCACAATGTTGCATACCAAATATCAAAAGATTCTGCCTGCTGGATCTGGAGAAGAAGATTTTTTAAGAAATTTGCCTGAAAAGCACTAAGTTCAAATTTGGGCTCCTATACTGAGCCCAAATATAAACCCAGGGAGCCGATTTGAACAAACTTGAATCAGATCCACCCCACAATGTTGCATACCCAATATCAAAAGATTCTGCCTGCTGGATCTTGAGAAGAAGATTTTCAAAGAAATTTGCCTGAAATGCACTAAGTTCAAATTTGGACTCCTATACTGAGCCCAAATATAAACCCAAGGGGCCGATTTGAACAAACTTGAATCAGATCCACCCCACAATGTTGCATACCAAATATCAAAAGATTCTGCCTGCTGGATCTGGAGAAGAAGATTTTCAAAGAAATTTACCTGAAATGCAGTAAGTTCAAATTTGGGCTCCTATACTGAGCCCAAATATAAACCCAGGGGGCCAATTTGAACAAACTTGAATCAGATCCACCCCACAATGTTGCATACCAAATATCAAAAGATTCTGCCTGCTGCATCTGGAGAAGAAGATTTTTTAAGAAATTTGCCTGAAATGCACTAAGTTCGAAATCGGGCTCCTATACTGAGCCCAAATATGAACCCAGGGGGCCGATTTGAACAAACTTGAATCAGATCCACCCTCCAATGTTGCATACCAAATATCAAAAGATTCTGCCTGCTGGATCTGGAGAAGAAGATTTTTTAATGTTTTTCCCATTGCCTACAGTGTTAAAAAGTGCTGACTCAGCATTTTTTCAAAGTCCCGAAACTGTACCCTATGATAAAACCGATGGCAATTTTTTTTTACCAGTTCTTTCTGTTGGTCCTAAGGAAGCTTCACACCAAATAAAAATTCTCGGTGCCGTGCAGTTTTGGAGATATGGGCGTTTTAATTTTTTTCTATTTTTAGCTCCTGCGGTTCCCACGGGGCTACAGGAAAAAAAATTTCTGCATAAATTAGGTACTTATGACCCAATAAGCCCTCACATAAAATTTGGTTCAAATTGGCCTCTCGGTTTAAAAAATAGAAATTTGGGGTGGGGCCAAAATTTTTGCTCCTCCCATAACATCGCCAAGTATAGACCTACAAACTTCTCTTGAACAAACTTGAGTCTACACCTCAAAAGGAAGCTGCATACCAAATATCAAGTCTCTGCTATTGCTGGTTCTTGAGAAGAAGATTTTTTAAGAATTGGAGCATTTTTGCCCCACCCCTCTGCTCAATATGAGCCGAAACCTAATTTGCCCAAAAATCAAAATGCCGCTATATAACCCCTACTCACATGAAATTTCATTAACATGCGGCCAGTGGTTTGGAAGAAAAAGACCCAAACACCACCTTCACGCCGGACGACGGACGCCGGACGACGGACGACGGACGAAAAGTGATCAGAAAAGCTCACCCTGACTTTCAGTCAGGTGAGCTAAAAAGAGTGTACAGGTAAATGCTGGACCGCCATTCCTCTTGTATATCTATTCGAGTAGAAACTGTGTTCTGGGGTCTCTTACATAATTTCGGTCTCCCAACTGGGCACTCTCTAACGTACATAATTTTTTTGTGAGCTCTGCTTGTGCCAATGCCAGCTCAGTAAATCAGACAGTCTGACAGTTTCTCGATAGTTCTTTCTGAATGCGCACCGCTTCCTCAGTCCGTGCAACCGTTGAAAGTGGTCACTCAAAAACAAACGGGCAGATACACTTGATGGGGATGTCTCTCAATTGTTCTACAACCTAATATCAATGTAGTACCTTTGAGAGTTAGAGTTTTAATGATCACCAACCAGCAGTGGCAAATCAGCCAAAATTCAACGAGAATAGTTCAGATCAAAGAGGTCTTTACATGACTTTTGAGATAAATAGAAACCGGTGTTTCAGGTCTAGGTTGACAGCTCGTTTGGTTGGGAAGGGGGTGGGGGCGGCGGCCACTGCTGTTCAACAGGTATGTAACTACATTAAGTAAAAAACCCTGAAACAGCTGTGCGAGTTTGAATTTAACCCTCTTACAATAATGATTAGTAGAAGAAAATCCCTGAACTTAAAGAAAACTTTGGATAGAAAAAAACAGAATTCAGGTAAACACCTGAAAACTTACATCCCTGGTTAAAACTTACATCCCTGGTTCAAACTAAGGTTGAGATCTAGAGCTTAGGGGCTGAACATGACTTAGTACCTATATTGTAGTCATGATATACCCTTAGGCGATGAAAGGGACTTTAACCACCAGTAAATAATTAATATGTATTCACGTGTGGTTTATACGGTCAAATATTATGTTTCGTCAATTCCTTTTATCATAATCGGGATGGTTATATTCAATTTTGAATCCAAACAATGTTGCATGTTAATCAAGTATGCCTATACAAACTTACTCATCAAAATCCGCAGCGTCTATTTCATTTGTTATTCGTTTGATTTCAATATCCTGAAAATAACAGAAATAAAAAGTAAATTAATTTGTTTTTACAACGCATTAATCAAATTCATTTACGACTGACAGTCCATGAAGAGACCAGGAACGTGTGCTTTTGTTCGTTATATCGCAATGTGCCACAATCGAAGTGGCAACCCTGCATTCAATTCACGTGGCTAATGTCATTTTGAAGCCAAGCATGAAGAAAAATGATTTCCTGTTCTCATTTTCATAAGTTTCTGAAGTGTATCGCGAAAGTCGACAAGCAATGATTGAATATATATTCCTTTATTTCCTCTGATATCGAAGAGCATATATAATAACAGCAAAAATAATATCGGTATATCTACATGTGTATCTACACAATCAAATATTTAGCCAAGGGTTGGAGGCGTCGGTCACAACCGGTCCTCCCTATAAATCAGCAATAGTGTTAGATGTGATTTTTCACGGTGGAATAACATTTTCAAGTGACAAGGACCACGAGTTACAGTGTGATATATTTATAGAGCAATTCTATATGAAGGAACAGCCGTAACCGACTCCCAAAGCCCGCCTTAGATGCTGAATGCAGTTGAACCCCCCCCCCCCCCACACACACACACACACACACACGCACACACACAAACACTGTTCAATGAAGGGTAGACTATTATTGAAAAAGATTTCCTCACATTATACCAAATTTAAATTTGAGCTCAAATAGGGAACCGAAATATTAACGAGGGGGGGAGGGGGGGAATATTAATTGGGGAGGGGAGGCGCTGTTGGCTAACAAAAAATAGTGTAGCACTCTGCCGGTTAAACATAAATAAATAAATAAATAAATAAATAAATAAATAAATAAATTCTTTGCATTTTCGATGGTTTACCCAAACTCTCATTTCATGATTTGTATTAGGTAAATGCAACGCAGACCAGAGGGTTGGGTCACCGATAAATTAACTGGCCCAATGCCAGTGTGGGTCAGTTGGTCTGAGGTGGCAAAATCATGTTTTTCGGCGCTATCGCAATTGTTGGGAGTAGGTGTTTTAAATCTTTGTGCAAACAAAATATTTCATTTGCACTTAAGGATGTTTGGATGTTCAAAGTGCTGTAAATTTTTCAACCTGGGGTTTGCAACGTTTTTCCGCACCTGATCCCCCCTTCCCCTACACACACACACACACATATACACATACGGACACATACACACACGCAGGGCAAACATAAGTTGAAAGTTAATAGATGTGATAGTTTGTTGAGAACTCAATGCACATGTGAATATTCATTTCACTCATATACAGATGTATGCGGTCGTCATTTGATGACTTTCATTATTAAAAGAAAAATGAACATCGTCATTAATTTCTTTCAAATAAGGTATTGAAATAATATTAACTATATGAATTGAATGCAGTTTAACCGAAATGGATAATGTTCCATGCTTGGTCAAGATTATGGCCTGGGTATCCATTCATTACCTTGTTGTTGTAAAAGAGTAATGTACAGTTTATTGAACTTGTTAAATTATTATTTGATGAGCGTATTTGGTTAGTTACGGTTAGTAGCATTGCTTGGTTACTATGCTAAACAAGCCTCTAAAGTCAGGTAAGAGACTTTTTAGCCTCCTAAAACACGGAAAATAGACTGAAATTGTGTCCTCAAAAAGTGAAATAAAAAGCATCCATGACGCTCTTAAATAACTCTGTTCAAATAAAGCCGAGAAAAACCTTTTTAATTGTTTAAATTTACATGAAAATCACGAGACAGAGCATCAGTCGATGAAATTGGAGAAAAGACTGACAACAGATAATAAAACTTGAGAATATTAAGTCTGAAATGAGCAGCATTGTATAAACGGTTGGCAAAACCTAACTTTATCTATATATTTATGCAATCATGGTGTTACAATGTATGCTGAAGGTGATATCAAACACGAAAAAGTAAATGCGCCTTCATTTATAGAATTTTCTAATAAGAAGTCTGTTCAGTGTGATAAGAATCAAAAACGACTTTTCTTGCTTTTTCTGCTTATTACTAGTCTTTCCCCCATTTTAAGACTTCTTATCTTAGCCGCGTAAATAACCTATTTTTATTGGATTGGAACTTACCTCAATTTTTGTGATATTGGTCGAGTCGAAGTCCTTCCGACCATTGAATTCGGAGACATTTATGTTGGATATTGTGACCTTGGTATATTCTGGTGGAACTTGTATGTCTCCACTTGTTCCCCACAGTTTAACTTTGTACGGAACCGAGTCTACAGTCTCTGAAACCAGCAATATTTTTCTCTTATACGGTCCTTGATCATAAGAATGATCAATCTGAAACGAAAGTGAAAGAAGATACTCAATATAAGAAATAAACTGAAGGATGTTTGAGATTCAAAGAAAAGCATTAAACGAAACACGACTAACTCCATTTCTACATCGAAGGTGTCTATTGACTTTTTCACCCAATATGCTCTATGCCAATTCTACCATTCTTTATCTTTGCTCATAATGTTGTCAAACTGCAACATATTGGGCCTTGGTTAAGTTTTTCAGTATAAGCACACAATGTGCTGTACCATTTTGGTCACAATAAAAAGTACGTTTGAGACTTCAGTCCGTACTTATTGTACTTATTGTGAGAATGCGTTTCAAAGTGGCCACTTACAGTTACTGCCTGGTGATCCCATCTGGTGGTCATCCAAATGGACACTAATTAAGACTTCGAAAATTGAAATGCAATGAATGAGACCACAGACTACGTTGTGGTTATTCTCTGATATTTGTTTTGTTATCTACAAGACATCATATTCTCAAACAAATAACTGGCTTCTTTTGTATAGTGGCAGGATTCAGAAAAGTAAGTTAGATTGTGTGGTGGTTGAACCATTTGATTTTGACAATTCTCATAAAAAAAAATCTCTACCTTTTTGGACATCGAAAGTGAAGAAATGGACCCATATTTAAAAGGCAAGGACATGGCTTATGAATATCTGCGCCCACGCTTTTATATCTTTACAATATATGTCTGTCACCGCTGGGGAGGATGGGGGGGGGGGGGGGGGGGGGGAGATCACTTGTAAAGAAAAGAGAGTTAGTATGTGGGTGAGAGATGGTGGATGAATGTATGTGTGTGTTGGATAGTGTGTCGTTAACTCATCTCACTCTGGGTCTATGTTTGGGCTAGGTTAGCATTCTGAATAATACAGAATTGAAAAAAAAATTCTCTTTTCCGACGTTTGATCCCCCACCACCGGAACCCGGGACACCTTGACTTACTCAACCCTCTCCCTATGTGTAGGCCACTGCCTCCACCCACCTCATCGGTATATGAAAATTAAATGTGACTTGCGCAAATCTGTCCTCCTGTTCCTCACTCAGAGCCCATTACCTTGTTTTGGTTTAATTCTGCAATCAGAAGTGTCGAAATTGACTGCTTTCTTCACATTTTATTTTATGTTCTATCATTTTTTCTCAAAATCGAGTTTGTTGCATTGAGGGGTTACAAGCTATTTTTTCCCCGTTAACTCATTCCAATGAACAGTCATAAGCTATGTTTTGTGTCCTATGCTATAAGATAAAGGGATAGCCCTCTATTTTGTTTAGAGAAAGTGCTTGTGTCACATTCCGACAGCTGATTTCGAAGGAAAAAGGTGTGGGCCGGGTGGTATTGTGTATTAAACCATGCTGTACGTCGATGACGCACAGCCATTCAACTACTGCTAGCCATGCATGTATCGAGTTAGTACGTCGGAGGGCCTGAATGCCTCTTGTTTGATTATTGGCATGATCATGTTTAAACTTGCTGTAAACAAAAAAACCCTTGTGTTTATGACTTTTGTGTGTTTCTTTGTTAAAATATATTACAAATCAAGTCTAAAATAAAATTAAAATCATACTGAAAAATCCCATATGAAATACATCGAATACTCGCAAAATGAAAAATGTTTTGACTTTTTCCAGATCGGGATTTGGCCTTCGAATCAGGAAAAAACTCACGAATCTGAATCCGGAAACAAGTTTGTCCCCTAACTGTGACCGCAACAAGTGTATGAAGTTAAGTTTAGCCAATCGTTGACCAGTCCTATTTTTATCAAGAAAACAGTATTTGTTGACCTCAGTAAAAAAACGCTGCTTCATGTCCTGTGGTTCTGATGGGGAAAGTAGTTGATAACGTATATAATGAGTATAATATAGAAAAAGCATGAATTTGATAATCACCCTTTAAATCACACCAGTGACAGACACCCTCGACTTGTTTGGCGATCTTGCTGCCTCGCCAACTTTCATTGGTTTGGGGTTCAAAAAATTGTTAACAAGTTCTTCATCAAAATCGAAAGATGCTGTCTGGAACTCGAAAGATGTTGTCTGGAATACCTAAAACAAAAAAAGAAAAAAATTTAGATGTTAATCAATTTTCTTTTACCATTATATTATGCATCTATACATTTTCTGAAAAAATAGTTTTACTGAATGACAATATTTGTACGGATCTTGGCATGATGAGTGTGTTTTTGAAATTTTTTAAATCAAGACAAAGTTTCTAAAAATGTAAAAAAAAATCAATAGAATTTGGTGTTAAAAAAACCTTTATAGAAGGAAGAGTCATATTGATTGGAGTATATATATCTTGTTCACCCTTTACTCAAGGTAACGGCCTGTGTTATTCACAAAAGTCACCAATCAAGTTTTCTCTTGTTTTAAAAATTGTTTTGAAAACGTAGCATGAGGAGCTTGTGACATTGAGGTCCACATGCTATTTATTGTTTTTTACTTTTCAGACGAAAAATGACTTTTTAGTTATATAAGAATGTATTGAAAGGTGTAATTTTCTCTTTTTCGCCCAAGTTGGGTAAAGGATTAACAAAAGATAAGTGAAACCTTTTCCGGGCAAAAATATTTTTGTGCAGGAAAATCCTTCTGCAAACACAAGAATCCGCACTTCTTTTTGAATCACTGATTTTTAGCTCAACTTTGGCAAAGCCAAATTTGAGCTTATGCCATGGCCCGTCTGGCCGTCTGTCCGTCTGGCCATCAACAATTGGATACGGCTTGGGCTAGAGGCCGTATTTATGAACCGATCTTTACGAAACTTCTTGGGTACCTTTGTTATGACCGTGGCACGAGAACGAGTGTTTTTGGGTGCGGTCCGAAATTCAAGATGGCTGCCAGCCACCATTTTGTACCGACGATGCAGAAATCTGTTTTTTGTACAGAACTTCCATATGAAAGCTCTGATTTGAATAATATTTTGTATGAATGTTTAGTACCATGGGATGGATACATCACATATAATACGGGTTTTTTTCTCGTGCGTAAATTATGCAAATTAGACTAACTTTGATGTTTTTTGGTGTTACTTTCAGCACTGTAAGTGCAAATGCCAATACGGCTCGGGCTAGAGGCAGTATTTATGAACCGATCTTTACGAAACTCCTTGGGTACCTTTGTTATCACCGTGGGATGAGAACGAGTGTTTTTGGGTCCGGTCCAAAATTCAAGATGGCCGATGGCAGCCATTTTGTACAAAATTTGGTGCAATCAGATTTTTGCACAGAACTTCCATATGAAAGCGCTGATGTGAATAATTTTTTGTGTGAATGTTTAGTACCATGGGATACATCACATATAATACGGGTTTTTCGTGCAGAAATTATGCAAATTAGATGAACTTTGATTTTTTCAGTGCTACTTACACACAGTAAGTACACATGTCAATACGGCTCGGGCTAGAGGCTGTATTTATGAACCGATCTTCACAAAACGTCTTAGGTACCTTTGTTATCACCTTGGGACTAGAACGAGTGTTTCTGGGTGTGGTCCAAAATTCAACATGGATGCCAGCGGCCATTTTGTACCGAAATTAGGTCTAATCAGTTTTTTGTACACAACTTCTATACGGCTCAGGCCAGAGGCCGTATTTATGAACCGATCTTTACGAAACTTCTTGGGTACCTTTGTTATCACCGTGGGATGAGAACGAGTGTTTTTGGGTGTGGTCTGAAATTCAAGATGGCCACCAGCAGCCATTTTGTACCAAAATTAGTGCAATCAGTCTTTTGTACAGAACTTCTGTATGAAAGTTCTGATTTGAATAAATTTTTGTATGAATGTTTAGTAACATGGAATACATCACATGTAGTACAGGTTTTTTTCTCGTGCAGAAATTATGCAAATTAGATGAACTTTGATTTATTCAGTGCTACTTACACACAGTAAGTACACATGTGAATACAGCTCGGGCTAGAGGCTGTATTTATGAACCGATCTTCACAAAACTTCTTGGGTACCTTTGTTATCACCTTGGGACGAGAACGAGTGTTTCTGGGTGCGGTCCAAAATTCAAGATGGCTGCCAGTGGCCATTTTGTACCGAAATTAGGTCCAATCCATTTTTTGTCACTACTTCGACACAGCTCATATTTGTGAACTGATCTTCACGAAACTTCTTGGGTACCTTTGTTTTCACCTTGGGACAGGCATGAGTGTGTTTTGGGGTGCCTTTGTTATCACTGTGCTATGAGAACAAATATTTTGGGGTTCAGTCAAACCCACTCTGGGACTCAAAAGATTTCTTTTCTAGTTTAGCATCTGACTGTCACCCACCTTTACAATACTTTACCTATACATTTGTTACAGGCAACGGTCAGTATTTATGTACAGACCGATACAATACTTTATATGTACCTTTGTTATCAGGTCATTACCTAGATGTTTGTCATTGCTATGTCACATACTATACATGTACATGTCTTTGTCTTGACAAGTTGAGCTACAGTGTCATTGACACTTTCATTAAACATCGATCTGGAAAATGGCTAGGAAATGTTACAGTGATTTTTTGTCGGTATAAAGTTTCTTTTTTAATGAAGAAATCGTTACGAGAATTATGTAACCGATGAACTAGTCATTAAAGCTGCGCTGTTACTGATTATTTTAGAACATTGTTAACCTAAAGTGCAAACTAATCTTCTCTTCCTACCACTCAAAATGTTAACAGATTGCCGGTCAAGGCGTCTTGTTACATCCAGTTTCAGAGTACATCATGACAGCTCTTATTGGATGCTCTTTGTCTCTAATCTATTGTTTAATTACCGATCAGACACAAACAAAATTGGAAACCAGAACAAATTATATAGCGCTAGGCGGTTTCTGGTCGTTACGTTGGGCGGGGGGGGGGGGGGGGAGAATTTTTGGATGATTTTGGCTAAATTATGGGCACTGCACTCCGTTACTGAACTACAGGAAGGAGGTCGAACCACAATAAACCTTAAAAAAATCAATTTAGTGTAGTGTATGTGATGTCAGTTTATGTTTGCATTATGTTATGTTGACTATTGGACATATGTGTCATGTGCCCATGTTTGGGGATGAAAGACAATAAAATTATTATAAACAACATCACAGAAAATTTAAAACGAGACATTCAACTATTGTAAACGTAATAGATTTGGTTTAACCCAATGGCTCTCAACAGGTGGGTCTTAATAAGCCACGAGAGAATTCATCTAATTGGATGATTTTGTACGACTGATGACCACAATTCTGAAATGTTATTATGGTTTCCCACATGATAATGGGGGAACCATATTGCTTTCTTATTTTTTTCTTTTTCTCTTTTTTCTACTGTAGAATCCAATGAAATTTTTTTGAGAGCTTTTCTCAGAACTGGATGGACAGAAGCGACCAACATTTGGCACACAAATTCGTCCAATGGTGCCGTACTAAAATTAAGGTTTGGGTCTTGGTAGGGCACTTTGTTTGGAGCCCATAAGCCTTTGAAAGAAAAATTGGAAAAGCCTGTAACAGGGACATCTCATAGAACAAATAAGTTTAGGGCGCTAATTACATCATACTTTTTCTTAGCTATACCCATAGTTGTGAATCCCACAATTCAGTTTGTATAACAATTCCTGAATACCAATTTCACGTACAAGTTTATTGCTTCGCATGCGTGGCAGTCATATTGATGTCATGTAAAATGTCGACAATGTTTTTAACACTGATTTGTTGTTATGGGCCCATTGTGGCAATAGCGTAAAAATGAACCAATACATTTTAAGTGTACGGGTTCCACTCTTTAAAGGTTTGAACCGTTAACCCCCAAAATGTTGTGTGAATGCGCAAGTGAATTAACAAGCTTCGAAAAAATCTCCCAAGATGTGGCATTAATCCTGTGCTCATTATTGAATTTACATGTTCCATGGCACGCACTCGCTATCTCGTGCCTCAGATTTGAAGGATAAATAATAAGGAGAAACGAAGTAACGGATAGAGAATACTTTTTAAATGGGGGATTTTATATTATTAATCTGATGTGTGGCAAAGACTAATGAGTTATGTAATTATTCAAGATTTTTGTAACAGGTAAAACAGGATTTAGTCCAATCTTTTAACATTATGAAATTGAATTGAGTAAAATATCGCCATAAAGACATCTCAGAACTGACCATGGAGTTATTATTGAGCCTATAAATGCTCTCTTTGAGGGCTACATTCCTCAATAAAATAAAAGTGTCCTTTTTAACTTTTACTATCAGTTTCGCTGTTACGTTCAAAGCCCTTATCTGATTGTCTTCGTCAACACAGTATGTTAACCCATAGTTTTGTTCCTGACCGTTACTGATGTACCTCCTCTCCAACACGTCCTGCAACACCTTCACATTGATATTGGTTCCAACAGTGGAGACCTTGAAAAGAGAATTCAACCAACATATTATTATTCCAACTAACAGAAATCAAATTGCCAATAAGTATGTTGTTCACAAAATAGTTTGATACTCCGTAAAAGATATATTAGGGTTATTTATTTAGTACAGGTCGAAATTTAGGGTCCTTCTTAAATATCAGGTGAATCCAGAATCGAACCAGACATAGGATTTCAAATCAAATCAAATTTCGAATGAATGCCGATTTTTTTTATATATTATGCAGGCAGTTTTGGTCGATTTGTTGGTAAAGGGTTAAATACATGTAAAATCGTATAAAAAATGATATGGATGACAGGCAGTTTTGGAAGTTAGCTGGTTACTAAACTGACTTTATGATGATGAGTGCATTCCCTCTGCTGTCATAATATGCATTTCCCTTTAAACCTTTTTTCTCAAGTTTTTCTTTATCTTAAATGGAGATGTCAGCCTATGTTTAAACACCATAGTCTTTAAGCAGAAAATTCATCACATAATGCAACTTAAAATTTTAAACATTCCATTTTGGTGTGACGGCGCTAAAGTACACTGCCAAACAAGACTTAATCGGATAAATGCCAAATTGCATTTCAGGAATGGTAAGTAGATTGAAATTTTGGTGTTTTCATGTATCGAAGCAAGAATAAATTCGCAGTTCTTAAATCATTAGAATTTGAGAGCGTGTTTTTATGCCTTTGTAGGTAAACCACTCATATAATATATGCAGAACAAAAAGGTTTTAAGTTTTTTTAATTTTTCAAAGTATACAACATCATACAGTATTCAATTTGTCTGTACCATTCCACTAGCCACACTATAACCGGTGGATTAATGTCATAATTAAGCCCTCAGTTAAAAGGGACTTTCATGTATAAAGTCTACACATTTTGCATTTACTTGTATGCTTCTATTGTGTTGTGAAAAATTGTAAAACAAGTACATTTCAAACTGAGCATTTAACAATTTTCATTACAATTTGTTAATTCAGATTAGTTGCGGGCTCATTTGGACTGTCATTGTCTTCAGTAATGATAATATAACATGGGTGAAGGGAGGAGGCATTTTGCGTTATTATTGGCGTGAAAGAAATGAAGAGCGGTCCGAAAGAAATGCGCGAGAGAAAGTTTAGATTGGGGAGACATACTATGCCAAAGGGCTGTTATTAATATTCCTATCGGTCCTTTAATAGACAGTTCGTTTGACAGTCACTGCGAGAGTACATAAACACTCTCCCATAAATCGTAACAAAGTTAATCCTCCTACTAACCCTTTCCCCAACGCCGACAATATTAAAATTTATTATTTTAATTTTTAAAAATTTTCCATAAAATGTCAAAAGCAGTTCAAAATAAACGGATTTCTGCACAGTGGGCACTTGCTGTTCAGAAAGTAAGTCTTGTATAAATGCACAGCACAGAGTTTGCACAGCTTGTGCCTGCATTACAGTGCCAAAAAAATGTTTTTGTCTTTTTCGTCAAAACAGACGCAACATTCTGCCACTTCGGCATCTTCTGCTGGAAATCCCGACACTCTCTGGTCTCTCCTGAGGCGGTCAAAATCGGAGTCCTCCATTTGCATGAATGTAGAAAATATGACATCGGATGTCTGCTGAGGTGGGGGGATATTGAAAGTGTTACTAATATGTGCCTCCTCTTTCAACTCCGCTAGCCTCATTAGCAGGGCCACCCTCATGGGAGGGAGATCTTCGTCACTATCAGTGTCGGAAATTAAAATTATCTCTTCAGACATGTTATCGCTATCCTCTGAGTCCGATATCAGAACTATATTTTGAGACATGTTGTTTTGAAAAGTTTTGACTGGAATCGGGTTTTATAGTAGTCAGTGCACAGCTGAAACTAATCTCGGTCAAGAAGTGGTCAGATATATAGCCGAAGAACAGTTGTATGCATGAAAAGTAGCAACATGTGCATACAATATAATAGAAAAAATGTTTATATGGTTCATTTCAGCTGTGTGATAATACGTTATAAAAAATTTTAAACAATCCATTTTGGTGTAACCGCGCTAAAGTACACTGCCAAACAAGACTTAATCGGATAAATGCCAAATTGCATTACAGGAAAGGTAAGTAGATTGAAATTTTGGTGTTTTGGTGTATCGAAGCAAGAATAAATTCGCAGTTCTTAAATCATTAGAATTTGAGAGTGTGTTTTTATGCCTTTGTAGGTAAAACCACTCATATTAATATATACAGAACGAAAAATTTTTTTTTATTTTTCAAAGTATACAACATCATACAGTATTCAATTTGTCTGTACCATTTCACTAGCCACACTATAACCGGTGGATTAATGTCATAATTAAGCCCTCAGTTAAAAGGGACTTTCATGTATAAAGTCTACACATTTTGCATATCAAGTGCAGGATAAACGATTAATCTGTGATGATGGCTCCAACCGCTTGTGCAAATAGAGTGAAATTTGACAGTCGTTTTTGTTTTCAAACATGTGCAGATTTAATTTAAACTAGATGGGGTACCCGTCCTTTGGACGGGAAAGAAAAAAAGATTTTGGAGCACAGAAATTTTTTTTTTAAAGGGACGTCGCATCGACCCATCGATCCCCTCGATGCCCGTTGAAAAGAAAAAAAAAAAGAAAAAAATTTAGGAACAATTTTCCACATACAAAACACGTACTGAACATTTTAAGAACTCTTTTCTGCCAGCCACAGTGTCAGCCTGTAATCAATTACCCAGTCATATATCACAATCCCTTGTAGAATTTAAAAAAAAAATACATTAACCTGAATCCTGTAACGAAACCACCTGTTTATTTTGCTAGCGGGAAACAAATGCTAAACATGCTAAACATCACACACTGTCGTCTACGAAACCAGTGTAGTGACTTGAACGCCGATAAGTTTGCTAATTATATTTGCAAAGCTCCTAGCTACAGTTGTGGACATGAACTTGAAAATGCCTAACATTATTTTTTTGAGTGTCCGTTATATGCAGCGCAGTGTAATACTTTGAAATGGCGGCTTTCTAGTTTTATTTTATAATGGTATCATAGGATAATTTATTGTACGGAAATCCAACTCTATCTATCTCAGACAACCAATTTATCTTTAAGTGTGTCCAGACCTTTATTTCAAGCACTCAAAGATTTAATTTTTGAAAATTTGGAAACGAATACACTTTTGCTTTTGAGCAAAAATTCCTTCAAATTGTGTGGATGGACTGTCACTGTGTTGCGATGGGATGGTTTCTCCAACCTACAAATGATGATGATTTTTCAAAATCATACTGGAAAATATTGTGTTTTCAGCTTGTGGATCTTGGGCGGTTGATCTACTCGTGTTCTTCGTTCCTTGTTCTCTGAAACTGTACAGATAGTATTTATGGGGAGAGTCTACCCCGCGGCGATTCGGGGACTTGGTCCAGCCCCTCCATACTGTGCGCGAAATTTGAACGCGTATATAAACATGTGTGTATATGTGTGATTTTATGTACAGGTCCAAGTAAACACAAGCGTTCCTAGATGGGCCCTTATGAGCGGGCGGCAAATAGTTCATTTCAGATATTCCATATTTCATACTTTGGAGTGGCGGGGTTTGCATTTGCATTCATCAAAACTTGGTCCAGAAAAGCTGGTGTTTGGAGCTTGACCACTACTTAATAAAACAAATTTAAACTTTTCGTCGATTGAAATATTGAGCTTAAAACATTTTTGATGAATGGAGATCGGGTTACAGCCAACCAAAACAAGCACTATTTATTTCACTTTATATTTGCTTTTCCCACAATCTTTATCTTCTTCTCTTGGAAACTTAAACTTTGTGTTATAAGGATGTTAAAATGTTCACCTTTGTATGTCGTTCTTGTACATTTTTAGCTCAACTTTGGCGAAGCCAAATTTGAGCTTTTGTCATGGCCTGTCGTCCGCCTGTCCATACATCAACAATTGGATACGGCTCGGGCTAGAGGCCGTATTTATGAACCGATCTTTACGAAACTTATTGGGTACCTTTGTTATGACCGTGGGACGAGAACGAGTGTTTTTGGGTGCGGCCCGAAATTCAAGATGGCTGCCAGCCGCCATTTTGTACCGACGATGCAGAAATCTGTTTTTTGTACAGAACTTCCATATGAAAGCTCTGATTTGAATAATTTTTCATATGAATGTTTAGTACTATGGGATACATCACATATAATACGGGTTTTTTTCTCGTGCGTAAATTGTGCAAATTAGACTAATTTTGATGTCTTTTGGTGTTACTTTCAGCACTGTAAATGCAAATGCCAATATGGCTCGGGCTGGAGGCCGTATTTATGAACTGATCTTTACGAAACTTCTTGGGTACCTTTGGTATCACCGTGGGACGAGAACGAGTGTTTTGGGGTCCAGTCCGAAATTCAAGATGGCCGATGGCAGCCATTTTGTACAAAATTAGGCGCAATCAGTTTTTTGCACAGAACTTCCATATGAAAGCGCTGATTTGAATAATTTTTTATGTGAATGTTTAGTACCATGGGATACATCACATATAATAATACAGGTTTTTTTCTCGTGCAGAAATTATGCAAATTAGATGAATTTTGATTTATTCAGTGCTACTTGTACACAGTAAGTGCACATGTCAATACACCTCGGGCTATAGGCTGTATTTATGAACCGATCTTCACGAAATGTCTTGGGTACTGTTATCACCTTGGGACGAGAACGAGTGTTTCTGGGTGCGGTCCAAAATTCAAGATGGCTGCCGGTGGCCATTTTGTACCGAAATTAGGTCTAATCAGTTTTTTGTACACAACTTCTATGTGGCTCAGGCTAGAGGCCGTATTTATGAACCGATCTTTACGAAACTTCTTGCGTACCTTTGTTATCACGGTGGGATGGGAACAAGTGTTTTTGGGTGTGGTGCGAAATTCAAGATGGCCACCAGCAGCCATTTTGTACCAAAATTAGTGCAATCAGTTTTTTGTACAGCACTTCTGTATGAAAGTTCTGATTTGAATAAAGTTTTGTATGAATGTTTAGTAACATGGAATACATCACATATAGTACAGGTTTTTTTCTCATGCAGAAATTATGCAAATTAGATGAACTTTGATTTATTCATTGCTACTTGTACACAGATGTCAATGCAGCTCAGGCTAGAAGCTGTATTTATGAACCGATCTTCACGAAACTTCTTGGGTACCTTTGTTATCACCTTGGGACGAGAACGAGTGTTTCTGGGTGCGGTCCAAAATTCAAGATGGCTGCCAGTGGCCATTTTGTACCGAAATTAGGTTCAATCAGTTTTTTTGTCACAACTTCTATATGGCTCGTATTTATGAACTGATCTTCACAAAACTTCTTGGGTACCTTTGTTATCACCTTGGGACAGGAACGAGTGTGTTTTAGGGTGCCTTTGTTATCACTGTGCTATGAGAACAAATATTTTGGGGTTCAGTCAGACCCACTCTGGGACTCAAAAGATTTCTTTTCTAGTTTAGCATCTGACTGTCACTCACCTTTACAATACTTTACCTATACATTTGTTACAGGCTACAGTCAGTATTTATGTACAGACCGTTACAATACTTTATATGTACCTTTGTTATCAGGTCATTACCTAGATGTTTGTCATTGCTGTGTCACATACTATACATGTACATGTCTTAACAAGTTGAGCTACAGTGTCATTGACACTTTCATTCTTCCATGCCTTTACATGAAAGAGAATGTTTTTTTACACAGTAAATGAGAGCCTGGTAGCATTCTACAATAGCATCTACTGCAAAGGACAATTTGTTTTTTATTTTTGCCAAGTCACCTTTATATTTTCCTGATGCTTTTTTCATTTCACTTTGGCATCTTTCAGCCATATCTAATGCTAAATTGTTCAGAATTTTTTTTCGAATTGTGGCTGTACGACCTTCAATAATCCCTGGGAGTTTCTTATGTCTCTTCAAATACTTTCTGTGGTTGCGTGAAACATGGGCTGTATCAAGTATATGAACAGGTTGAGTTTTAGTGATATTTTCATCGTACATATCTTCAGCGGCCAGAAAGGCACCACTGCTAGGGTCGGTAAGCAATTTACGAACTTCTCTCACTCTCATCTTTTAATTGGAGAAGTCCCTCTTTTGCCCAGGTCCTTTCATCTCCTATATTTTTTTCAAAAGTGATTGTTTGAAAGCATTTACCCACACGACACTTGTGTCGTGTGTTTAAATGCTTTCCTCTGCTACACAACTTATTGTGCACAACTAAGCCAATGATATCATGATCTTCTGTAACATTTTCTGCAATACTGTAAATTACTTGAGTGGCGGGCTGGAAAGGAGTCTTTCCAATCCCAGAATAAATACTATTATTATAGAGTGCATCTGCCTGGACATCAAGAACATTTGGTGTTTCGATTCCATCTGATGTCTGTTTTTCAATTAATTTTGTATGGCACTGCTTAATATCTTCCCTATTTAATTGCTTGATTTTAGGTAAAACTTTATTTGTTGTTTTCTGTAATCCAGAACTGGAAGGAGCTGGCATGTTAGAACTTAAACAAAGCCGCCTAAATGAGGTTGCTGCTATTGGAGTCTTACTCAGACCAACTGCCAATCCAATATTCGGTTTTGCTGGTCTACGCCCCCTTTTGCCAGTTTCAGCTTCTTTAAACAAATTAAACATTTTTGATTGATAGCGACAGTTTGTGCAAACCATTTGCTCTCTACAACAAAGGGGCTGTTCAGCAGCCAAATCCCAATACAAAAACACTTCACACAGTGGGGAGGATTTTCTATGTTCTTTGAAAGCAGAGATCCACATAACAGCATTCTTTTGAACATGGGCAGATCTGTATGACTGTGACTCACGTTTCCAGACAGCACTTGTCCTATCGTGGTAATCTGAATCCCTGGAAGGGAGAAAATTTAACCCTAAGAGTCTGATATATTCAGAAATGGACTTTGTGTTAATTATCTTCAATGTGTACATAAAAAGAAGGAGCATTCTGTTGAGAACTGGATACCACCCCCCCCCCCACCCCCACAGGTCCCCCTCTCTCCCATACCAGCCTTATATATAATAAAAATTTGAGTTTTTGCATACTTTTGTAAAATGTTGAGTACAGATAAGCTGATATAATAAGGAAGATGGCTTGATAAATGGTGGTGGGGGTGAATCCATGTCAGTACAGATGAAAACTGCCCCTATACTGATTTCACAGAAATTAGTGGACTTGACATGGCAACTATTAAGTGGAAATTCATTTTCTTGTCCTTTTGTATGCATCTCTGCCCTTACTGAAATTTTAGATTACGGCAAGCAAACACTGCAAGCTAGCTAAGCAATCTAATTAAGGTGGCAACAAGCTTGCAAGTGAAACATTGCAGCCTCAATAAGATTGCATTTGAGGGAATACTAGCATGTTCAAGGTGGCAGAAGCTTACAATGCAAGCCAAACAAGATTGCCAGGCAATCTTATTTAGCTTGCCAGACAGGCTTAATAAGCTTGCCAGACAGGCTTAATAAGCTTGCCTGGCAGGCTTAATAAGCTTGCCTGGCAAGCTTAATAAGCCAGCCTGGAAAGCTTAATAAGCTTGCATGGCAAGCTTATTAAGCTCGCCTGGCAAGCTTATTTTGCAATCTTTAGATCATACTGCAAGCTTAATAAGCTTGCACAGAAAGCTTACCAAGATCACAGAGCAACCTAATAATCTACTCTGCGATCTTGTTAAGCTAGCAGAGCAAGCTAAGTAATGTTTCAGCAAGCTTATTGATAGTGCAAGCTAGTATTAAGCTTGCAGTTGAAACATTGCACGCTAGTACTAGCTAGCCTGGCAATCTAGAGTAATTCTACATATCTGTCTATAAAACATTAAAAAGAGGCAAGTATGGCTGCATCGACATGCCATTTTTAACATTGATCTGTATATTCACACTATGCTTAAAAATATGTTCGATCAAGACTCCATGCCACACACTAAGTCGCCACAATATGCATATACGCACGATAATAGGTAGTGTTTATAACAATTAAGTGAACTCAAGTGTAGGACCACAGTTTTATTTATTTTCACACTTTGACATTCATATAATTTCATTAGCGGTCAGCTTTCTTTAAACTGCAGCGACTCGTTGCACATTTACTGTTAATCACAGTATTCAACTCTTTTTCTCGGAGAGCAGGCAAGCCATCTGTTCGCTTGTGTCGCATAAGAACAAAACCTGTAAAACAGAAGAGAAAGAAAAAAAAACATTTTAAATACCTCATACACATACAGTGGAGCCCACTTAAATGGATATCTCTTAATTGTATATCCCTGTTAATTGAATATAATTTCCCAACACAAAACCATTTACCATACCTCCAATACAAATTTATCCTGCTAATTGAATATAGAGTAAACTCCTGTTAATTGAACTAGATGGTGTCACTTGTGTGCAAAGCACACTATGGTGTATCCCCGCATTTGCATCCTTGACTTTGTATGAATGCTTGATACAAAGATGAAATGTATTATATGACACACTAAAATCATATTGAGTGGCACAGGTGACACAGCTTCGTGCGCATCTACAGACTCCACTGCAACATTTGAGCATGGTTTTAGTGTTTCGAATTACATACATGTACCCTGGGAGAATTTCGCCGGAAATGGTCTAAGAAAACACAAAAGTGGCAACGGTGGCACAGCCACGTGGCACCCGAAAAATCTGAAACCTTCGTGTGCATCTACAGACCCTACTGCAACATCTGAGCATGGTTTTAGCATTTCGAATTACATACTCTAGGAGCTTTTCTCTGGAAACAATCTAAGAAAACATGAAAGTGGCAATGGAGGCACCGCCAAGTGGCACCCCCAATATCCGAAACCTTCGTGTGCATCTACAGACCCTACTGCAACATTTGAGCATGGTTTTAGCATTTTGAATTACTTTCCCTACGAGCCTTTCGCCGGAAACGATCTAAGAAAAACATGAAAGTGGCTACGGTGGCACAGCCACGTGGCACCCGAAAAATTCGAAACCTTCGTACGCATCTATAGACCATACTGCAACATCTGAGCATGGATTTAGCATTTCGAATTACATACCCTTTGAGCCTTTCATCGGAAAAGGTCTAAGAAAACATAAAAGTGGCAATGGTGGCACAGCCACGTGGCACCCAAAAAATCCAAAACCTTCGTACGCATCTATAGACCATACTGCAACATCTGAGAATAGTTTTAGCATTTCGAATTACATACCCTACGAGACTTTCGGCGGAAACGGTCTAAGAAAACATAAAAGTGGCTAAAGTGGCACAGCCACGTGGCACCCAAAAAATCCGAAACCTTTGTGCACATCTATAGTCCCTACTGCAACATATGAGCATGGTTTGAGCATTTCGAATTACATTCCCTACGAGCCTTTCGCCGGAAAAGATCTAAGAAAACACGAAAGTGGCTACGGTGGCACAGCCACGTGGCACCCGAAAAATCCAAAACCTTCCTGCGCATCTATAGCCCCTACTGCAACATCTGAGCATGGATTTAGCGTTTCGAATTACATATCCTACGAGCCTTTTGCCGGAAACGGTCTAAGAAAACACAAAAGTGGCTACGGTGGCACAGCCACGTGGCACCCGAAAAATCTGAAACCTTTGTGTGCATCTATAGTCCCTACTGCAAGATATGAGCATAGTTTTAGCATTTCTAATTACATTCCCTACGAGCCTTTCGCCGGAAACGATCTAAGAAAACACGAAAGTGGCTACGGTGGTACAGCCACGTGGCACCTGAAAAATCTGAAACCTTCATGTGCATCTATAGACCCTACTGCAACATATGAGCATGGTTTTAGCATTTCGAATTACATACCCTACGAGCCTTTCGCCGGAAACGGTTCAAGAAAACACAAAAGTGGCTACGGTGGCACAGCCATGTGGCACCCGAAAAATCCGAAACCTTCTGCGCATCTATAGCCCCTACTGCAACTTCTGAGCATGGATTTAGTGTTTCTAATTACATATCCTACGAGCCTTTTGCTGGAAACGGTCTAAGAAAACACAAAAGTGGCTACGGTGGCACAGCCACGTGGCACCCGAAAAATCCGAAACCTTCCTACATATCTACAGATCATTTAGCAACACCCTAGTGTAATTTTAGAACTCCGAATTACATAGGTTGGGACTATTCAGCAAAAAAGTTAAAAAATAACGCATTTTTTAAGTGGCTCCACAGAAGCCACCTGGTGGCACAAAAAATTAAAAGTTGTATTTTTGGGTTGCACAGACCCTATCAAACAACTGTAGAAAGTTACAGCGTTTCGAATTGCAAAACCGGACGTACGGACGTATGGACGGAGATCATGACAATATCCCCGCATTTTTTAAAATGCGGGGATAATAAAAAATCTTGTAGCATATCGAGAAATTACCCCAACTCTCCTCAGTTTTCCTTTGGTTATAGACCTATTTGGCCTAGAACATCCAATGCAGGCATTTAATCTATTATATCTTGTTTGACAGAGCTCATGGAGCTCTGTCAAACAAGATATAATAGAATAAATGCCAAGTTTATCTCCAGAATGCAGGAATGTGACACAATCCCTGTTAATTGAATACTCCTGTTAATTGAATAATTTTCCTTGGCAAAGTGGCTATTCAATTAACAGTGTTTAACTGTATAGACAAGATCTGCCATCATTAAAAGAGACACAGAAACTGTTGCAAAATTGGTGCTATAAAAACATTTTTACAGAAAAATTCCATGGATTTACAGTGCAATTTTTCTAGTGAAGGGCATGATTAATGCATTTACCTATATATGCACCTATACCTAGATGAATATAATATATTAAATAGAAGCTTGTTACCCTTGGCAGTTGCCTCCATTTCGATGTTTCAGTAAAAATAAGATAAAATAAAAGTGAACATAAATGAAATCAACTGAACTGTATACACTGGGCTGGATTTATCGCTACCATACTGGTATGATTTGTTGACAAATATTGTATAAATTCCAATTAATTAGTCTGTATTAAGTTGATGAAATAAAAAGTAACACTTCTCATCAGTTTTAGCTTCAATCGTTTACCTAACACAGCAGCCAGAATATCAACCATATTTGGATTAGACTATTAGTCGAAAATATTTTTGAACATTAATAAATAGGGTAAGTCTCATTTTGTAAGCCTTCAACTAATTAATAGTGGTCCTGGCCAGTAGTTAATAATGTTGTGATAATTTGTTTTGATTAACTATGTCCAATAGTCATAATTAGGTGAATAGTTTGTTACCAGTGCAAGTTTCTGGTGAAATTTTTATGCCCCCGACTTCTGGAGGGGGCATTATGTTTTCACCATGTCCGTCCGTCCAGCCATCCGGATGAACGTTTTTTTTTGTTTCCGTCCAATAACTAAACAATGGCATCTCTGGGATCAAATTGAAAGTTCATGGCTTACTTGTGGTCGACTAGACAAAGCTTCCTTTCCATTTTGGGTGCCGAGACCAATTAGATAGGTTGAAGACGTGCACCTCGGCATGCAGTATGTCAACACACTGCGTCATCACGTCCTCCCGTGGCCAATCGGGTAAAGTGCCTTGCCCAAGGACACAACGCAGCAATCCGAATCAATCACTGAATGGTCACTCATCCACAGACTAACCGGACTCGATGTTGCTTAACTTTGGTGATCTGATGAGAACTGTTTCGCCAATGCCACCATGCCCCCATCGAATAACAATCAATTCTGAAGGAAGATTGATTGCAGTTAAACTCAACAGTCCTGTGTTATCCTGGATTTGGAAACACCATACTTACATTGTGGTTGGTCAATCACCAAAACAATAATAAACAGTTTTGAAGATCCAAGACAAAATTTCTTAACACATCTGTACAGAAAATTTAAAAGAGTTACAGATTCAAATTTGGGTACTTACGTTTAATAGCTGCTAGAACTCTTGAGTCCAATGGATATGTTTTGTTTTCTGTATTGTGTGCTGACCGGGAACCAAGGGCACACCCATTTGCCTGCTGTTCCTTTGTGAAATAAACATCCATTAAGGAACGAACCAGCTTCTCAGGTTTTCCATCAGCCACCAAAAGCACTTTCAACTTCACTGATTTTGATAAAATGATATCTGGAAAGCTGTCAACCAGCGGTAGTAGCTGCTCGCCCTAAAATTAAGAATACAGTGTATATACCGTTTAATTCTTTAAAATAACAAAAGTGCAGCACAATAGGATAGTAAAATCCTCATATTGGAAATTAGGAAGACATGTTGCAAAATATTTGGAACATAATTACATTTAACCTTATCCTTGCAAGATTGCGATGATCGAGATTGTGATATTTATTTCATTAATGTTTTATGATACTTTAACTCTGGTGTCATATTGTGTTGGTGACATTGTTATGGTGGAGGAATCAAGAGTGTCCATGAAGAAAACAATTAGCAGCAGTAAGTAACTGTCAAATGTCTAACCTCTACGTTCAGATTACAAGTTCAATACTGTATCAAGTTCAAGTGATGTGATACTTGAAACCAATTAGTTTAGCCAAACAATTTTAATTGAACGGAAACCAAAAAATCAACGCTAAGAGAAAAGGGGCAAAAGCCACATAACTGCAGCAGAATTTGTCATACCAACTCCCAAATAAAACTTGACCTGTATGTTGACATTAGAAATAAGCACAAGAAAGTTGAAACTGATCGGTTCATCCAAAGAAGTTTGATTGCAAACAAAAAAAAATTGATTTTCAAAGTGAATATCTGCAGCAGAATGTGTCGAACCAAACCTCAAATCGAACTTTACCTGTATTTTGACATTTCAAATAAGCATATGAAATTTGAAACTGATCAGTTCAACCAATTTTAATTGGACGGAAACCAACAATCAACGAAATACGCGTCGATAAGTGCCATAAAAATATGGGGAAAAATAAGGTATTATTATTGGACTGTGACTGCTATCATCACCATAAAATATTGTTCCAGATGAACTAGAGCTGTAGGTTTTTAAATTTCTTGTTCGGTTTCGGTTTTGGTTTATCAGGTGTAGTAAAACCTCAGTTCGGTTCGGTTTGTTCATGAGGCCAAATAAAATTCAATAAAACTCATTCTTATGTCTGGAGTCATAACTGAATGGTGGTGAAATTGAGTGAGACTCAATGAATGCCCGAAATAAGCCATAATACATGAAGAATCAGGAAAGCCAATATAATAATTACCTAAATATACAGAACTTTTATTGTGCTTGGCCATTTTTCGAGGTCTAACACCTACACGCAACTTGAGGAAAGCTGCAAACACAACTAAACTGAAATGTCGGAAATTCACAGAAAGTAGCCATCCCAGAGTAGTAAGAGTACCCAGACACTGCCATTGGTAGTGTCTGGGTACTCTCACTACTCTGGGATGGCTACATTCTGTGAATTTCTGCAACAAGAGCTGGCAAGAGAGTATTTAATAAAAAAACGAGAAACCTAAGATTACGGGATGTCGACGGTTTCGGTTTTTTAAAAAAACTAAAAACCTCGGTTCGGTTTCGGTTAACCTACAGCTCTAAGATGAACAAGGACTTGGAAAGAAGGATGGAGCTGAAAATAAATATAATGAACGGTTGTTTACCAATGAGCTTTTTGAGATTTTCCTTTTTGTGATGACATTTCCTTCTGAAACACCATATTCTTTGTTATTTATTTAGAGTCCAAAACAATTAACTGGGTATCTCTTAAACGAATAACCCTGTTAATTGAATAAACCTTTCAAACACAAAATCATTTACCATAACTTTTGTACAAATTTGATCTGTTAATTGCAAAGAGAACAAACTCCTGTTAATGCTTCATCTAATACACACACCCTATCAAAATTTGTTGTTTTAGTTATTTTTTTATTTTTAAATTAAAAAAAAAAATTCTTCAAAATCGTATCATGTGACCAAGCTAATTCCAATAAGGTCACATGACATGGTTTTATTGAAAATTTTGGGAAAATAATTTTCTCCTACCACTGAAGTACTGAAACCTATATAAAGTTGTGTAAGACAGCTGGGAGAGATATGCCTATATCAACCCATGTGACAGCTATCTCACTCCACCCACGTGACCAACCTATCTTGGCTTATCTATAATTGAATATTAAATGAGCGTATAACCAATCAATTATCGCATGTTCTTCTGTAAACAAACATGGTTTCAACTTCTTCAAACAAACTTCTTGCATACCTTTGTTATCACGGTGGGATGGGAACGAGTGTTTTTGGGTGTGGTGCGAAATTCAAGATGGCCACCATCAGCCATTTTGTACCAAAATTAGTGCAATCAGTTTTTTGTACAGAACTTCTGTATGAAAGTTCTGATTTGAATAAATTTTTGTATGAATGTTCAGTAACATGGAATACATCACATATAGTACAGGTTATTTTCTCATGCAGAAATTACGCAAATTAGATGAACTTGGATTTATTCAGTGCTACTTGTACACATTAAGTGCACATGTCAATACAGCTCAGGCTAGAGGCTGTATTTATGAACCGATCTTCACGAAACTTCTTGGGTACCTTTGTTATCACCTTGGGACGAGAATTAGTGTTTCTGGGTGCGGTCCAAAATTCAAGATGGCTGCCAGTGGCCATTTTGTACCGAAATTAGGTCCAATCGGTTTTTTAGCTCAACTTGACAAAGTCAAGCTGAGCTATTGCCATCACTTCTCGTCCGTCGGCGTATGTACGTACGTATGTACGTATGTACAGACGTTAGTACGTACGTCCACAATTTCCTTTGGCACACCTCACAGGTCGCATTTATGATCATGCTTGTTTGGGGTGACCTCTAGATGGGAGCTATCGATTTTCTTCAATTTCCATCAAAAAATGTTGCCGCGGCCAACGTTCTTAGAACTTAGTTTAGTCAAACCACAATATTTCCCTTTGGCACACCCTACAGGGCACATTTATGATTTGATTGCTTTGAAACCTGGTGTGCTTATTTAGGGTGACCTCTAGATGGGAGCTATCGATTTTCTTCAATTTCTGGCAAAAAATGTTGCCACGGCCAACGTTCGTAGAACTTAGTTTAGTCAGACCTCAATATTTCCCTTTGGCACACTCTACAGGGCACATTTATGATCAGATTGCTTTGAAACCTTGTATGCTTGTTTGGGTAGACCTCTAGATGGGAGCTATCTATTTTCTTCAATTTCTGTCAAAAAATGTTGCCGCGGCCAACGTTCTTAGAACTTAGTTTAGTCAGAAGACTCAATATTTCCCTTTGGCACACCCTACAGGGTACATTTATGATCGGATTGCTTTGAAACCTGGCATGCTTGTTTGGGGTGACCTCTAGATGGGAGCTATCGATTTTCTTCAATTTCCATCAAAAAATGTTGCCGTGGCCAACATTCTTAGAACTTAGTTTAGTCAAACCACAATATTTCCCTTTGGCACACCCTACAGGGCACATTTATGATTTGATTGCTTTGAAATGTGGTATGCTTATTTAGGGTGACCTCTAGATGGGAGCTATCGATTTCCTTCAATTTCCGGCAATAAATGTTGCCACGGCCAACGTTCGTAGAACTTAGTTTAGTCAGACCTCAATATTTCCCTTTGGCACACCCTACAGGGCCCATTTATGATGAGATTGCTTTGAAACCTGGTATGCTTGTTTGGGAATACCCCTAGATGGGAGCTATCGATTTTCTTCAATTTCCGTCAAAAAATGTTGCCGCGGCTAACATTCTTAGAACTTAGTTTAGTCAGAAGACTCAATATTTCCCATTGGCACACCCTACAGGGTACATTTATGATCGGATTGCTTTGAAACCTGGCATGCTTGTTTGGGGTGACCTCCAGATGGGAGCTATCGATTTTCTTCAATTTCTGTCAAAAAATGTTGCCGCGGCCAACGTTTTTAGAACTCAGTTTAGTCAGACCACAATATTTCCCTTTGGCACACCCTACAGGGCACATTTATGATTTGATTGCTTTGAAACCTGGTATGCTTGTTTGGGGAGACCTCTAGATGGGAGCTATCGATTTTCTTCAATTTCCGTCAAAAAATGTTGCCACGGCCAACATTCTTAGAATTTAGTCGAGTCAGACCACAATATTTCCCTTTTGTACACCCTACAGGGCACATTTATGATCGGATTGCTTTGAAACCTGGCATGCTTGTTTGGGAAGGCCTCTAGATGGGAGCTATCGATTTTCTTTGGTTTCTGTCAAAAAATGTTGCCACTGGCAAAAAAAAATGACACTGGTACCAATGATCTTCAATTTTGCCATTTCATTTATAACTTACCAAGTTCAAGTTTGTCAAGTTGAGCTACAGTGTCATTGACACTTTCATTTTGTCACAACTTCTATATGGCTCGTATTTATGAACTGATCTTCACAAAACTTCTTGGGTACCTTTGTTATCACCTTGGGACAGGAACTAGTGTGTTTTAGGGCGCCTTTGTTATCACTGTGCTATGAGAACAAATATTTTGGGGTTTAGTCAGACCCACTCTGGGACTCAAAAGTTTAGTATCTGACTGTCACCCACCTTTACAATACTTTACCTATACATTTGTTACAGGCTACGGTCAGTATTTATGTACAGACCGTTACAATACTTTATATGTACCTTTGTTATCAGGTCATTACCTAGATGTTTGTCATTGCTGTGTCACATACTATACATGTACATGTCTTAACAAGTTGAGCTACAGTGTCATTGACACTTTCATTCTTCCATGCCTTTACATGAAAGAGAATGTTTTTTACACAGTAAATGAGAGCCTGGTAGCATTCTACAATAGCATCTACTGCAAAGGACAATTTGTTTTTTATTTTTGCCAAGTCACCTTTATATTTTCCTGATGCTTTTTTCATTTCACTTTGGCATCTTTCAGCCATATCTAATGCTAAATTGTTCAGAATTTTTTTTCGAATTGTGGCTGTACGACCTTCAAAATCCCTGGGAGTTTCTTATGTCTCTTCAAATACTTTCTGTGGTTGCGTGAAACATGGGCTGTATCAAGTATATGAACAGGTTGAGTTTTAGTGATATTTTCATCGTACATATCTTCAGCAGCCAGAAAGGCACCACTGCTAGCTAGGGTCAGTAACCAATTTACGAACTTCTATGTCACTCTCATCTTTTAATTGGAGAAGTCCCTCTTTTGCCCAGGTCCTTTCACCTATATTTTTTTCAAAAGTGATTGTTTGAAAGCATTTACCCACACGACACTTGTGTCGTGTGTTTAAATGCTTTCCTCTGCTACACAACTTATTGTGCACAACTAAGCCAATGATATCATGATCTTCTGTAACATTTTCTGCAATACTGTAAATTACTTGAGTGGCGGGCTGGAAAGGAGTCTTTCCAATCCCAGAATAAATACTATTATTATAGACTGCATCTGCCTGGACATCAAGAACATTTTGTGTTTCAATTCCATCTGATGTCTGTTTTTCAATTAATTTTGTATGGCGCTGCTTAATATCTTCCTTATTTAATTGCTCGATTTTAGGTAAAACTTTATTTGTTTTTTTCTGTAATCCAGAACTGGAAGGATGAGGTTGCTGCTATTGGAGTCTTACTCAGACCAACTGCCAATCCAGTATTCGGTTTTGCTGGTCTACGCCCCCTTTTGCCAGTTTCAACTTCTTCAAACAAATTAAACATTTTTGATTGATAGCGACAGTTTGTGCAAACCATTCGCTCTCTACAGCAAAGACCTCTGGACTGTTCAGCAGCCAAATCCCAATACAAAAACACTTCACACAGTGGGGAGGATTTTCTCCCAATACAAAAACACTTCACACAGTGGGGAGGATTTTCTATGTTCTTTGAAAGCAGAGATCCACATAACAGCATTCTTTTGAACATGGGCAGATCTGTATGACTGTGACTCACGTTTCCAGACAGCACTTGTCCTATCATTGTAATCTGAATCCCTGGAAGGGAGAAAATTTAACCCTAAGAGTCTGATATATTCAGAGATGGACTTTGTGTTAATTACCTTCAATGTGTACATAAAAAGAAGGAGCATTCTGTTGAGAACTGGATACCCCCCCCCCCCCCCCCACAGGTCCCCCTCTCTCCCATACCAGCCTTATATGTAATAAAAATTTGAGTTTTTGCATACTTTTGTAAAATGTTGAGTACAGATAAGCTGCTATAATAAGGAAGATGGCTTGATAAATGGGGGTGGGGGTGAATCCATGTCAGTACACAGATGAAAACTGCCCTATACTGATGGCACAGAAATTAGTGGACTTGACATGGCAACTATTAAGTGGAAATTCATTTTATTGTCCTTTTGTATGCATCTCTGCATGGCCACTCACAGTTACTGCCTGGTGATCCCACCTGGTGGTCATCCAAATGGACACTAATTAAGACTTCAAAAATTGAAATGCAATGAATGAGACCACGGACTAGGTTGTGTTTATTCTCTGATATTTGTTTTGTTATCTAGAAGACATCATATTCTCAAAACAAATAACTGGCTTCTTTTGTATAGTGGCAGGATTCAGAAAAGTAAGTTAGATTGTGTGGTGGTTGAACCATTTGATTTTGACAATTCTCATAAAAAAAAATCTCTACCTTTTCGGACATTGAAAGTGAAGAAATGGACCCATATTTAAAAGGCAAGGACATGGCTTATGAGTATCTGCGCCCACGCTTTTATATCTTTACAATATATGTCTGTCGCCGCTGGGGAGGAGGGGGGAGGGGGGGAGCTTGTAAAGAAAAGAGAGTTAGTATGTGGGTGAGAGATGGTGGATGGATGTAATAATAATAATAATAATCAATTTTATATAGCGTAAAACCACCAAAGGTGCTCTGAAGCGCTTTACAAAAAAAAAAAAAAAATTCAATTTCAATTTATGTATTCCGGAAAGAAAAAAAAAGCTTTGTTGAATAAATGAGTTTTTATAATTGTTTTTTGAAATTTTCTATACTATATGAAAAATTCTCTATTTTCCGACGTTTGATCCCCCACCAACGGAACCCGGGACCCCTTGACTTACTCAACCCTCTCTCCCTATGTGTAGACCACCACCTCCTCCCACCTCCCACCTCACCGGTATATGAAAATTAAATGCGACTTGCGCAAATCTGTCCTCCTGTTCCTCACTCAGAGGCCTTGACCTTGTTTTGGTTCAATTCTGCAATCAAAAGTGTTGAAATTGACTGCCTTCTTCACATTTTATTTTATGTTCTATCATTTTTTCTCAAAATCGAGTTTGTTGCATTGAGGGGTTACAAGCTATTTTTTTTCCTGTTAACTCGTTCCAATGAACGGTCATAAGCTATGTTTTGTGTCGTATGCTATAAGATAAAGGGATAGCCCTTTATTTTGTTTAGTGAAAGTGCTTGTGTCACATTCCGACAGCTGAATTGGAAGGAAAAACGTGTGGGCCGGGTGGTATTGTGTATTAAACCATGCTGCACGTCGATGATGCACATCCATTCAACTACTGCTAGCCATGCATGTGTCCAGCTAGTACATTGGAGGGCCTGAATGCCTCTTGTTTGATTATTGGCATGATCGTGTTTAAACTTGCTGTACACAAAAAAACCCTTGTGTTTATTACTTTTGTGTGTTTCTTTGATAAAATATATTACAAATCAAGTCTAAAATAAAAATAAAATCATATTGAAAAAAAACCCATATGAAATACATCAAATACTCGCAAAATGAAAAATGTTTTGACTTTTTCCGGATTGGGATTTGGTCCTCGAATCCGGATCTGGAAAAAACTCACTAATCCGAATCCGGAAACAAGTTTGTCCCCTAACTGTGACTGCAACAAGTGTATGAAGGTAAGTTTAGCCAATCGTTGACCAGTCCCATTTTTATCAGGAAAACAGTATTTGTTGACCTCGGTAAACAAATGCTGTTTTACGTCCTGTGGTTCTGATGGGGAAAGTAGTTGATAACGTATATAATGAGTATAATATAGAAAGAGCATGAATTTGATAATCACCCTTTGAATTACACCAGTGACAGACACCCTCGACTTGTTTGGCGATCTTGCTGCCTTGCCAACTTTCATTGGTTTGGGGTTCAAAAAATTGTTAACAAGTTCTTCATCAAATTTGAAAGATACTATCTGGAACACCTAAAACAAAAGAAAAAAATTTAGATGTTAATCAATTTTCTTTTACCATTATATTATGCATCTATACATTTTCTGAAAAAAAAAAGTTTTACTGAGTGACAATATGTGTACGGATCTTGGCATGATGAGTGTGTTTTTGAAATTTTTTAAATCAAGACAAAGTTTCTAAAAATCTAAAAAAAAATCAATAGAATTTGGTGTGAAAAAAATCTTTATAGAAGGAAGAGTCCTATTGGTTGGAGTATATGTATCTTGTTCACCCTTACTCAAGGTAACGGCCTGTGTTATTCACAAAAGTCACCAATCAAATCAAATTTTCTCTTGTTTTAAAAATTGCTTTGAAAACGTAGCATTAGGTGCTCGTTATATTGAGGTCCACATGCTATTTATTGTTTTTTACTTTTCAGACGAAAAATGACTTTTTAGTTATTTAAGAATGTATTGAAAGGTGTAATTTTCTCTTTTTCGCCCAAGTTGGGTAAAGGATTAACAAGAGATAAAGTGAAACCTTTTCCGGGCAAAAATATTTTTGTGCAGGAAAATCCTTCTTTTTGAATCACTGATTTTTAAACATCGATCTGGAAAATGGCTGGGAAATGTTACAGTGATTTTTTGTCGGTATAAAGTTTTTTGTTAATGATGAAATCGTTATGAGAATTATGTAACCGATGAATTAGTCATTAAAGCTGCACTGTTACTGATCATTTTAGAACATTGTTAACCTAAAGTGCAAACAAATCTCTCTTTCTACCACTCAAAATGTTAACAGATTGCCGGTCAAGGCGTCTTGTCGCATCGAGTTTCAGAGTTACATCATGGCAGCTCTTATTGGATGCTCTTTGTCTCTAATCTATTGTTTAATTACCGATCAGACACAAACAAAATTGGAAACCAGAACAAATTATATAGCGCTAGGCAGTTTCTGGTCGTTACGTTGGGCGGGGTGTGAGAATTTTTGGATGATTTCGGCTAAATTATGTGCACTGCACTCCATTCCTGATCTACAGGAAGGAGGTCGAACCACAATAAACCTTTAAAAAATCAATTTAGTGTAGTGTATGTGATGTCAGTTTATGTTTGCATTAGGTTATGTTGTTTATTGGACATGTGTGTCATGTGCCCATGTATGAGGATGAAAGACAATAAAATTATTATAAACAACATCACAGAAAATTTAAAACGAGACATTCAACTATTGTAAACGTAACAGATATGGTTTATCCCAATGGCTCACAACAGGTGGGTGTTAATAAGCCATAGATAGTGTTAACTCGGACGCGAGAGAATTCATCTAATTGGCTGATTTTGGACGACTGATGACCACAATTCTGAAATGTTATTATGGTTTCCCACATGATAATGGGTCTTTTTTTTTTTTCTTTTTCTCTTTTTCTCTTTTTTATACTGTAGAATCCAATGAAATTTTTTTTTGAGAGCTTTTCTCAGAACTAGATGGACAGAAGCGACCAACATTTGGCACACAAATTCGTCCAAAGGTGCCATACTGCAGTTAAGGTTTGGATCTTGGTATGGCACTTTGTTTGGAGGCCATAAGCCTCTGAAAGAAAAATTGGAAAAGTCTGTAACAGGGGCATCTCATAGAACAAATAAGTTTAGGGCACTAATTAAATCATACGTTTTCTTAGCTATACCCATAGTTGTGAATCCCACAATTCAGTTTGTATAACAATTCCTGAACACCAATTTCACGTACAAGTTTATTGCTTCGCATGCGTGGCAGTCATATTGATGTCATGTAAAATGTCGACAATGTTTTTAACACTGATTTGTTGTTATGGGCCCATTGTGGCAATAGCGTCAAAATGAACCAATACATTTTAAGTGTACGGGTTCCCCTCTTGAACCATTAACCCCCAAAATGTTGTGTGAATGCGCAAGTGAATTAACAAGCTTTGAAAAGATCTCCCAAGATGTGGCATTAATCCTGTGCTCATTATTGAATTTGCATGTTCCATGGCACGCACTCGCTATCTCGTACCTCAGATTTGAAGGATAAATAATAAGGAGAAACGAAGTAACGGATAGAGAATACTTTTTAAATGGGGGATTTTATATTATTAATCTGATGTGTGACAAAGACTAATGAGTTATGTAATTACTATTCAAGATTTTTGTAACAGGTAAAACCAGATTTAGTCCAATCTTTAACATTATAAAATTGAATTGAGTAAAATATCGCCATAAAGATATCTCAGAACTTACCATGGAGTTATTATTGAGCCTGTAAACGCCCTCTTTGAGGGCTACATTCCTCAATAAAATAAAAGTGTCCTTTTTAACTTTTACTATCAGTTTCGCTGTTACGTTCAATGCCCTTATCTGATTGTCTTCATCAACACAGTATGTTAACCCATAGTTTTGTTCCTGACCGTTACTGATGTACCTCCTCTCCTCCACGTCCTGCAACACCTTCACTTTGATATTGGTTCCAACAGTGGAGACCTTGAAAAGAGAATTCAACCAACATATTATTCCAACCAACAGAAATCAAATTGCCAATAAGTATGTTGTTCACAAAATAGTTCGATACTCCGTAAAAGATATATTAGGGTTATTTATTCAGTACAGGTCAAAATTTAGGGCCCCGCGAATCTTAAATATCAGGTGAAGCCCGAATCGAACCAGACATAGGATTTCGAATTGAATCGTATTCTAAGACTCTTCAAGATGCAGGTTACAATTGCACCTTTTCACAGTCATATACACTATATTACAGTCACTACTCAAGTATGGCACTCACGGAGACTGGACTCTTGAAAAATTAAACACAAATAGCCGAATATTCCAGAACTGAAAGAATGTTGGAACCTGATTGAACCAAGTGCGTGAGACTTGGTGATAGAAGTGTTCAAGAAGAGACATTCAAAGGATTTTGAGAACATAATGTGCATTCGGAAAAAAATCTGAATCAGCCTTACATCATTTGAATCGAATATCGAACATAGAGAGGATTTGAATCGAATATCGAACATAGAGAGGATTTCAATTGAAATCAAATTTCGAAGCTTACCAGGAAATTCTGTGTTTAACCCTTTACCTAACCTGAAAAGCAGACGACACTTGCAAAAATAATTCTTGAATAACTCATTTTTTTTCATTTTTTGTCTCAAAAACATAGGTTATGACCCATCGTTGGAACGAGCTCGAAGAGCTCGTTCCAATGAGGGGTCATAACCTATGTTTTTGAGACAAAAAATGAAAAAAATAATGAAAATTAATTGGCGAGTTTTGAGAATAGCGCTTTAATACTTTAAACGCGAGTTGGAGATGACAGTCAAAATTATTTTTTAGGAATATACAGTAGAATCCTCTTAACTGAATATCCATTTTGCCAGTGAAAATTATTCAATTAACAGGAGTATACAATTAACAGGGATTTGGTCAGTTTCCTGTGTTCTGGAGGTAAACTGAGCATTTATTCTATTATATCTTGTTTGACAGAGCTCATAGAGAAATAATAGAATAAATTGCCGAAAAAAGGTTGATAAATAAGGGGAATTTGGTGCGAGTCACAGTAATTTTTTCGACATATTACAAAAATTTGTATACAATTAACATGAGTTTACTCTACAACCCATATGCAATTAACAGATCAAATTTGTACTGAAGGTATGGTAAATGGTTTTGTGTTTGAAAATTCTATTCAATTAACAGAGATATACAATTAAGAGATATCCAATTAAGTGGGCTCCACTGTACCAGTTTTGTATCTTTTCCTTTGGAAACATTAGCTTAACTTGCATTGGAACAAATTGGTTCCAGTGAATGCCGATTTTTTTTTATATATTATGCACGCAGATTTGGTTGATTTGTTGTTAAAGGGTTAAATACATGTAAAATCGTATAAAAAATGACATGGATGACAGGCAGTTTTGGAAGTTAGCTAGTTACTGAACTGATTTTACGATGATGATTGCATTCCCACTGCTGTCATAATATGCATTTCCTTTTAAACCTTTTTTCTTAAGTTTATTTTTTTCTTAAATGGAGATGTCAGCCTATGTTTAATCACCATAGTCTTTAAGCAGAAAATTTATCACATAATGCAACTTAAAATTTTAAACAATCCATTTTGGTGTAACGGCACTAAAGTACACTGCCAAACAAGACTTAATCGGTTAAATGCCAAATGGCATTATGGGAAAGGTTAGTAGATAGAAATTTTGGTGTTTTGGTGTATCAAAGCAAGAATAAATTCGCAGTTCTTAAATCATTAGAATTTGAGAGTGTGTTTTTATGCCTTTATAGGTAAAACCACTCATATTAATATATACAGAACAAAAAAGTTTTTTTTATTTTTCAAAGTATACAACATCATACAGTATTCAATTTGTCTGTACCATTTTAATTTTTCAAAGTATACAACATCATGCAGTATTCAATTTGTCTGTACCATTTTAATTTTTCAAAGTATACAACATCATGCAGTATTCAATTTGTCTGTACCATTCCACTAGCCACACTATAACCAGTGGATTAATGTCATAATTAAGCCCTCAGTTAAAAGGGACTTTCATGTATAAAATCTACACATTTTGCATATCAAGTGCAGGATAAACGATTAATCTGTGATGATGGCTCCAACCGCTGGTGCAAATAGAGTGAAATTTGACCGACGTTTTTGTTTTCAAACATGTGCAGATTTAATTTAAACTAGATGGGGTACCTGTCCGTCAGACAGGAAAGAAAAAAAGATTTTGGAGCACAGAAATTTTTTTTTAAAGGGACGTCGTATCGACCCCCTCGAAGCCCGTTGAAAAGAAAAAAATAAAATAAAATTTAGGAAAAATTTTTCACATACAAAACACGTACTGAACATTTTAAGAACTCTTTTCTGCCAGCCACAGTGTCAGCCTGTAATCAATTACCCAGTCATATATCACAATCACAATCCCTTGTAGAATTTAAAAAGAAATACATCAACTGAATCCTGTATCGAAACCACCAGTTTATTTTGCGAGCGGGAAACAAATGCTAAACATGCTAAACATCACACACTGTTGTCAATGAAACCAGTGTAGTGACTTGAACGCCGATAAGTTTGCTAATTATATTTGCGAAGCTCCTAGCTACAGTTGTGGACATGAACTTGAAAATGCCTAACATTATTTTTTTGAGTGTCCGTTATATGCAACGCAGCATAATACTTTGAAACGGCGGCTTTCTAGTTTTATAATGGTATCATAGGATAATTTATTGTACGGAAATCCAACTCTATCTATCTCAGACAACCAATTTATCTTTAAGTGTGTCCAGCCCTTTATTTCAAGCACTCAAAGATTTAATTTTTGAAAATTTGGAAATGAATACACTTTTGCGTTTGAGCAAAAATTCCTTCAAATTGTGTGGATGGACTGTCACTGTGTTGCGACGGGATGGTTTCTCCAACCTACAAATGATGACGATTTTTCAAAATCATACTGGAAAATATTGTGTTTTCAGCTTGTGGATCACGGAGTGAAACCCCATGCTCCTTGGGCGGTGGATCTACTCGTGTTCTTCGTTCCATGTTCTCTGAAACTGTACAGATAGTATTTGTGGGGAGAGTCTACCCCACCGCAATTCAGGGACTTGGTCCAGCCCCTCCATACTGTGCGCAAAATTTGAACGCGTATATAAACGTGTGTATATGTGTGATTTTATGTACAAGTCCAAGTAAACACAAGCGTTCCTAGATGGGCCCTTTCAAGCGGGCTGCAAATAGTTCATTTCAGATATTCCATATTTCATACTTTGGAGTGGCGGGGTTTGCATTTGCATTCATCAAAACTTGGTCCAGAAAAGCTGGTGTTTGGAGCTTGACCACTACTTAATAAAACAAATTTAAACTTTTCGTCGATTGAAATATTGAGCTTAAAACATTTTTGATGAGTGGAGATCGGGTTACAGCCAACTAAAACAAGCACTATTTATTTTACTTTATATTTGCTTTTCCCACAATCTTTATCTTCTCTTGGAAACTTAAACTTTGTGTTATAAGGATGTTAAAATGTTCACCTTTGTTTGTCGTTCTTGTACATTTTTGTTTATATTGTTACAGCATTATACAGGAGTGGAAAGAAAATAAGTTGCTATAACTTGTGTTCCAATCCTTTTGTCAACTATCATCAAAAACAAATAAAATATGTTTAAACTACATACATACATACATGCAGACAGACAGACAGACAGACAGACAGACTCTATTCCTTTCATAGTATAGATTTCAAATCTAAGTGTGCTTTTGAATACGGGTCCACACATCGTCCCGATCATGCGAGGGTAATAGTGTGTGCGTTACTGTCAGTCACATATGAAATTCTTTTTAGCTGAATATTTAACTGGAAAAGGTCGAGTATAAGCTTTTAGCTTGATGCTGAAACCATTTCCGCATTACTTGTATGCTTCTATTGTATTGTGAAAAATTGTAAAACAAGTACATTTCAAACTGAGCATTTAACAATTTTCATTACAATTTGTTAATTCAGTAGGGCTGGACGGTTTTGAAATTTGCATTTCGGTTCGGTTTCGGTTTCGGTTTTGTACAAAAACTCGGTTTTCGGTTTTTCATAATATATTGTAGAAATCTACATTTTAGAGAGTAATGTACACATAAAATCTGTATTTGTCATCCAAGTCATGAGGCTCATATAGCGAGTTGAGTCATTCGGGTTAATCAGTGTTCACCACTCTTCTCAGCAAATGGACATATTGTGTTGGGCTGCTGTAGTGGGCAACAGTGGTGGAGCGGTGGAGCCATGAGGTATCTAGGGAGACTAGCCCCCCCCCCCCCCCCCCCCACCCTCCACTCAAAATCCCACTTGCTTCTCCCATCCCCAAATTTGAAAAAATTATTTTTGATTTCCTGCCCTCAGTACAAGTACAGTACCCTCAGTCCTGAGATTCCCCCCCTCCCCCCCCCCCCAAAAAAAAAAAAAAATCTCCACCAGCATGGTCCACAGGATTTCAAACCATGGCTCCACCATTGGTGGGCGCTGCCTTGTTCTGTCAGTGAGATTTGGGACCTTGTCAAGACAAGATGCAGAAATTCACAAGAAAAGCTACATTTTAGCGAAAATCAACATTTCCTTATTTTTTTATGGAGTCGCAATGCTCTCATCCTGGTTTTGGTGGATAATGTGCAATTGTTGTGCTTATTTCGGTAATTATCACATCGCTTGAAAATAGACGAGCCCCCGTGTTTCTTGATGGTTCCTGCTTCAAATGACAGTGGAATAAGAGGAACACAAATCATATTTTTTCTGATTTTGATAACTATTGTTGAAGTAAGTCGTGATATACGAATCACTTTTATTGGTAACTCACTCCAGTGCTTTCACAATATCTCTCCTAATTTCGACTGTAGATGTTCGTTTTTTACTTTGATTCTGCCCAAACATAGAAATTGGGCGAAATGGGCGGTGCCAAGGCGAAGATATTACCAACTTTACTTTGCCCTCTTGGCTTATCCCTGCGTTGATTTCATCTTATTCAAGACAGGCGATTGATGTTTTTGAAGGGAGGGGAGACTGCTGCATAATGGGGGTTGAAAGAAAGTTTGCAATATTGCATCTTGGGATTTGTTGTGTTTACAAAATACACATGGTCATGACACGTGTTGATTATAACATCTTCGTATTGGGAATACAGCGTGTGTACCTGACAGACCTGCAGTACTGCGCGATTCCTTAAAGTAAGTTCAAATAGCATACAAACAATTCCCAATAAGTTTTTAAAAAACTTTCAATAGTTACCTGCCATCCATTTAATAGGATGTGTTCTATTTTAATTTAACCATTTTATTGTTGACAAAAAACGTAACTGCCAATGCGCAGCGTTATCTCTGAGCATGTGACTTCAGAGAACGTGCCAGTGGTCGGTTAATTAACATAATTTACTCGTCATTTTTCCCATGTGAACTTTGAGGTTTTAAAACTCAATAAATTTTATGTTTACCACCAATCTAATTTACAACGTGCTGTACGCAGATGGTTTTGGGTCAAAGGTATTTATAATACTTTTACACCACATATTGTCAGGTAACTTGCAATACCTCTTAGACTTTGGTCGAATATGCCTGGTTTAGTAAATTTACTTAACAATTCTTGAATTGCATGTGTGGATTTTTACGTACGACTTTTTAATTTTTCATATTCCATCTGCTGGTGGTTCTGTAGATATTGTTTAAGATACAAGAAATTTGCTACCACTATTTGTGGGGGAGGGTGGGGGGGGGGGGGGGGTGGGATTTGTTGTCAGTCCTCTCGAAGTAAGCATAAATGGCACAGCATTTACCTTTGCCTGACATTTAAGCCTTTGGCGTGCGGAAAGCAAGCGATTGAGTGGTCATAAACTTAACCAATTCTGGGAAATTTGTTGAAACCGAAAGTCTCGGTTTTTTGTTAAGGCGGCGGTTCGGTTTCGGTTTAAAAAAAAAAACCGAACCGAACCGAAAAACCGATAAACCGCCCAGCCCTATAATTCAGATTAGTTGCGGGTTCATTTGGGGCTACCATTGTCTTCAGTAATGATAATATAACATGGGTGAAGGGAGGAGGCATTTCGCGTTATTATTGGCGTGAAAGAAATGAATAGCGGTCTGAAAGAAATGCGCGAGAGAAAGTTTAGATTAGGGAGACATACTATGCCAAAGGGCTGTTATTAATATTCCTATCGGTCTTTTAATAGACCGTTCGTTCGACAGTCACTGCGAGAGTACATAAACACTCTCCCATAAATCGTAACAAAGTTAATCCTCCTACTAACCCTTTCCCCAATGCCGACAATATTAAAATTTATTATTTTAATTTTTAAAAATTTTCCATAAAATGTCAAAATCAGTTCAAAATAAACAGATTTCTACACAGCGGACACTTGCTGTTCAGAAAGTAAGTCTTGTATAAATGCACAGCACAGAGTTTGCACAGCTCGTGCCTGCATGACAGTGCCAAAAAAATGTTTTTGTCTTTTTCGTCAAAACAGACGCAACATTCTGCCACTTCGGCATCTTCTACTGGAAATCCCGACACTCTCTGGTCTCTCCTGAGGTGGTCAAAATCCTAGTCCTCCATTTCCATGAATGTAGAAAATATGACATCGGATGTCTGCTGAGGTGGGGGATATTGAAAGTGTTACTAATATGTCCCTCCTCTTTCAACTCAGCTAGCCTCATTAGCAGGGCCACCCTCATGGGAGGGAGATCTTCGTCACTATCAGTGTCGGAAATTAAAATTATCTCTTCAGACATGTTATTGCTATCCTCTGAGTCCGAAATCAGAACTATATTTTGAGACATGTTGTTTTGAAAAGTTTTGACTGGAATCGGGTTTTATAGTGGCCAGTGCACAGCTTAAACTAATCTCGGCCAAGAAGTGGTCAGATATATAGCCGAAGAACAGTTGTGTGCATGAAAAGTAGCAACATGTGCATACAATATAACAGAAAAAACATTTATATGGTTCATTTCAGCCGTGTGATAATACATATTATACAAACAACATGATAAGTAACATCGCCTCACATCACAAATAAAAATAATTCATAGGTGGGGGGGTAGTTTAGACCCTCCCCCCCATCCCCACCTTTAAAACTGCAGTAATATATTGGCTAAATCACCTTTTTTGAAACAAAAAAAAATTAACAATTTTAAAGGTAGATAGGGTAGGAGGTTAGAAACAAGTCTGGGTCTTTTAACTTTGGTAATTTTTTTGGAGTGTTCTGAACACTTTATTTTTTTGCAGTGATTGTGGATGATATAGATGACATTTACACTAAGGCTGTGGAGTTAGAAATGAAATTTTTTTTATAACCAGAAAGTGTGACTAACCCTGTGCCATGCACAGGGTTAGTCACACTTTCTGGTTACAAAAAATTGGTAACTGCCATATCACATGCTGCATGAAAATATATAATGACCAAGGCTGTAAAAATGCTTTGGGTAAGTTAGTTACATGTCGTTACATAGGGTGCTGGATTCAAGGAACTATTGGAAATACTTATACTAGATTTCGGATATTTTTTAAAGTGAATTCCAAAAACAAAAATATATTCTATTTTCAATTAATAGTGTCTTTGAAATGTTTTCCGAGAGCTTTTCTCAGAACTGGATGGACAGAACCGATCGACATTTGGCACACAAATTCGTCCAATGGTGCCATACTACAGTTAAGGTTTGGGTCTTGGAAGGGCACTTTGTTTGGAGGCCATAGGCCTTTGAAAGAAAAATTGGAAACATTTGTCACAGGGATATCTCATAGAAGAAATAAATTTAGAGCGCTAATGACATCATACGTTTTCTTAGCTATACCCATAGTTGTGAATCCCACAATTCAGTATGTATAACAATTCCTAAACACCAATTTCACGTACAAGTTTATTGCTTCGCATGCTTGGCAGTCATGTAAAATGTCGACAATGTTTTTAACACTGATTTGTTGTTATGGGCCCATTGTGGCAATAGCGCCAAAATGAACCAATACATTTTAAGTGTACGGGTTCCCCTCTTTAAAGGTTTGAACCGTTAACCCCCAAAATGTTGTGTGAGATTAACATTACAGCTTTGAAAAAATCTCCCAAGATGTGGCATTAATAATCCTGTGCTCATTATTGAATTTACATGTTCCATGGCATGCACTCGCTATCTCGTGCCTCAGATTTGAAGGATAAATAATGAGTAACGGATAGAGAATACTTTTTAAATGGGGGATTTTATATTATTAATCTGATATGTGACAAAGACTAATGAGTTATGTAATTTATTCAAGATTTTTGTAACAGGTAAAACAAGATTTAGTTCAATCTTTAACATTATGAAATTGAATTGAGTAAAATATCGCCATAAAAACATCTCAGAACTTACCATGGAGTTATTATTGAGACTGTAAACGCCCTCTTTGAGGGCTACATTCCTCAATAAAATAAAAGTGCCCTTTTTAACTTTTATTATCAGTTTCGCTGTTACATTCAATGTCCTTATCTGATTGTCTTCGTCAACACAGTATGTGAACCCATAGTTTTGTTCCTGACCATTACTGATGTACCTCCTCTCCTCCACGTCCTGCAACAATCAGAACCAATCAATTATCGCATGTTCTTCTGTAAACAAACATGGTGTCAACTTCTTCAAACAAACTTCTTGCGTACCTTTGTTATCACGGTGGGATGGGAACGAGTGTTTTTGGGTGTGGTGCGAAATTCAAGATAGCCACCAGCAGCCATTTTGTACCCAAATTAGTGCAATCAGTTTTTTGTACAGAACTTCTGTATGAAAGTTCTGATTTGAATAAATTTTTGTATGAATGTTTAGTAACATGGAATACATCACATATAGTACAGGTTTTTTTCTCTTGCAGAAATTGTGCAAATTAGATGAACTTTGATTTATTCATTGCTACTTGTACACAGATGTCAATGCAGCTCAGGCTAGAAGCTGTATTTATGAACCGATCTTCACGAAACTTCTTGGGTACCTTTGTTATCACCTTGGGACAAGAACGAGTGTTTCTGGGTGCGGTCCAAAATTCAAGATGACTGCCAGTGGCCATTTTGTACCAAAATTAGGTCCAATAAGTTTTTTTGTCACAACTTCTATATGACTCGTATTTATGAACTGATCTTCACAAAACTTCTTGGGTACCTTTGTTATCACACCTTGGGATAGGAACGAGTGTGTTTTAGGGCGCCTTTGTTATCACTGTGCTATGAGAACAAATATTTTGGGGTTCAGTCAGACCCACTCTGGGACTCAAAAGATTTCTTTTCTAGTTTAGCATCTGACTGTCACCCACCTTTACAATACTTTACCTATACATTTGTTACAAGCTACGTATTTATGTACAGACCGTTACAATACTTTATATGTACCTTTGTTATCAGGTCATTATCTAGATGTTTGTCATTGCTGTGTCACATACTATACCAGGGACCAGCCGTGAGGGCGACAAGGGCGATTAAGTCGCCCTTCTAAGCCCAAAGTCGCCTAGAAAAATAGTCGGGGCGATTACAAGTCGCCCTCTAAAAATTGGCCAAAATGAGAAAAGGCTGAACTGAGTGATGCGAGGTTTACATGAAAACAAGTATTTTCAAAAATCGAATGTGCTCGAGTGTGATAAATGGGCATTTTAATTCGTCAAATAAACGCCCATTTATTTGAAATCACACGACAAGCAATTGTCCATTGTCGCTTTTTTTTTGTTGCGTTTCAGTCGGAGCTTCAAGTGTCGAAACGAAAATAGGTGACTTACGCGACTCAACAAAACAACCCAGTTTGAAAGTAGGTTACGTCGCTTAGGATGCCGAAAATGTATACACAACGGACGTATTTTATAACACATTATTTTCATTTCGATTTGCTGACGACTGTTAACTGTTGGGCTGTCTATTCCCAGAAAAACACGAATGGAATTGAAACACATGAAAAAAAGCTTTAGTGATGTCAAGAAAAGCTTTGTACAGGACACAAGAGTGCATGTGGACGATCTTGAAAAAGGGTCCTCCTAAACATCGGAATGACATGAAATGACGCGGAATGACACCGGAATGCCATAAAAATGATGCGGAATGACATTTCTTTTACAAAATACTCGACCCCAGAATGTATTTTGTTTATTAACTAACAAAGTACCTCCCAAGCAACCTTCTTACATCTGGTCCTGTTCACACTTTCAGACTTAGGAAATTATTAGCTTAGTAGACTTTGTTGAAAGGCAACCACAGGAGGGTGATGGGGGATTGGCACGAAGAAGAGGTGAGGGGTCATGAAGGAGAAGGCAGCAGTGGGGGAGTTTCAGTCAATAATTACATTGTGATTTTTTAACCTGGCACAGATGCATCATAGACAACTGGACCTAGATTATTTGTACGTGAATGGAGGACCATAAATTGAAAATATGAAGGGGTGGCGGGGGCGGTACATGAATATTCTTAATTTTCCCCACTTGCCTATGAAGTCTCCCTACATGACTCTGCAGTCTCCCTATTTTTTCTGGAGGGGGACTTGAAGTCTCCCTAAAATTCCCCCCTAGGCTGGTCCCTGTGCTATACATGTACATGTCTTAACAAGTAGAGCTACAGTGTCATTGACACTTTCATTCTTCCATGCCTTTACATGAAAGAGAATGTTTTTTTACACAGTAAATGAGAGCCTGGTAGCATTCTACAATAGCATCTCCTGCAAAGGACAATTTGTTTTTTATTTTTGCCAAGTCACCTTTATATTTTCGTGATGCTTTTTTCATTTCACTTTGGCATCTTTCAGCCATATCTTATGCTAAATTGTTTAGAATTTTTTTTCGAATTGTGGCTGTACAACCTTCAATAATCCCTGGGAGTTTCTTATGTCTCTTCAAATACTTTCTGTGGTTGCGTGAAACATGGGCTGTATCAAGTATATGAACAGGTTGAGTTTTAGTGATATTTTCATCGAACATATCTTCAGTGGCCAGAAAGGCACCACTGCTAGCTAGGGTCAGTAACCAATTTATGAACTTCTATGTCACTCTCATCTTTTAATTGGGGAAGTCCCTCTTTTGCCCAGGTCCTTTCATCTCCTATATTTTTTTCAAAAATGATTGTTTGAAAGCATTTACCCACACGACACTTGTGACGTGTGTTTAAATGCTTTCCTCTGCTACACAACTTATTGTGCACAACTAAGCCAATGATATCATGATCTTCTGTAACATTTTCTGCAATACTGTAAATTACTTGAGTGGCGGGCTGGAAAGGAGTCTTTCCAATCCCAGAATAAATACTATTATTATAGAGTGCATCTGCCTGGACATCAAGAACATTTGGTGTTTCAATTCCATCTGATGTCTGTTTTTCAATTAATTTTGTATGGTGCTGCTTAATATCTTCCCTATTTAATTGCTCGATTTTAGGTAAAACTTTATTTGTTTTTTTCAGTAATCCAGAACTCGAAGGAGCTGGCATGTTAGAACTTAAACAAAGCCGCCTAAATGAGGTTGCTGCTATTGGAGTCTTACTCAGACCAACTGCCAATCCAGTATTCGGTTTTGCTGGTCTACGCCCCCTTTCGCCAGTTTCAACTTCTTCAAACAAATTAAACATTTTTGATTGATCGCGACAGTTTGTGCAAACCATTCGCTCTCTACAGCAAAGACCTCTGGACTGTTCAACAGCCAAATCCCAATACAAAAACACTTCACACAGTGGGGAGGATTTAATCATCATTTTCTATGTTCTTTGAAAGCAGAGATCCACATAACAGTATTCTTTTGAACATGGGCAGATCTGTATGACTGTGACTCACGTTTCCAGACAGCACTTGTCCTATCATGGTAATCTGAATCCTTGGAAGGGAGAAAATTTAACTCTAAGAGTCTGCTATATTCAGAGATTCCAATGAACGGTCATAAGCTATGTTTTGTGTCGTATGCTATAAGATAAAGGGATAGCCCTTTATTTTGTTTAGTGAAAGTGCTTGTGTCACATTCCGACAGCTGAATTCGAAGGAAAAACGTGTGGGCCGGGTGGTATTGTGTATTAAACCATGCTGCACGTCAATGATGCACATCCATTCAACTACTGCTAGCCATGCATGTGTCGAGCTAGTACGTTGGAGGGCCTGAATGCCTCTTGTTTGATTATTGGCATGATCATGTTTAAACTTGCTGTACACAAAAAGACCCTTGTGTTTATGACTTTTGTGTGTTTCTTTGTTAAAATATATTACAAATCAAGTCTAAAATAAAAATACAATCATATTGAAAAAAAAAAACCCATATGAAATACATCAAATACTCGCAAAATGAAAAATGTTTTGACTTTTTCCGGATTGGGATTTGGCCCTCAAATCCGGATCTGGAAAAAACTCACGAATCCGAATCTGGAAACAAGTTTGTCCCCTAACTGTGACTGCAACAAGTGTATGAAGTTAAGTTTAGCCAATCATTGACCAGTCCTGTTTTTATCGGAAAAGTTTAGCCAATCATTGACCAGTCCTGTTTTTATCGGGAAAACAGTATTTGTTGACCTCGGTAAACAAATGCTGTTTTAAATCCTGTGGTTCTGATTGGGAAAGTAGTTGATAATGTATATAATGAGTATAATATAGAAAAAGCATGAATTTGATAATCACCCTTTGAATCACACCAGTGACAGACACCCTCGACTTGTTTGGCGATCTTGCTGCCTCGCCAACTTTCATTGGTTTGGGGTTCAAAAAATTGTTAACAAGTTCTTCATCAAATTTGAAAGATGCTGTCTGGAACACCTAAAACAAAAGAAAAAAATTTAGATGTTAATCAATTTTCTTTTACCATTATATTATGCATCTATACATTTTCTGAAAAAAAAGTTTTACTGATTGACAATATTTGTACGGATCTTGACATGATGATTGTGTTTTTGAAATTTTTTAAATCAAGACAAAGTTTCTAAAAATCTAAAAAAAAAATCAATAGAATTTGGTGTGAAAAAACCTTTATAGAAGGAAGAGTCATATTGTTTGGAGTATATGTATCTTGTTCACCCTTACTCAAGGTAACGGCCTGTGTTATTCACAAAAGTCACCAATCAAATCAAATTTTCTTTTGTTTTAAAAATTGTTTTGAAAACGTAGCATTAGGTGCTCGTTACATTGAGGTCCACATGCTATTTATTGTTTTTTTTCTTTTCAGACGAAAAATGACTTTTTAGTTATTTAAGAATGTATTGAAAGGTGTAATTTTCTATTTTTCGCCCAAGTTGGGTAAAGGATTAACAAAAAATAAAGTGAAACCTTTTCCGGGTAAAAATATTTTTGTGCAGGAAAATCCTTCTGCAAACACAAGAATCCGCACTTCTTTTTGAATCACTGATTTTTAAACATCGATCTGGAAAATGGATAGGAAATGTTACAGTGATTTTTTGTCGGTATAAAGTTTTTTTTAATGATGAAATCGTTATGAGAATTATGTAACCGATGAACTAGTCATTAAAGCTGCGCTGTTACTGATTATTTTAGAACATTGTTAAACTAAAGTACAAACAAATCTCTCTTCCTACCACTCAAAATGTTAACAGATTGCCGGTCAAGGCGTCTTGTCGCATCCAGTTTCAGAGTACATCAGGGCAGCTCTTATTGGATGCTCTTTGTCTCTAATCTATTGTTTAATTACCGATCAGACACAAACAAAATTAGAAACCAGAACAAATTATATAGCGCTAGGCAGTTTCTGGTCGTTACGTTGGGTGGGGTGTGAGAATTTTTGGATGATTTCGGCTAAATTATGTGCACTGCACTCCATTCCTGAACTACAGGAAGGAGGTCGAACCACAATAAACCTTAAAAAAATCAATTTAGTGTAGTGTATGTGATGTCAGTTTATGTTTGCATTATGTTATGTTGACTATTGGACATGTGTGTCATGTGCCCATGTTTGGGGATGAAAGACAATAAAATTATTATAAACAACATCACAGGAAATTTAAAACGAGACATTCAACTATTGTAAACGTAATAGATTTGGTTTATCCCAATGGCTCAGAACAGGTAGATGTTAATAAGCCATAGATACTGTTAACTCGGGCGCGAGAGAATTCATCTAATTGGCTGATTTTGGACGACTGATAACCACAATTCTGAAATGTTATTATGGTTTCCCACATGATAATGGGGAAACCATATTGCTTTCTTATTTGTTTCTTTTTATCTTTTTTTCTACTGCATAATCCAAAGAAATTTTTTCTGAGAGCTTTTCTCAGAACTGGATGGACAGAACCAATCGACATTTGGCACGCAAATTTGTCCAATGGTGCCATACTACAGTTAAGGTTTGTGTCTTGGAAGGGCACTTTGTTTGGAGGCCATAGGCCTTTGAAAGAAAAATTGGAAACATTTGTCACAGGGATATCTCATAGAAGCAATAAGTTTAGAGCGCTAATGACATCATACATTTTCTTAGCTATACCCATAGTTGTGAATCCCACAGTTCAGTATGTATAACAATTCCTAAACACCAATTTCACGTACAAGTTTATTCCTTCGCATGCTTGGCAGTCATATTGATGTTTGAACCGTTAACCCCCAAAATGTTGTGTGAATGCGCAAGTGAGTTGTAGGTTCTGCTTCATGGCAACCATCTTCTTCTCATTGTCTGTTACTACTCCAGTAACTGAACACTGAAACTGTTGTGTTGCTGTAGAGATGGCTTCTTCTGCGACTGAAGTACAGTAGGCTGCTGTCTTCTTGTTGGTGCCGGCGTCAACTGCTGATAGGAAGAATGACTTTCCTTCACACTGAAGACTGGTGGCTATGACTGGTGTGTTGTGGATATCACTCCAACCATCTTGGATAAGTACAACTTCTTTATCTTTCAATTCAGCACTGACTTTTGTTGTTATCTTGTCGTGGACTTGGTCAAGTAGTTGGCCTCCTACCTCTTTACGGTTGGGTGGGTTGTAACCTGGTCGTAGCATCTGGATGGTTTCTTTAAATACAGGATGGTCTGCTATTTTGAAAGGTAGGTTTCAGGCGTAGAATAGCTTGGCAATCTGCTCATCAAGTTGTCGAGACATGGTTTGGTCTGTGCTAAAACTGTATGTGGTCATGCTTGACTGCTTAGGCTTCTTAGCTACAGGCTCTGGTGTACTGGTTGGTGCTGGATCATGTTGCTCAACGAATGTAGGACGTTTCGGACACGGACGTTTCGGACCGGACGTTTCGGACTAGGACGTTTCGGACTAGGACGTTTCGGACAGAAATATTGGACAGGGCGGACGTTTCGGCCAGAATGTATTTGGGTGTACTTTTGAGATTGTTCTCTTGTGGGTGGAAGGGAGGGGGAGGGGGTGGGGTGGGATGTAAATTGTAAAATGAAAATGAACAACATTTGAAAGTTTTATAATTTTTTAAAACTGTCATAAAATTTACCTGATATTATACATAGCACAACAAACATGAACATTTAAAAACAGGTTATAACTAATATTACAATAGCAAAACAATAGCACAATACAATTCTAATGTTACTTGTTGTTTCTGATTTATATAGTTTATAGAAATTACAAAGAACTAGAAAAATAAAATTTTCATGCTGGTGGCTGAACATTTCGCTATAAAAATTTAGTAACAGATTACGGGTTATAATTTAGAATGAAAAGTTTGGGTTTTTTTCACTTTTTCAAGTCTCTTTTAATTTATATATAATATAAATTACAAGGAACTGGAAAAAATAAAATTTCTATGCTTTTAAATGAATATTTAGAATATGAATATTTAGCTATAAAATTTAAGTATAGACTACCGGAAATAATTTGTCATGCTACTGGTTGGGTATACTTTTCCAAGTTCTTTTTAATTTATATAATTTATGAATTCCAACGAAATAGAAAAAATACATTTTTCATCTTATTGATCAAATATTTCTGAGTTTATAAATTTGGTTGACCACCACGCAGATTACAGCTTACACCTCGGAGAAATTCTGGTATGCTTTTACGACCAGACAACCTATCCTCACACAAATTTTGAAGACGGGATTGTAATTCAGTGAATACTTTTTTTGTTCTTTTTTTTGGTCTTATACCACGTTCAAGCTGGAGCAACACACCTTTGACACGTGCACATTCAGATTGTAAACATTCAATCAATTTCCAGATACTTGGGTGACTATGCCCAATAAGTCCTTGAAATTTATTATTCCAACCTTCTGAGATATTATTTGTTCTGGGCAGGTTGGCAATAGTGACATCATGGACATTCCAACTTGAAGGTGGAAATAAAGGAGGCACTCGCCTCAACCTAACAGTCTGAATACCATTCACCTCTCTTGCTGGTCTCTGACGAAGTTGACCATTAACATAAGTATTGTCAAAATATTCAACGAGAGGTTCTGCTTCCTCTGGCATTGTCTCTTTCAAATAATTCATGCCCTCATTAACTTCAGTTACAGGCAGAAATGCCAAAGCGTCTATTTGACCACAAAAAAGCCGAAAATTATTGTCTGACTCATATAAACTTGAAAGACCTAACGACTGAATTTTACGCCACACAGACTGAGAAAGATGATAAAAACAATATTGAATGTTTACATGGTTTCCAAAGACAGAATGAACAGAAAGCTGAACACTTCTTTCGAAATCAATAATAACTGTTGTTGGATCACAGTCAGCTTCTGCCAGTTTACTAAACAGAGTTTCATAACTAGTTTGAGTCTTCCGTTGGAGTAATGCATAAACTAATGGCAAAAACACATTATCTACCCGACCATGAATGACATATAACTGATATAAAATATTTGGAGCTACTGAAAATGTTCCATCCATGCACCAAGTGTCACAGTTTGCAAGCAGCTGCAAATGTTGTTCTGTTGCAAAAATAATCACACGCTCATCAGCATTAGGACCATTGTCACTAAATAAAAATGGAATGGGTTGATCACCTGAAGTCATAGTCCATTCACCAACTATTTCTAACTCGCGGAGTGTTTGTGGATCTTTGGGTCGATGTTGGGCTCTAGCCCTCCTGAGTACTCGTTTGGCAACGTCTGAATCTGGAAGACGAGCTTTCACTTCATCAGATACTGTTAAAAGCATATTTGTGAATATCTGGTTTGGCTTATCATTAGTTGTACTGGCCATATTCTTCATGTTTTGTCTACATTTAGAAACATCTACTTCTGTTTGGTCAGCTAAGTGAGAATGAATCTTTGTTAGAATTGGACATTCATAACAGTCATTAGTCTTTAAGGTAGCTGCACAAGTTACAGGGGAGTCTCGTTTCACACAGCGCCATGTTATAGATTTCTGTTTCTCTGAGATTGACTTAATAGTGTACATGTGTCCCTCAAAACACAATTTTTTTCCACCTCTTTTTGTTGATAATATTTCCATCTTGAGGCAACTAAGAAGCAACAAATTATGAGGAGACAGTGATAACAGAGAATTTATATTAAAAAAAGCAGAATAGTTTTGAAGCCACATAAGTCAGAAAAAATAAAAGGACACTTTGAAATTAAGTGTTGCAACAACAACAAGAATTGATCTAAAAATTATCTGCCATAAAAATTTAGTATGAATCACTGTAAAAACACACTCAACAATGAGGGAAGCTGAGAAACACTCTTGCTATTAATTGTAGCTGTGGTGAAATTGCTATAAAAACACAAAGCCAGAAGATAAGAAGCTTTGAAGTCTAAAAAGCCTGAGAGAAAGAAAGTAAAACAGATGCCTACAATTGTGTTTTTGATAGTAAACTGAATGAATGGAGTATGATACATTGTAGCTTTATTTCAAAATTTTTCATCAGTTTGCATTACCACTATGTTTTACAAAAAGGCTCCCCCCCCCAAAAAAAAATTCCCTAATAAGCAAAACTCTTTTGTAACAAAAAGTTGTGCAAAATTAAATAAATTGAAAACCCACTAACAATATCCATATAAAAATATCCACTAAAAATTATATAAAATATAAAAAAAGTCCGAAACGTCCGGGGTCCGAAACGTCCTAGTCCGAATCGTCCATGTCCGAAACGTCCGGTCCGAAATGTCCTAGTCCGAAACGTCCGTGTCCGAAACGTCCGTCCACCTTGCTCAACATCTGCAAATGGTCTCTTGACAGGTCTAGCTGATGCTGGACATTTCTCTCTGTGGGCCCTCAGTCTGAGTACTTTGGCACTGACTACAGCATTACAGTCTTTACATGTTGCAGTTGTTTTACTGGAATCACCTAAGTTGTAAAAGTTCCAAATGGGATCTTTAGGTTTCATCTTGGTGAACAGTGAATTTTCTTTGAGTGACGTTTTCAATAGCAGTGTAAAACTGAGAATGAAAGTGTTGGTTTTGGACTTCATTATAAAAGAAAAATAAAGAAACCCTACATATAAGAAGCCATGAAGAGTATATCCATGAGGACAATCCATTTCCTGCATTTGGACTAAAATTTGTCTAGACAACCTAGTACATGAAAGAACTTATAAAAGTTTTTATTACCTTAATTATAAATTATCACATTACAATGGATTAAAGCCACTTTTTTATTACCCCTTTTCCTTGTACTGAAGGGGTGTTGTTTTAACAATCAAATCTCTAATTGACCATCTGTCATCCAGGTGTTTAATTAATTGTCATGTACTTACATGTACCTGTGTGATACCTGTAATTTACCTGTAAAAATGACATTTGTGATACATGCACAAATACTATTCCATAAACTTTAAAAATTTTATCCACCTTTTTAATATTTTAAAATATTTAAATAGACCAGTATCAAGTATTGACCACTAAGTTTTCAGCCTTATTAGGATTTACATACAATACAATTTCTTTCATATTTCATATAAATAGCAACTTTAATATAAAAATACCACTGAGATAAATAAAAAAAATGTTTTTTCAAATATTATATGACATTCTTTTACTAAAACTACTTGATTGTCTTTTACAAAATTTCAATTGACCAGTATTGACCAGTATTGACCACTTGAGGGAGTATTGACCGGGGCGGTTAAAACCGGTTAAAACCGCCGGTTAAAACCGGGGGCGGTTTTAACCGCCCAACCTTGAAGTGAGATTAACATTACAGCTTTGAAAAAATCTTCCAAGATGTGGCATTAATCCTGTGCTCATTATTGAATTTGCATGTTCCTTGGCAAGCACTCGCTATCTCATGCCTCAGACTGAAGGATAAATAATAAGGAGAAACGAAGTAACGGATAGAGAATACTTTTTAAATGGGGGATTTTATATTATTAATCTGATATGTGACAAAGACTAATGAGTTATGTAATTATTCAAGATTTTTGTAACAGGTAAAACAAGATTTAGTCCAATCTTTCAACATTATGAAATTGAATTGAGTAAAATATCTCCATAAAGACATCTCAGAACTTACCATGGAGTTACAATTATTGAGCCTGTAAACGCCCTTTTTGAGGGCTACATTCCTCAATAAAATAAAAGTGTCCTTTTTAACTTTTATTATCAGTTTCGCTGTTACGTTCAATGCCCTTATCTGATTGTCTTCGTCAACACAGTATGTTAACCCATAGTTTTGTTCCTCACCGTTACTGATGTACCTCCTCTCCAACACGTCCTGCAACACCTTCACTTTGATATTGGTTCCAGCAGTGGAGACCTTGAAAAGAGAATTCAACCAACATATTATTATTCCAACTAACAGAAATCAAATTGCCAATAAGTATGTTGTTCACAAAATAGTTCGATACTCCGTAAAAGATATATTAGGGTTATTTATTTAGTACAGGTCGAAATTTAGGGCCCCGCAAATCTTAAATATCAGGTGAATCCAGAATCGAACCAGACATAGGATTTCGAATTGAATTTAGGACAAATATGCAATGCATCATCAGAGCTTTTCCCACAACATTCTTTGAGCATCTTTAAATCTTCTGCTAATAGTTTCTGTTTTTTACTTTTTACACAACATCTGTTGAGCATATTAGCAAATGCTAAGTCATCCTGTTGTCGCATTACTTCATCAAATTCAACAACTGAAAAGTGGTCATGCCATAAATTTACAGGATCTGACAAGTTTTGTTTATGCAGACTATACTTTACAGAAAGTCCAACAGGTGGCAATTGGTAAAAGTCACCAACAAGTATAACAGAAATATTTCCAAAGTTACAACTCTCTCTACTCCTTTTTATCTGTTTTAATCGTTCACTTATCCAATAAAACTGCCTTTTATTCACCATTGACACTTCATCAATGATCAATATTTGCACATTTCCTAGTTTTGCCCGCAATGTATTTAGTTTTTCTTCTCCAAGCTGTACATCGTTATCCGTCATTTTGACAGGAAGTGATAGTGCACTGTGATAAGTTCCCCCTTTAATGTTAAAAGCAGCTGTTCCTGTTGGTGCTGTCAAAAGCACAGTTGTGTCATCTGGATTCATGGCAATTGATGCAAATAATCTTGTCGCCTCATAGTATATGCATTTTATCAAATGACTTTTTCCAGTTCCAGCACCTCCAGTAATAAACAAATGGAATGGTTTGGGATTTTTGCCATGTATAACATCCAAGCACCATTTCCTCACTTCATAAAAGACTGATGATTGCTTTTTGTTAATTGAACACAAAAGAGGGTAAACTTCTCTTTTAGAAAAGAAATTCCTACTCAAATCCCTATGTGATGCTTGATTGTTACTATTTGTGAAATCCAAATTAATGTCATCAGGTACTTCATCATCCTGCACAGTAGTTTCAGCTTGGTTTGTACATTCATCTCTTTCCAATTCAGTTTCTGGACAGAGTTTAGCCCATGCATCTTCAGGATCTATAATTTGCATTTGTTGCTGAGCTTCATCAATAATCTCACTGTTTATGTCAAACCTCTGTTTGTTGCTATCTACTAAGGATTTAACAGATTCAACAGGCCCGGCTGGAATTAGCTTAATAAATCCTGTCCAATAAAAGTGTTCATATCTTTCAAATTCTAATGGTTTCAGTTGTGCTTTGGTACGGTGAGACAAAAAGAGTTCCATGATACTTTGAAAATACATTTCAGGAGTTTTAGTTTCTGAAAATCTTGCATACCGGACATCCACTGGGTCTGTTCTGGTTCGTTTTTGAACATATCCCATATTATTTTGAAGTTTATGAATGGTACCACTTTTATTTTGTTGTTCATCGTTGTTTCTCATACTCTTTGGAACTTGAGACTTGGCCAATATCCAGTATTCAGAACAAAACTCTGCTAAACACATTGTTTCAAAATCTTGCTGAGCCAGTCTTGAATGGTATTTTTCATTAATACTTGACATCCAAATATTTTCATCATTTTCATTGCTTAATAATGAAAGTGGTTTTCTCAGTCTAACTGGATTTTCTCCAATTGGAATGAATTGAACTTTCCGGGAACGTTCTTTCAAGCGTAAATTGCAAACCCTGTATACACTTTCTTGTGCAGATATTTCCCTGTAATTAAGGTATGCAGTGCCAAGTTTTTTCATTGTTTTTTGTGCATCAAGGTTAGCTTCTTCAGCCTCAAGTTTAGTTTGCCTAAGTAATAGACCCATCTCTCGTTCTGCCTTTGATATGTAGGATATCACATACACAATACATGCAAATGCATCTAAAACATATTGAATATCCATGTTTGCATTCCAGCATTTTAGCAGTGTTTCATTGTACTGATTCGTCCATATCTCATTCAATTCTCTTTTCAAAAATATATTGTTCCTTTGTGACACAACACTCAAAGCTTCTTCAAACACAGACTCTGAAATTTCAGCTTCATCAAACAGTTGCTCACATGTCAAATTCTCTGATCCACTGTCAAGAACAATCTGCCAGACCTTTTTAATTGTTTTCTTGGCTTCATCTACCAAATTATCATCATGCCCATCATCAGTGACTGATCTTGAGATGAAAGTTCTGTCTGAAGGAGGTCTTGGAAAATTAAATCTACATTTTACTCCATGTTTCTTACTACAAGATTTGGAATGATTTTTTGAACATTTGTAACAATCTCAAAAAGTTCTGAGTCTTCAGCTCTATCTGGAACTTTACAGGTGACATACTTGTCGACAAAATCAGTAATTTTATAATCATCATCAATATCAAACTTTGGTGCATTGTCAATCCAAAACAAACAGTGAACATGTGGTGAGCCTCTTTTCTGGAATTCTACCCAATAGAAATAATCTTTCACTTTACCTATAGGTGCTACATGTGATAAAATAACATCTTTTAAGAATATATGGAACCTGTGATCAAACTTTCTAGCTGCCGTGACAGGGTTACTCCGCAAAATGTCACATTTTTCATTCCAGTTCAGATCATCAAATTTTCGCATGTCATTTTGCTGAACAAGTATGGCGTTAATGATTTCTTCCCATCTCATATCAGCTGATGAAAAGGAGCAAAACCATGTAGGTATACCAAGCTGACGTATCATTGCAAACAAATCTTTCTGAGCAGCTTGCCAGTACGGAGGTGTTCCTCTTAATGGAGTAAGAAATTTGTATATCTTGTCTGATCTGAAAAGTTCCTGTAGTGTTGTACCATCTTTCAACATCTCTGCCGATTTGTTGTAATCCGTTTGATCTTTCTTCAAACTCATCATTTAACTGATCTGCACTTGCATGGTTCACATCAATGTCCCCATGAACATTCACAGTGGTATCGAGAAAGGAATCAGCATTTTCATAGTTATTCAAGTCTGGATTTTCTTCAGGAATGGGATTCAACCAACTTCTATTGATAGAAACGTCTTTATACCAGTGATTATGTATGAGATAATCAAGTGCATTCTCCAAATGTTTTTGGTCGATAATTTCATCTTTATAATAACCTTTATAAGAGAGTTTGCGTTTTAATTTAACCCGAATAAGCATATCATTTCCATCTGATCTGGGTAATATATTTGTTGTTTCCTCAATATCTGAAGGTACACACACAACTGGCCCATTTACACCTTTTTGACGTCCTTTTGGTAAAGCAAGAAGTTTCATGAATGGAATATGCAATGCAATTAAATGCTGTTCCAGGTGGTTGAGAGATTGTAAACATTGTGGCAAGGGCTCTAAGCTCATGGTATTTGCAGCAGATTCAGCTGGAAGACACCCAGTCATTATCTTTCTATGACATGTGTGACAAATCCAAAGTTTTGTTCTAGGTGAATTAACTAAAGAACATTCATCATCACAAGAGCAGCTACATGTATGAAGATACTGTTTTGAAATACATTTATCAGCTATCTGCAAAATATTTTCACCTTTTTGCTTATAATTATCTTCATTGCAAATCAACACCTGATTTTCAAATAGAAGTTTATGACAGCAACAACAAACATACTCAGGACCATTTCTAATCTCTTTCTTGAATCTTGTAATCATTTCCTTCAAAGTATTGTTCATTTCAAATTCACTAACATTATCCAATAACTCTATCTGCCTTGTGGTTTTCTTTGTCAGATATTTTTGCTTGCCAGCTGCAATCTTTTGCACTCTATACTTTTCGTTTGTCATGTATTTTTGTTTACTAGTAACTTTCATCTGTTTCTTATAGTTTTCATCTGATTGGTTCCTCAATTTACCAGCTTTTATCAGTTTTTCTCTGTATTCATCATTTGTCTTGTATTTCTTTTTAATGGAGGTTATAAGTTGTAACCTGTATGCTTCATTTGTTCTATATTTTGCTTTAATGCTTTTCAGCAACTGTAAGTTGAATGCAACATTTGTTTTGTATTTTCTCTTGCTGAAGTTCATCATGTGTTCCCTGTATGCTTCATTTGTCCTGTATTTGATTTTACCAGATCTTATCAATTCTCTCCTATAATCATCATTTGTTTTGTATTTATCTTTACCAGATCTTATCAATTCTCTCCTATAATCATCATTTGTTTTGTATTTATCTTTACCAGACCTTATCATTTCTCTCCTATAATCATCATTTGTTTTGTATTTATCTTTACCAGACCTTATCAATTCTCTCCTATAATCATCATTTGTTTTGTATTTATCTTTACCAGACCTTATCAATTCTCTCCTATAATCATCATTTGTTTTGTATTTATCTTTACCAGACCTTATCAATTCTCTCCTATAATCACCATTTGTTTTGTATTTATCTTTACCAGATCTTATCAGTTCTCTCCAAAAATCATCATTTGTTTTGTATTTATCTTTACCAGATCTTATCAATTCTCTCCTATAATCATCATTTGTTTTGTATTTATCTTTACCAGATCTTAGCAATTCTCTCCTATAATCATCATTTGTTTTGTATTTATCTTTACCAGATCTTATCAATTCTCGCCTATAATCATCATTTGTTTTGTATTTATCTTTACCAGACCTTATCAATTTTCTCCTAAAATCATCATTTGTTTTGTATTTATCTTTACCAGATCTTATCAATTCTCTCCTATAATCATCATTTGTTTTGTATTTATCTTTACCAGACCTTATCAATTTTCTCCTATAATCATCATTTGTTTTGTATTTATCTTTACCAGATCTTATCAATTCTCTCCTATAATCATCATTTGTTTTGTATTTATCTTTACCAGACCTTATCAATTTTCTCTTATAATCATCATTTGTTTTGTATTTATCTTTACCAGATCTTATCAATTCTCTCCTATAATCATCATTTGTTTTGTATTTATCTTTACCAGATCTTATCAATTTTCTCCTAAAATCATCATTTGTTTTGTATTTATCTTTACCAGATCTTATCAATTTTCTCCTAAAATCATCATTTGTTTTGTATTTATCTTTACTATAGCTTCTCAAGTTTCCTCTATACAATTTATTTATTCGGTATTTCTCTTTGCCTGATTCAACCAATTCTTTCCTATATATATCATCAGATCTATATTTCATCTTTCTGTTTTCTAGTAATTCAGGGTTCATACACCAAGGGGAAAGTGAAATTCAAGGAGTATTCAAGGAGTTTTCAAGGAAGATTTTGCAAAATTCAAGGAGGGGTCAGGCCATCGCTGTTACAATACATAGAATCAATATGCTTTAAAAGTACGAACTGGTTAGCCTAAAATTGACAATTTGAAGAAAAGAAATCTATTTTCCATTCTTACCTCTATTTACATTAATTCTTCCAGCTGTTTATGCAGGTAAAATAATCCAAAATCATTTTAAATGTCTATACAAGTCATATTTACACATTCAACATGGAAAAAGTGTTTTTTATATATGCATGTTAATTAGTTATTCTTCATTTCATTCAGTTTCTCCTCTAGTTTCTCAGAAGTCTGCTTCAGTAATTCTTGTTTTTCCTTTGATGTTTTTCTAAAACTGTTTGATTTCACAATGAATTCAAGTTTCATGTTTTTTTCAGCTTGTTCAGCGTACCTGTCAGCTGATTTTATCAAACTATCTATGTCTAATTCTAGTCTCCTTTTCTTTTTCTTAATTTCATCTATTTCATCAATCAAACCTTTTCTCTTCAAAGATGTAGCATCATTTGCTTTTCTTTTCTTTCATCATCAAGAAAATTTTGATACCGGTGCCTCGCATTACGTGTACACTCCATATAAAAAAATTATCCCAATGTTGACTGAGTGTGTTATGTATGATTATATAACAGCAGGTATTTACTCACTAATCAGTGCTGATTGGGAAAACACCTTGCAATTTACATAATAAGTTCTCTTCACTAAATCCTTTTTCTGTGCCTGAAATATTTTTGGGGGGGAATTTTCTGTATCAAAAAAATCCTTTAAATGTGAAAATCGGTCCAATAATTCACGTTTTGTATTCGAATAGATCTTGAAAAAAAATGCGAATTTTGACGATCCCGTGAAGCAGTGTGGCACTTCCATTTATTGGATTTACTTGACATAAAATAGTTTGAACTTGCTTAATCGAGGTCATTGTTGTTGAAAAAAACATTCTGATTCTCAACCGAAATGGACGGGTACAGATAACTACATATTTTTCTTTTTGAACATACTGGCAATTTATCTGCTTTTCGCCTGGGATATAACATCATAATCCACCCAAATGTTAAATTAAAACACATTTTTTATTCTATCTGACAGCCGCTATTTAACCCCAGGAACGGGGGAGGTTATCTTCAAAACACGGATCAGATCCAATAAGGGTAAAACCGGTCCGTACTTCTCTTATCTTTTTCCCGGAGCTACTTTAAAACACGGTATCAAAATTCAACTCAGGACCATTCCGATCGATGAAATGTGTCCCCACGGGAACAAAATTACTTGACTTTATGGTCATGAGAACACCGTCGTGACATCTTATTCAACCCGGGGAATCGGTCATATCACTGGTGACTGATATAGGTGATAAAACGAGTTTTCCGTGAAGAGATGACAGTAAATTAACGGTTTCCATGAATTTCATTGTGTTAGTGGCCATATTCAAAATGTCCCTTCTCCTTTTGAGCGCATAGAAAACAGAAATATTCATTATTTTAATAAAAATTTCACGCCCAAAAGTGCATCAAATGTGCTTTGCCAGCAAAAAATATGTAGATTCTTTTTAAATGTCAAGTTTGGCTTAGGCTTTGGGGATTAACAAAGGATTTAATTTAACACGTCACTGAACAGAAGTAACTGACTGAGCTTAATTGTATACTGGTATGTCATATCTTCAACACCTTTTCCAAGGCTAATTTACTTATCTGTCAAAGGGCCGAAGCATTTGACGCATCTATGGAAAAGAAACCCATGCTGGCTGGGGAGAATTATTATTACCAAAACACCAACATGCAGACGACAGCGACTGGCTAAAATGTTATCAGTCTACCCAGTTTCCAGCCACGAAAATAAACATACTATTTCCAAGAAAAAACATACCAAATGCTAGGAAGATAAACCCGGTGATCCATTAGTCTCCATCGGCCTACAGGACCAGGTGGCGCTTGCAAGATAAATTCTTTAATAACAACTAAAAATTTGAAATTTTTTGTCTCAAAAAAGAGCTTGGAACCCCTCAATGGAACGACTCAATATCCACTAGCTCATTCCAATGAAGGGTCATAAGCTATGTTTTTGAAACAAAAACTTAAACATAATAAAATTTGAATGCAGATTTTTGTATAGCCTGAGTGCTGGCCAAATTCGGCCATTGGCGTTGGATGTAGGACTATAGTTAATTTCCATATTTTGTCTCAGTCACATAGTTTATGGCCCCTCATTGGAATGTTCCCTCTCCCCCATCAATGAGGGCCACAAGCTGGATAAAAAAGGAAAATATATAAAATTTTAAGGGAGAATTTTTCCAGGCGCAGCAGATCAGATTTAAAAGTGGACTGACGGGAGGCGTGAATACGCCAGGGTTACAGGGGGGGGGGGGGGGGGGCGGGCAGAGAGAGAGAGAGAGTGTGTGTGTGTGTTATGGACGTGGGAAGCAAATGAGGGCAAAATCTACGTTTAAGGGGCAAATGCCTACCCCCGGCCCCCAGTGACGCCACCAATTTTTCATGCCTTTTTTCAGATATTGGAAGTTGACAAGAAAATCCCATTGTGGGTGTCTTAGTATCAATCCGCTTCCTATAATGCACTATAAATTTGTTTACCATAGGCCATGATTCGTCCGTCCCTTGCTTCTAAAATTTCATGATTCCAAAGACTGAACTTAATTTGAAAAATCCACCCGAGTTGTTACGAAAATGACCGGAAGGAGAAGATGGATTTATTTATTAATTCTGTTCCATTCTCAATTTAGTTCGTCAAAAATAATTACTGAGGTAAATGGGGATCAGCTTATCTGCAATGATATTAAATCATATGCCAGGATCGTAATGATCCCGAGTCTGAAAAACAGGGGCCGCACTTCGTAAAGACAGGATTATCACCGAAACTGTCACAGTATTGTTCTAAAAAACATAACAAAGCACAGAATACATTTTATTTTAAAATACTTCCTCTATTTGGTAATTTTATTTAAAAATGTCTCGACGAACTGTTTCGAGAATGAAGGTGGACAAGATCATGTTCGATGGCGACAAACTTACCTTTAATTATACAGGGGGGTTATCCAAATGACATATCGGCAAAACATTTTATTTTAATACGGAAACAAGTTCAGTATCTCGAAAATACTGGGCGAATTGTTTAAAATCGGACATTATTCTGGGGTACAATGTTGGAAAAGACAGATATGGTATTTTTATGTCATTATTTTATGAAATGCAGGTTTAAGAAATTCGCTGACTGAAGACTAATATTGCAAATCAGGTTCAGACTCTGGAAGAAATTTCTCATCGAGCATTAATTGATTATGTAATGCTTCTCTCCTAACCGCACTTGGGTACCCCACTTTTCTATACAAAAAGTGGGGTACGCGAAGTGCGGTTTTATATGGAGTGTACACGTAATGCGACCCTGCTGCAGACAGCAAAAGCTTTTTGGTGATAATAACATTGTCAATACCGCCAATGCTATTCAAGTGGTCCTTTATAACTCTCTGAGCAACCAGTGACTCCTTCTTCAAATTTTCAACTTCTAATTGCCGATTTATTGAAAAACCCCTTTCTACGTTGGCTTGCCCATGAGACAATACCAACAGTCTCTGTATCACACTACACAAATTTGCATATTTTGATTCCTTGGCTAGATGAAAATACAGTAATTCATCAATTCTATCCTTTTCACAATCAAAGTTTTTAAATCGTTCATCAAGCAAACTCAGATCAAGAAAATCAGAGAATTGTCTAAGTATATCATCACAATCAGAGGTAGAGGTAATACAGCAGTCACACAGCTGATCTAAAATTTTCTTCATGCAAGAAATGCATTTGTCCTTTTTGAGGAAGTTACAAGGGTTTAAACAAATCAAATTCTGTACTAACAAATATTTGATAGGAGATTTTTCCAAAATTTTTGCAACACTTTTGGTGAGAAAATTCCTGCAATCCATCCTGAACTCCATCACTTGCTTGTCACTGATCTGCTTATTTTTTTTTTAAGTTCTGCCAACATCTTCTCTGTGCAATACCCAATATCAATTTTTGAATAATCTTTAAGATTTGATTTATCCAAGATGTCAATGTTTATTATCTTCTTCACTGAAGTTGCATCTCTGATAATGTCATGCTTAATAAATCTTGATAGCAAATCCCTTAATAATTTTTCAAGATCGTCACACAAGAAAGGGACCATTGGCGCCTCACTCTGATATCTGGTAAGAAAAGGAGTTACTTGCTTAGCAACAGATTTATAAAATTGGGCTTTTGCCAGAAATAAATGGTCACCAACTGCACTTTTAACTACATCAAATGACTTTGTCTTGGGATCAGGAAGCTTTTCAGTTTTAATGGCCGTCACATAAAGTTTAATACAAGGCCAAATCTTTATTGCTCTTTCTATGACTGGCAAGTTCTCCACCCAGCGGTGACTGCAAAATTTCATTGGAAATATTGAGCTATTGGTGACAGTTTGCAAATCTTCACGCCGAGCAGGAGTGTTTTTGAATAGGTAGTACAAACTTGACAAGATGTTATCAATGCTCCAACCTGAAGCTGTGGCTCCATTCGAAAATGCACCATGTATTATGTGAAGGCCACAGCTACCAATATTTAATAACTTGCAGTTATAGTCTCTGCTCAAATCGGCCTCCATATTTCTGTAAAATTTCCAGTTTACATTTGGTCCATCCATTGATATTTGTATCAATTTTTGAAGATTTAAACCAGTCAAACATGATGTAACTTTTTCTTGAAGATCATCTGCTGTTGCATGTCCCATAAACTCTGACCCAAGAAAATTTGATATCACACCATCGCCTTTCCAGTAACAAACATAAACATCTAACTGTTTCTCTTGCATCTTTTTGTTCATGCTCTCATCAAATAATAAAACAAAAACTGCTTCCTTACTCACAGCCTCTTTCAACAAATCTGAAAAATGGGGTGCAATTCCGAAACAGGTCAGATATTTACTTTTTGATTCTCCACAGGAAAATGTTTTGGCCACTTCACTGTCTGGAAACATTTTTTAAAATAGTTTATTCGACTTTTCTGATGATTTGTCTGAATAATTATCTTCTGCCATTTTAAGGCACCACAATATCTCTGCAGTCAGCGTTTCATTTTTTGCAACTGCCACGGAAATAGATGACTGGGTTTTGGAAGCGGGTGCCGGTGATGTCGACATTGTTACTGAAGATGCCTTACTCTCGGTCGCTGATACTGGTGTTTTCAAAACACTTTTACTTCCCAATGCTATTTGCGATTGAAAACTGAAATGACCAGTAAGTGTTGAAGTCCCACTCAAGCGTGCTCCAGCGGAACGGTGTTTTTTTTGATTTGGTGTGGCTGACCAATGCAGACTCCCCCATGTTTGAAATATCAACTGGACGGCAACAAAGCTTGCAGTATGCTTTGTATTTATCTGTACTGTGACGTTGAATCCATCCTTTGTACTTATCATTGTTCACCCATTCGAGATTAAAAATACATTTTCCTCCAGGCATTGTTATTTGTTGAATCGACCTAAATTTCACACAACACTGACCACTTTTAACTGAAAACACCACATGTAAAATAGCCTCATTCTCGCAAATACATTCGGTCCTCCTCGGTCGATTCCGTGCAAGATCGTCATGACAGAGGAACAAGAAAAGTTTTGTGCAGGCACCACTAAGCACACGCGACTTTCTTTTACTTCTAATCGCAAGATGTTCCGATTTTAAAAATTCTTTTGATTAATTCTTATTATTCTGTGAGCTTTTAATGAATAATTTAACCAGAATGAACTTGTAACGAAAAAATTCAAGGAGTTTTCCAGGAGTTTGGGGAGAAAATTCAAATTTCAAGGAGTTTCAAGGGCCCTGGAAAGTTTATTTTCAAATTCAAGGAGTTTCCAGGAATTCCAGGAGGCGTACAAACCCTGTAATTGTTCCCGGTATGTTCTATCTGCCTTGTATTTTTTTATACCTGTCTCAATTATTCTTTTTCTGTATTTTTCATCGTTTTTGTACTTTTGGTTTCAAGCATCTTTTACTCGTTGTCTATAACTTTCATTCATCTGATAGCATGATAATTTTGATGCCAATGCAACATTTACTTCTGGTTCAACTGTTGGCGGTGTTGACTGTTCAAATTTGTTGAATGCTCCAGAGGCTGAATTTTTGGACAACATCCTTACAAGACATTTTTTCTTTCTGTCATTTTCCTTTCGCTTCAAGTAACCTTGACGTTTTCTTTTTTTGGATGTATTAATTTTTGACAGAAACCCATCATCAATCTGAATCTTTTGTGCATCTATATTCAATTCTTTTTTTGAAATTTCTTGTTCATTCCTGATAGTACCAATGCTTTCTGAAGTTCCATTACTAGCCAGATCTCGCGCATAATTTTCTACCTCATTTGATAATATAATTAAAGGCACTATACCAACTACAAAGTTGTAATGATTGTTATTACTATGTCTTAGATATATCAAACACTTGTTGGGCTCCCGGGTTTTATCTATTTGTTTTGCTGAGTGTTTAAGCCATGAACTATCATCGCTAAGTGTGTAAATGTCAGTATTCAAATAATCAGCTGTTGCTATTATCTCCAGCTCAGTTGCCCAGGTACCATTCTTTGACATTGATGATTTCTTCAAGTAATCAGGAATATTTCTATAGCCAGACCTTAAAAATGACTGGAAATGATGTGGTTTATTCTCAATATGACAGACTACCTTTCCTCGAATTATGTTGTGAAACTGTTCAGAACCTGACAAAGCATAGGATATAGCCCTGAAGAAACAATTTCCATCAGCGTAAATTGATACTGTGGATAAGCAAAAATGAAGGGTTTCAAAGCTTTTCAAATGTAAATAATTTATGATCGGAATTCCTATCTTGTGACAGAGCTGTCTTTATAAATTTTCATCCAAAGGTTCAAACCCAACATGTTTTGGCGGTATTTCATGCACAATATGCAGGGGGCGCGGTGGCTCAGTTGGTAGAGGTGCAGGCTGCAAGCCGAGAGGTCCTCGGTTCGAATCTGTGTCCTTGGGCAAGACACTTCACCCCAATTGCCTACTTGGGGGCACGATAACGCTGTGTACTGAGGCGTACTGCACGTCGATGGTGTGCATGTCTTCAACCACTCTAACCCTGCCTGTGCAGAGTTCAGAGTTACGATGTTGGAGAGCTGACAGCTGCTCGTCGTTGCTCGGTGGTTCTCTCTGGGTACTCCGGCTTCCTCCACCCGTAAAACTGTCACGGTCATGATTAGCCATTGTGCATAAATATGTGACCTTAAACACCAATAAATAAATAAATAATAAATGCACAATATGCAGATCTGATACATCTTCATTTGGTTTAGTAACTGGGATTTCTGGTATATTTTCATCAACTGTAATATTTAAACCTGTCACCTCACAAGCAGTTATTTGTTTACGTCCTAGAGATTTCAAAAGATCATAACAATATGAGTGTACCTCATTTAATGAATTGATTTCAACCATTACACTTGTTCCATCAGGATCTTTACAGCCATTTATATCATGAGCATGTGAATCAAATACAAAATATGTGCGTTTGTTTTTTGCAATTAGAAATGTGTAGTCAGCAAATGTTATAAAACAAGCAACTGCAGAATCAAATGCTATATTTAGGGCTTCAAGTAGCGAGTGAGAATCAAACATATTCAACTGTTCATCAGTCGCATTGAGTGCAACAGTAATGCTATCTTGAAAATGATACATAAAACTTATTCCAAAAGCATCAAATTTTTCAGGTAATTCATGCACGCTAATGTAATTATATTCCTTAGAGCTATTATTGTAAAGAGTGCTATAAAGTGAGTCCCCTTCAATTAGGATTATATCAAGATCATTACTGTCCCACTATGTAACAGACTTAACTTTACTGTATGTTATTGCCATAAAACTCATAGCTGTACACTGATTACCAACATTTTGTGCTTCAAAGATATTGATATCACCTTGATGAAAATGGCCTTGTACAGAACGTCTGTAATTACATGTAGTTTCATTCAACAGTTCATCAGTATTTTGTATGTATATAGGTTTATAGTTTGAAAGTTCATTTGCATCTTTTGATTCAGGTTTATTTAGCCTACCTGCATCACACGGCGGTGAGGGTACACTCGGCGATGTACTAATGCACGGCGGCAAGACAGCCCTTGGCGGGGAGTTAATCTTATGAACTAGGAGACTTCCCTGAGGAGATGCCAATCTGAGGGCATTTTGAACTGCATCAGATGATGCACTTGCGTACGCTCTGTGTGCTCTGACCACTTCCATCTGCACTTTCTTCCTCTTCTTCGACTTTCTTTTAGCCATTTTTAGTCTGAAAAATATTGATAAAGTAGCTCCAAAATGCTACTCACATTCTTTAAGTATCAAATTTGATTACAGACGATAGTTTCCAATTCTTTAAACCAATTTAGATTTCATTATGCCCCAAAAATAATGTATTTCTTTCACTGGTTTTGTCTCTTTCTTTTTTGACTAGCAACAAGTAACGAGAAATCCCAGGCCTAACTAAGAAGTCCAAACATAAACCCAGCAGGGACTATCCTTGAATCTGATCCCTCTCTCACTTCCCCAAGATGCTGTATACCAATTAACAAAAGATTCTGAATGGTGAATCTGAAGGAATTTTAGAGTCCAAATTGTAACCCAGGGACCTGATTGGACCAAACTTGAATTTGAACACCCCCACCTCCCCAACCCTCACCACAGAGATGTTCATTGTGGCATGCAAAATTTGAAAGGGTTCTTACTGGTGAAACAGAAGATTTAAAAAAGAAATACAGTCATATTTCACCAAGATAAAATTCTCCCATAAGGAGCTCAAATACTAACAACCTTGACCCAGGAACTCTATATCAACAAACTTGAGTCTGATCCCCTCTCCCACCCCGACCCCCAGAGATGTGTAGACCAAATATGAAAGGATTTTCAAGTATCAGAATCAAGATTCTGGTGGATCTGAAGAAGGTTATTTTTAAGAAACTGTCAAATTTTCGCACTAAATATTAATCGAGGGACAACAACAGAACAAACTTGAATTTAATTCCTCTAGCGATGTTGAATACTAAAATTATTCCTACTGGTCAAAGATTTTTGAAACAAATTTCCAAAGGAAGCTCCATACCAAATATCAAGCCATTGTACCCACCGGTTCAGATTTTTAACTCAACTTTGGCGAAGCCAAATTTATCCATCTGTCCGTCTGTCCGTATGTCAACAATTGGATACGGCTCGGACTAGAGGCCGTATTTATGAACCGATCTTTACGAAACTTCTTGGGTACCTTTGTTATGACCGTGGGACGAGAACGAGTGTTTTGGGGTGCGGTCCAAAATTCAAGATGGCTGCCAGCTGCCATTTTGTACCGATGATGCAGAAATCTGTTTTTTGTACAGAACTTCCATATGAAAGCTCTGATTTGAATAATTTTTTGTATGAATGTTTTGTACCATGGGATACATCACATATAATACAGGTTTTTTTCTCGTGCGTAAATTGTGTAAATTAGACTAATTTTGATGTTTTTTGGTGTAACTTTCAGCACTGTAAGTGCAAATGCCAATACGGCTCGGGCTAGAGGCCGTATTTATGAACCGATCTTTACGAAACTTCTTGGGTACCTTTGGTATCACCGTGGGACGAGAACGAGTGTTTTGGGGTCCGGTCCGAAATTCAAGATGGCCGATGGCAGCCATTTTGTACAAAATTAGGTGCAATCAGATTTTTGCACAGAACTTCCATATGAAAGCGCTGATTTGAATAATTTTTTGTGTGAATGTTTAGTACCATGAGATACATCACATATAATACGGGTTTTTTTCTCGTGCAGAAATTATGCAAATTAGATGAACTTTGATTTTTTCAGTGCGACTTACACACAGTAAGTACACATGTCAATACGGCTCAGACTAGAGTCTGTATTTATGAACTGATCTTCACGAAATGTCTTGGGTACCTTTGTTATCACCTTGGGACGAGAACGAGTGTTTCTGGGTGCGGTCTAAAATTCAAGATGGCTGCCAGTGGCCATTTTGTACCGAAATTAGGTCTAATCAGTTTTTTGTACACAACTTCTATACAGCTCAGACTAGAGGCCATATTTATGAACCAATCTTTACGAAACTTCTTGGGTACCTTTGCTATCACCGTGGGATGAGAGCGAGTGTTTTTGGGTGTGGTCCGAAATTCAGGATGACCACCAGCAGCCATTTTGTACCAAAATTAGTGCAATCAGTCTTTTGTGCAGAACTTCTGTATGAAAGTTCTGATTTGAATAAATTTTTGTATGAATGTTTAGTAACATGGAATACATCACATATTGTAAGGGTTTTTTTTTCATGCAGAAATTATGCAAATTAGATGAACTTTGATTTATTCAGTGCTACTTACACAATGTAAGCACACATGTCAATAAGGCTCAGGGTAGAGGCTGTATTTATGAACCGATCTTCACAAAACTTCTTGGGTACCTTTGTTATCACCTTGGGATGAGGATGAGTGTTTCTGGGTATGGTCCAAAATTCAAGATGGCTGCCAGTGGCCATTTTGTACCGAAATTAGGTCCAATCAGTTTTTTTGTCACAACTTCTATATGACTCGTATTTATGAACTGATCTTCACAAAACTTCTTGGGTACTTTTGTTTTCACCTTGGGACAGGAATGAGTGTGTTTTGGGGTGCCTTTGTTATCACTGTGCTATGAGAACAAATATTTTGGGGTTCAGTCAGACCCACTCTGGGACTCAAAAGATTTCTTTTCTAGTTTAACATCTGACTGTCGCCCACCTTTACAATACTTTGCCTATACATTTGTTACAGGCAACGGTCAGTATTTATGTACAGACCGTTACAATACTTTATATGTACCTTTGTTATCAGGTCATTACCTAGATGTTTGTCATTGATGTGTCACATACTATACATGTACATGTCTTTGTCTTGACAAGTTGAGCTACAGTGTCATTGACACTTTCCTTTAAAAACAAATTTGGAATATTTCCCATCATCCCCTCGCTACGGAGCTGGGCACGTTTGAGTTGGAACAAAATTGCAATGCCCCTTCAGGACCATCACTCACACAAACTCTCACTTGAATTGCTCACTGTTTTTTTCTAGAAGTCCAAAACACTGTGTTGATGGACAAATGTATGAAGAACCCGTCCTTTAAATTCTATCTATATAATTTGGCCAGGTTTCCTTGATGCTTGTAATATAGCTTAGAGCTGACCTCCAAATCAAACAATGCAACAGATATATAACTTTTTAAAAACCCACCGAGTTCGCCACAGAAAAGCAATCGTAGTCAACAGTGTCGTATATGACACTGTCGACAGTGATTGCTCTTTGGTGAATTTTTATATTTGATCATGCACTTAAAGCTTGAGATCAATTATATTCATGTTTGTGGCATTTCTCAGTAAACACCCTGAGTAATTTAAGGTTCAAATAAGCCTTTTGGCTTGACACTAGAAAACTAAGAAGCCTTCGAGTCAGTCGAGTAAACTTACGTCAAAAGGTCGTGGGAGCCAATGATAATGGTGAAGATCTATAACAAGAGGTTGTAAACTAGCACTTTAAGACGGGGATTTAAAAACTAAAACAGATGCCAAGAAGGAAATACCAGTGCTTTTTTCTTCTATCACGCAGGCCACATCCATATTTTGCCCTTGTGCCCAAATTGCACTGAACGGTCTGTGGAGAACGATTAGATAAGCTCTGCTTGACTACATCAGGGTGAGCTAAAAAATTTGAAAAGGTTTAAAGGGATAATAAATCGTTAATCAGAAAAATATTGACTTTCAGATTTTGCTTGCATGTTAAAAACCAAGTTAAAACAAGAAACCCCACAGGGCCTGAAGCGCTCATCTTGAACAGAACACAATATAAACAGAGACCAACAATGAGTACATTAAGCAAGCCATATCCATAGGTTACACTGTCAATCCTTGAGTCCCGCATGAGTGACAAAAATAATCCAGACATCATGCCTTTTTCTTCAATTGATCATAAAGTAAAATGTAGAGCTCCCCTATGAAGCCCCTTGGTACAACCTATATGGATTAATCTTAGTTACACACCTCTAGAGGGTACTGAATACAAAATTTTTTAATTCTTCAGCCAAATGACCTATTCTGGCTCCCATACGGAGCCAAAATATTAACCCAGCTTCTCAATAGGTTCTCATTTGAACACAGTTGAATCTGACTTCCCCAGAGATGCTGTGCACCAAATATGAAAGCATTCTGACTGTTGAATATGAAGAAGAGAAATTTTAAAGAAAATTTCTTCATATTGCACTAAGTTAAAGTTTGGGCTACCACAGAGAGCCCAAATATTAACCTATTGATCCGATTTGAACAAACTTGCATCTGCCCCCCCCCCCCTCCCCTCTCCCCTAGGGATGTTGTATACCAAATATGAAAGTATTCTGACTAGTGGATCTGAAGAAAATTTTTGAAGAAATTCCCTCATATTGTACTAAGTTAAATTTCAGTTCTCCATATGGAGCCCAATTATTAACCCAGACACTCGAATTGAACAAACTGGAATCTGACCCCCCCCCCCCCCCCCTAAAGATGTTGTATACCAAATAGGAAAGCATTCCAACTGGTGGGTCTGAAGAAGATTTTTTTAAATAAAGTTCCTTATATTGCACTAAGTAAAAATATGGGCTACGAAAGCGAGTCCAAATATATACCTAGGGATCTGATTTGAACAAATTTGAATCTGACCCACTAGAGATGTTGAATACCAAATTATGAAAGCATTCTGACTGGTGGATCTGAAGAAGATTTTTTTTAAATTATCCCCCATACTGAACAAAGTTAAAATTTGGGCTTCTGTAGGAAGCCCAAATACTAACCTAGGGACTTGGTTTGTACAATCTTGAATCTGATCCTCATAACAATGATGTATACCAAATATTAAAAGATTCTGACTGGTGTTTCTGCAGAAGAAGACTTTTTAAGAATATACCCCATATTACCCTATGTTAAAAATTTGGGCTCCTATAGTGAGCCCAAATATGAACTAATGAGCTTTATTTCAACAAACTTGTATCTGACCCCCCTCCCCCCCCCCCCCCCCCCCCATCACTATGAATGTTGAATACCAAATATCAAAAGATTCCAATGATTGCATGGATCTGGAGAAAAAGAATTTTTTAAATTTTTTGCAAATATGCTGACTCAGCATTTTTTCGATGCCCATAACAGAACACTCGTACATAACCGATGAAAATTTTTTTTTACCATTCAATTCTACTGGTCCTCAGGATACTTCATATCTGAATGGAAAGTTTGTTGGTTTTTTTTACCTCCCTTAATGTGTTTTTCTAAATTGCTTACTGGAAAGCAGTTAACACTGGACAAACACATCGAGGGAGGTAGCTGAATTGAACAATGAACTTTTTTTCCTTCATAACGAAAAAAGTGCCTAAATATATTGTTAATGGATTATTTTTATATTAACAGATTAATTAAATGTGTATAAGCGTAAAAAAATTAAAAAATCTGTTTTTCTCGGGCCTTCCTGCATGATGGTCCTTTTCCGGCTGCCATATGCTCTCTTTTTTTATAACCAATGTAAAAAAAAAATAAAACAAGATACAGCGGAAACCAAGATCAAGTGTATTTAACACTGAAGGTCACTGTAACCTTGACCTTTGGCACATCATGGTCAAAATAAAATAGGCTTCTCCCACTCATTATACCTAACTCACATATGAACTTTTGGTAAATATCCACTTGGTAGAACTTTAGTTAATTGACGGAATACAAAAAAGGTAACAAATGACGACAATGGACATGGTGATAACATAATGCCCCCTCTCAAAGAGGCCGGGGGCAAAATAAAATTTAATGGTTTATATCTGATATTTTACCCAAGTTAAGAAGATTGATAAATTTCTACCTTCAATGCAATAAGACTTTGCAAGCCTTCTTGCTCTCACTGGGAGAAATACGCCACCACCCATGCTATTTTGTAGATTATGAGGCCTAAAACATAAACCAAGAACACAAATGTTCGATGGCAAAGAAATAATCAGAGAAAAAAAACAAAAATGCTTTCCTGTATGCAATTTCACAACCTGAGAAACATAAAAATCTACATGTACTTTATGCAGCCTTAAACAAGTTATGTAAAACTCATATAGGAGGCAAATTTTTGTTTCACTATTTTTCAAGAAAAAACTCTACATAAAAGTACTTTAAAAGATTTTCACAATTTTTGGTCCCTCACGATGAGAAAATTCCCAATTAAAAAGGGATCCAGACCCCTTTCACAATCAGGGTATGTGGACCCCTGACATTGGCTGAAGGCAAGTGCACTACTAGTAGTAAGTAATAATAATAAGTTTTTTCAAGTAAGACTATGAAAAGTGACATTTCCTCGCTCAGAGATATTGAACCCCGTCGGGGAATTACCCCCCCCCCCCCCCCCTGCATTTCTGGTACCACCCGCTAGCTGCCTATCATACATTGTAATTGAAGAAAATCTGTCACTTTTTGGGGAAAGTGCCCCGACGGAATTGTATGTCGGAAAACTTTTATGTCGTAAAAGTCTAAAAATGCATTGTAAAAAATCAAATTCATCAGGTAGTTTTTTCTTATTTATTGCAACCCAAACTTTCCTGAAAACATGAAACTAACAGAAAAAAATACGATTTTTTTCCAAACTGGTTTGGGTAGGGGAGTGTGTGTGTGTGTGTGTGTGTGTGGGGGGGGAGGGGGGAGGTCAGACGGAGTTAAAATGTATGCGTTTTGAAAATTATTTCTGGCAATTAGTACACCAAAATGGATCATGAAGTGACCATTCAGTTGCCAAATGTTCTCACATAACAACTCAATTCAGTCAGCGTCATTCCCAAAAATATGGAGCTTAGAATGCAACAAATGGAATTTTGAAATAGATCAGGTGGGAAATGAGGCCTCTAAAGTATGCGATATACAGTTAAAACTAGAAGTCCTGTCATGAAATGCGCACAAATAGCACGTTGATATGCGCGTTAATGTTCGCGTTATGGCCCAAGTAAAGCTATCAAATTCTGTACATATGGCCTGTGCACAAGCAATGGTTCAGCCAATGGACCTCCGGGTGACCCGGAGGTCCATTGGCAGAAACATTGCATGTGGTTGCTACGAGTAACAAAGAGAACCTGCCATGCTTTGGATGCCATTCGATATGGCAATTGCGTGGAATTCCAATGCGCAATTAAGCCTAGATAAGCGCACAGTTCGTGACAGGACTTCTAGTTTTAACTGTAAATGGAAATGCTGATAATTTATATATCCAAATCCAAGAGGGCCACAGGCAGCATATTTTAAAAAGAAATTTGATAGACATCACACCAAAGTAGCAAAGCCACAGGAAATCTGAAAACCATAAGGTGAGGAATGTGGGCTGTATGGTGGGCAAATGGACTTCTTGAGAATTTATTTGCCAAATCAAAGATAGCTGCTGGCAGCAAATTTTTTTCAACTACATTCAGAAAACTTTGATAGCTCTCATCTGAACATTGTCACAAAGCCAAAATATGAAATACAGGGCGGATTAGGTTCGAAAAAAGTCAATAGCTCCTATTTGGAAATTTCCCCAAAGCCTTGTATGAAATTTAGAACTGATCGTTGTAGCTGTGACCTGTAGAGTGCGCAAAAGGAATTGTGGACTGAGAGAGGAATGTACGGACAGACATTCGGATGGATAAATGGACGATGGGTCGGAAGCTATCCCAATAGCCCAGAATTTACATTGTCAAATTGAGCTAAGGTTGTTTCTTCACTTAAAATCTGTCCCGATTTACGAGAATTGGTTTTGATCCTCGCGAAATTCTGCCACAGGAATCGATTTTCTGTTTTTACATGTACATAATTGAGAATATAATTCTCTAATATCCTTGTAAGTGTAACGAGTGCATTTTTTCATAATTAAAATCAAAGCTCATATTTATATATTTGCCCGAGTTTAACCCCTTAACTGGTAGAGTGCTGAATTATTTCTTTGTTGTCAAAATTTGTTCACATATTTCTGCCTTGTTACAAATTATAGGATGGCACTCTCTCATAAATTGTAGCTCAGCAAATCCACACATACTATTTAATTTCACTTCAAAGATAATATGAAGCAATTCCACAGATTATGAAGCCTTTAAGCTGGGGTACCTGCACTAAAGAATAAAGCTCAAATAAGGGCTTCCAGCACTATACCAGTTAATTGGTAGATTGCTGAATTACTTTTTGGTCATTAAGCTTTGTTCACATGCCTTTTGCCTTGTTATAATTTATAGGCCCTCTCACATCAATTATAACAAGGCAAAGCTTTACGCTCTAAAAAAATTCTCGGATAAGATAATATGAAGCATATCCACAAAATATGAATCCTTTAACTCTTAACCCGCTGAGTATTTTCTAGGTATTTTTCATCAAATCTAGTCATGGCTGCTTTGAAGCAGCCATGACTGGATTTGATGAAAAATTAATCTAAATGTAACACACGAAATCATTGGTGAAAAAAAATCCATTGCATTTACAGGGGGACAAAATGATTAAATATGCACAAATTATACTTATTTCAGAGACAAGAGAAACCCTGTGCTGGGCAGGAAAATCCGCCAGCAGCATGCAAAGAGTTAAGTCTTGTTTCTGCACTTCTGAATAAAGCCCAAAAGTAGGCTTCCAGCACTCTACCAGTTAAGAGCCTCCTAGTCCAGACCATAATTTTTTAGATGAACGATTTTATCGTCCCTCTACTGGTTATCTACGCACATGAAAAAAAGACAACTGCAAAGTTGTTCATCTGCAACTACAAACAGTTTCTAAAAAAGGTAGCGCCTTTATCATCTTAATTGATGGCACTGTTTTAAATTGTTCCTGTGGGAAGTCTGTCCCTCTTCAATACTCATTATTACTCAAACTCCCTAACACAGGTGACGCCTCGTGTGCTTGCCGCACATGCTTTCGAAAAATCTGCAAACTGTCATACAATAGGGACATTGTGGACGGGTAAAAATCCATGTGGTATCATTTGTTTTGCCACACATATAATTCAAAGATGATCTGCTTATTGAAAATCTATGAATACGTCCAAGGGGCAATAAATTATTTGGGTTTTTTTTGCAATCTTAAGGATGAATTGCTTTCCAAACAATCCAGACATCAACTGAATTCCAAACAAGCAGGTGACTGAAATTGCAAATAATACACACATTGTTTGGAAAATAATGTATCTAAAAGACTGTTCAGGAAAATAATTCTACTACTAAACTCTGCTTAATGGTTACTTTGCTTTGACTTTAAAGTGTAAATTATTTAATGGAAAGCAATCACTAAATATACATAAGCACTCTGACTGGATCACTTGAAACGATAAAATTATTTTACAATTATTTACTGGAAAACACCAACTAGTGCTTTTCAGTAAATAGTTACAAATAATTCTGCTACTAAAGCACTCTATGACTACATGTACTTATCCTTTAGCAGTTGAAAGTATGAGATTATTTTGCAGTTATTTACAGGAAACACAAATTGGTGCTTGACAGCAAATAATTGCAAAATAATTCTACTACTAAAGCACTACTTTATGATTACTCAGGTTTTCACTTTAAGTTGTAAATTACTTTTATTAGTAGCTCGTGGACCGTCCATGTGTGCCTTTGGCATGCTGAAACTTTTTCTTTC